>JBBKCR010000128.1:8760468-8792574 GCA_037577295.1 Ladigesia roloffi | reverse complement strand
TGTGTGTGTGTGTGTGTGTGTGTGTGTGTGTGTGTGTGTGTGTGTGTGTGTGTGTGTGTGTGTGTGTGTTTGTATAGTTTTCCAAGCCGCCTGTTTTATTAGACCTACTGACAGCCTGTGTAAAACAAACAGAATTGACTGATTTTTCATTTTGTTCTAATCTGCTTAGGAATGTTATATTGGAGAACAAAAGAACAGAAACAAAATATTACTTCTGCTTGGGGTGAGCTTTTATGGTTCCATTTCTGAGCTAAACTTTCTTGCAGATTTTTTTTTTTCATTTTTAATACCCCTTACATCCAAGATGTTCCCCTAAATTGCAAACTTTGAAGATAAAATGTCAAACTTGAAAAAAGCAAGGTTGATCCAAACTACACTTATGATTACGAAAGCAGACCAACAGCTGTCACATAATTATCCCTTTAATTGGGTTGTTCACTAAAGAGGGCAATTAGCCTACCATTTTCACACCTAAAGGACACATTTAATTACTTTGAAAACTAAAGAAACTTGCTGAAAAGTTATTTTTCCTCATCACTTCAGACGCCACCTGCACATAACAGTGCAATACAAATTCGAACAGGATACTCCATAGCATTGTATATACTGTACTCTGACTACACATACGTACACACTACAAGGCTATTCTAAATTGCTGTTTAATTTACTGTGGTTCAACAAAATCAGGAACTTCTCCATTTTCTAGACAGTGAAATTTGAGCCACAGGTCTTCAGATGGTCCAGTGGTAGAAAAACATTTCCAGGAAAAATGAACAGCTAATTTTCATACTCAAATAACAAACTTCTAATAAACACATGTAAGTAAGTAAAACTACGCAATTCTCTGATTCAAAGTAACAGTATGAGCTGTTAAACTGGTGAAGTTGTGAAATGATGAAGTTGTAACAAACATATCCTTAAATAGCACAAATTTCTTTATGTGGACTAATGAAGGGAGTAGTATGGGCATGATTGAATTCTTTTAGATGCTCAAGTGCTTCAATTTATCATGGTTTACTTTTTAAAATATACACACAAAATGTAACATTACTGTCCAATACTCAAGATTTCAGCATTGGTACTGCTGCCTGAAGAGAGAAAAAAATATGCCATCTCTAAAATAGCTCATTTAGAAAAGCCCTCCTCCACCTGCAGCTTTGACAAACCTGCAATTAAATAAATGAGCTCATATAAGCACAAAATGAGCAATGTCCAAAAATATGCATTAAAAGTTTATGCCGGCAGCAACTAACTGTTATGGAACAAACCTGCCTTGCTGTTTCACCACAAATATAAACCCTTGACTGAGAAATTGTTGGAAATAATAAAAAGGCTGATCTCACCATATAAGGCAAGAGAAAAATAATTACTGCAAACTACTATGGCATACCGTTTTGCCTGGTTGGCTCTGATGAGTAGTATTCCACTACTGCATACAAAGACTTAAAAATCTGTAGGTTAAACTATTCTGTGAGGTTTTGATGATTGATTTTCTGTACCAAGTAATTGGGCCAATTTCAGAGTTGTACATCTAGTGTTAGTTAATCATTTGAAATTACAGTATTTCAAACCTTTTCATGTACACTAAATGGATAAAAATATTAAGATGCCTGACTATTACACCAACGGGGACTTTAATATGTTCTTCCACACCAAACTAATCAGCCATCACATTATTTAGCTCGCTTTGTGGAAAGGGTCTTGCCCAAATTGTGTCCACGCACTTGGAAGCATGGCTTGATATGCTGAAACATTATGATTGCCCTTCACTTAAAAAAAAATGAAGAGGTGTGTCCCCATATTTTTGTCCACATAGTGTAGCTGTGTAGTTGTATCAGATATGGCCAGCTTTGATCACACATGCAACTTGAATCTGATTTTTCACCATATCTGATATAATTTTTTGCTGTCTGAATGGCAAAAGGAATTCTCATTCCTGAATTAAATCCCAATTACCTCATCGGGTTTTCTTGTGTTTTTTGTCATCCATTGATTAATGGCATTATGTGTGACAAGGTCACTGCTTCACTCAGCATCTTTGTACTGTATTACACATTTGTATTAATACTCTAAACATTTCTGCTAGAGCTTGTTATCCTTTTAAGTAAAAAGGAACATGGACTGGTAACCTGCTGATTAAATCTTCCTATTCTAACGTCAGGATTTGTTTACATTCTAGCGGCCAAAATAAAAAAGTGAAACATAAAATTAATTTTCTGTTAGTTATAATCAGTAAGGAATGGAACATCATGATCTGACCTTTTAAACTTTTACCTGATTTTGACAGCCTTACATAGGTGTATTATTAGTAGGACAATCAATGATTTTGACAAATGTGACCACAGACTGACCATTCAAATCTAATTTGGTCACTTTTAGCATAAAATCTGAAATTTAAAATGCAGACATAAGAAACAATTCTGAAGTGTGAACAGACAGAAACCCTATTTCTATCAAATTGTTTTTTTTAATACAACAGAAAATGATGTGCATCACCAGTTTACCAATACCAATATATCATTCAGCACTATGATGGTTTATTTAGGACAAACACCTTAAATTAAAATGGTGCTAAATTAGTACAAAAGGCCCACCTTGTCATAGTAGTAACGCAGAGCACGGCTCAGTTTGTCATAGTTCATGCTGGGCTTGTTCTTACGAGCCCCCCACAGCTTGGCCACCTCCTCCGCCTGCAGAAGCTTGAACTCCCCATCTTCATTTGTCCAGCAGATGAGCTGGTCATTGCTGGGGTCCAGGAGGAGCTGCAGCAGGAACTGCCACAGGGTCACTGAGCTGTCCATGCTCTTCTCTACGAGATATAAAGGCACACTGCATTATATATGCACAGAGTGAGACTTACTTTGCAAGCTGATTTGACTTCAAACAGAAAAAAATCATCAGAAGATACTAAAGACATATTTTTAATCCCATCATTTAGCTATAGCCAACAACAACTTGACACCCATATTAAAAATGTGTTAAAATGAAAGGAAACCAAACCAAAATAACGATTACCAACCAGATAACAGTTACATAACAGAACCTAAAGAATAACAATCTGATCAGTCCAGAAGGGTTCTGCAGGCATACTGCGCTCCTGCACAAAGAATAAAACAAAAACCCTATGCCACATTAAAATCCCAAATGGTAATGACTTTGGCCAAATCCTGTCGATGTGTTCGGAGCTTGCAGCCTTATTGCTCTGTCTATACGAGTAAGCGGCTTAAATGAAAATGAAATCAGCCCGGACTCATCCCATGCACTCAGCTGGAAGCCGTGCACAAAAAGATAAAGTCTCCCACACACAGTCTGACGAGCATGTACCACACATAAAAATAGCAATGCTGAAACTGAGACATAAGTCTGCGATTGAAAGCTGGCTCTTCTCTTATTTTGAACACTGATCCTATGGACCACATATTTATGTACCATGTTCAAATCTAATAAAACACCACTCAGCAATATCACATTTTTCAAGACCACTGACCATAAAACACTGAAGTTGGACAACAGTACGGGGACACAGCTTTTTTTTCAGAGATTGAGCTAGGCCCATTATTTCCAATGAAGAACAATCTTAATGCTTCAGCATACCAAGACATTTTGGACAATGGCATGCTTCCATCTTCATGGAGATTTTAGGGTAGAACATTTTCTATTCCTGTGTGACTGTACACCAGTGCACACATCAAGGTCAATAAAGACAAGTTAGAATGAGTTCAGTGTGCTAGAAATTGACTGGCCCACACCGCGCCCTGACCTCATCACCATCCAACCTATGGGATGAACTGGAATGTGAGCCAGGTCTTCTCATTCACCATTAGTGTCGGACATCGTAAATCACACATACAGAATGGAAAGCACAAATTCCCACAAAACGTCCAAAGTCTTGTGGAAAGCCTTCCAAAACGAACGCCAGATGGACAACAACTTCATATTAAAGTCCGTGTATTTGAAGATAATGTAATTAAAGTCTTTGTTGGTCTAATAGTCCCAAAATGTTAGTGTGTATGCTTAACTGCCTCAATTACAGGTACCTACAGGTACCCTGGTTTTTTAATTTAGCTTATGGCACTGGACGTCCCAGAAACAACTCACTCCTAAACAGCTACAGTGTTAGCTAGCATGAAGTTTTTTAGATTAAAATATCATTTATCAGGACAGGAACTAAAAGCCACTCTGGGGATATCATGACGCAGCCTTAGGTAAGCATGCAGGTGAAGATATATAGGTCCACGTTGGTGTGATAAAATTCGCCGGCAGACCAAAGTTCATGAGCTGCTTGTACATTCTTAGATACGTTTTTAGTAGTTTCAATCATGCTAAGAATCAAAATTTCAGCTTTCCCATTTTTTCTTCCTCGAGACAGATCTCATCATTAGTTAGATGTGAAGATCAGGTGCAGTAACTGAGCAGAAAACTCCCTCCAGGTGTTTTTTTTTACAACGCTGTACAACCTGATGCACAGAATACTCAAACTTATTAGTTACAAATAAATATTTATACGTATTACCGTTTGTTTAACCTCAATTACATCTCTGCTCCAGTTAGATGAGCTATGTAGCAGCAAGCACTGCATTCTGCACAAAGCTGCAAAGAATTCCTGGCTAGCATTAGCCTCACCATAACAAAACCAACAATAACATGCTTCCCCCACCAATTTATCTGCTTTCAGGATTTTTTTTCAGGGCAAACTTGAATATAGTATTCGAGGAAAACACAAAAACGACCACAATTACATTTTGTTTTACAACATTTCGAAAGGAGACTGGGAAAGAAGCTAACGCTAACGCTAGCCATAACGCTAGCTAACAGTTTTATATTTGTTATTTTTAAGACGAATTTGTCTCACCTGCCAAATGAGATCCATCCAAAAAATGTACTTGGTCACGTTTGAAAAAGCATGAAGATTAGAAACTAGCAAGGGCCCTAATTCACAGAAAAAAGACTCGAAATAAAAGTAGTTGTTGCTAATCCCAGCCCAGTGTTTTGGGCTGCAAAAACAGGAAGTTGAGTCTAAGTGGGTCTGTGCTGTAATCCACCTTTCTGCACTTTAGAAGGGGGGGTGTAATTTCAGGACCACCAGAGCAAAAACTCCTTGAGAGACACAGAGAATACAGTTCTGTTTGGTTTGATTTTAAAAGGGGTAATTTAGTCCAATACAGTTTACTGTCTTCATTATTTATAACTCATACTTAATTGCTCCTATTGACAATTATACATAAGGTACTTAGTCATTTATTTATGCTCGATTCCTGTACAGTGGACACATTTTCCACTACACATCACATTATATTTTATATTTGTTTTACACGTATGTGTTAAACATGTTTTACAGAGATTAGCATAGACCGAACCACTCATCTCTTTGCACTGTATAGTCCTGTGTATAACAATGAGGATGAGATTTTCTAAAGAGTTAAATATGAACTTGAGATATTTCTGCATGTATTCAGATGCACAATCATAAACTAGTCTGTAAAATCAATTCAAACTCCACTGCATTTCACTGGAAGCCACTTCCAACCCTTAAAAATGTAATTTAGCAAACAATGAGGAAGCAACACCGAATTGTGGCTTAATCTGAGTGAAAGGTTTTGAGACGCTTAAAGTAGTGGGACACTTAATTATTGAATTCAGCCAGCCCCTTCCAGTGAGGCGGAATCTTAATGCTTCAGAATACCAATATATCCCAATATTTTTGTCCATATAGAGTTAGAAACTATGAGTTACCATACTTACAATGCAAAGTTAGACTTTACTTACCAGTTATGATATAATTTATTATCTCATAATTATGTCTTGCTCATTTAATATTTTATGATGCATGCCTATTTTCTCACATTGATATTATAAGAAGAAATGTTCCCAATTGTGATTTACTATCTCATAATTATGCAAGATTATTTCAAAATTGTACCTAAACCTTAATTTATAATAAATTATGCTTTATTATCTCAATTGCACAATAGTATTTTATAGTTATGGCCCAAGTCATGGGATGACCTAAAAATAAATAAGAAAAATTAATAAGGTTTGTGGTAATAACGATTTCACAACTATGAGTTATTTCTGAAATATCACTTAAATTCCCATAATAATGAGAAAATCTCTTGTAATAATGAGGTTGTGTAAAAGCTCATTTAGAGTGATTGGTGTTTAGGATTGTAAACTAGCATGCTAGCTCTCAAATATCCCAGTCATTAAATTAGTATAACATGAATGCTCTTGCAAGCATGCTCACTATGGAATTAATAAGAAATGTTTGTGCTAACCACTAATTTCTATGCTTTAAAAATATACTGTGGTAAAACAACAATTATAGGCCTCCATGAATCACTGAATTGTTTGTGTATAACCACAACACAAGAACATCATCATCATCATCAACCTCATCATGAGCTTTTGTCTGAATTCAGCATATGTGATCATATTTGCAAATTCAGCTTCTTTATCTGATGTCTGGCCCCGTAAGCAAACTTTGAAAGAAGGAAAATGTTATTTTATTTTAGGACTATTCCACCAACACATTCACAAACTGACTCTATGTGGATGGCACATTAACCTACAGTAACCCCCGAATTCCCAACCAGCCAGTTATCCTGAGGTCACCACGCCTTCCAAACCCAAAACTTCAGCTCAGAGGGCCAGACATTCCAGTTGTACAGGCGGTGGGGCTTCAATAGGCCAATACCCAAGATTCCTCTCCCACATGCTTCAAAGCCACATTTCTGAGCTTTAGGCTCGGAAAGGCCACCAAAAGAATACAAAATGACCACAGACTTTGTAAATAGGACTGTATTTTACATTCGAAACAGCTTATGTCAGACATTTCTCTTCAGTGACAGGAACATGGTATTCATGAAACCTTTCCAGATTCATTTCCAAACATCTCACCACCAAAATGAGATCACGGATGCCTGTTGAGCTTTTCGGTGAATTGTCTCTTGCTTTGTTTTATTGTATTACATAAGAAAATAGCAATTTTTCAGTTATTCAAAAATATATCCTACACGTCCCCAGCTATACAGTTGAGCAGCTACACTGGATGGCTTTGTAAATAAACAGTATTAATTTGTTAATGCGTCTCTGATAAGGCAAACGACAAGAGGGGAGGGGGACTGTCGAAAAAGAAATATCTGTGCAGCATGCCTCTCTTCCAAAAAGAAGAGAAAACAGGGGAGAAAGACATTAGAAGCATTGCTGAAATATCACTGGATGGTGTGAGCGCCCGCTCTCCAAAACACCATGTGTCCTTCACTGTGGAACATCATCCTTTTTACTAATGAGACATTGTAACAGCTGGAGTTGGACAAGGAAGGAGACGGCGTTCATTCTTACTTATTTACCGCGATACAGCAATAGCTCTTCTACATAATCCGCACATGGGTGACTGCACATTCAAAAATACACTTTAAGACCAGATGTAAAAAAAAAAAGAAAAAGAAAAAAAAATCACAAAAGGCAAAAACGGCAAGAGTTCCGAAAGTAAAGGAGGATTACAGGAGTACACTGTAAAGATTCCTCCTTCAGAAAGCCAATGTCCCCCACAAAGAAAACTCAAAGACAGCCATCTGGATAAACAGTAAGTCTTCTATGACTCATTTCTTACATTAGGACCCATCAAGACTAATAGCTTCATATCGACATGACACAATTAGCTGCCCCCTTCAGAACCTAAACTGCACGGCTGTCCTTGTGAACATAGCTTATTGACGTCAAGTGCACCATGTGTTTATGTTCGATTAATGCATCGATCAGAAGCAAAGCACACTACTATATGAGGAAGCAGCTTTCTTTGAATGAACAAATGCTTTTCTTCAAAAGAAAATATTTTACATGGAGAAAAGAAACTGCTCCTAGCTTATATGCTTGTTTTACAGTACGTGTACATAAGCAGTGAGTCCTCTGACGTAATGAAGTTCCCCAAGGACCCCCGAGGAACCGGGGAGCGCCGGTTTGGCATAGCCCCTCTCAGCCGAGCGAGAGAGACACGAGGCACAGGAAAAGACTGGAAGATACTTAACATGAAAATATCTGGTTCAGTCAGGGATGTGATTGGGCCAATGGCTGAGACCTGGAGCATTGCAAGCCAATCATATTGCAGTACAAAAAAAATAAAAAATATATTGTAAAGTAATGCATAAATGTAACAACAATCTCAATGGACCTTATCGAATTTCAGAGTGCATACTCCAAAAAGTACACCAAGTGCTAAGATATTGATACTATTCCATGATAGTAAATATGTAATTATAAATCTCATGCTACAGTGCAGATTGCCATGATTGAAAAGAACTGGGATTATTCTGCCCTCAGCCTACGCACCTCACCAGAATTTATACATGAAACTGGTTCTAAGGAGACGTGGCTTCGTGAAGCTTTCCACCAAATGTGTTGAGAAATGTATAATTTCTCAAGTACCCACTAGTGCCCCTAGTGGTCAAAAGAATATAGGGCCTGTGTAGCAGAGAAATTTCGGGAAAAAAATGTTTACACAATTTGTGTGTAAAATTTGGACCGGTAAAGGCCAAGTAGAACTAAAAGAGCTCCTTATGTTGTTCGTTAAACCTCAGTTTTACCACTGCTGACTCACTGATGTAATCATGCCTGGAGCATTTAAGGACAGGCTTTAGCTGGACAGTGAGAGTGTCCCTGGCCAGTGAAAGGGGCTTTGAAGTCACTACGAAACTAAACCCTAAATTTTACCCCTTAATAAAACCTTGATTTTACCTGAATTTCCAGGAAAGTAAGGAAAATTGGAAAAAAATGGAAATGTGCACAGATAAATTCTGATTAAGGGGTAAAACTTAAATTTTTTTGCCTTATTTTTTAAATTTGCCCATTAAATAACTGAGCCTCCTGAAGAAAATGTCTTATGTTTAGGACTAAGAGGTTTCACACTCATACCTTAAATCCACTTTTAAGGTAAAATTAAGGGAACGGTTTACAAATTAATGGCCACTTTCAAATTCAGGTGTTTGGCATATTTTCAGAGGTGAATTAAGGTAGAGTTAAGCATATTTTAAGTACATTGTGTTTCATAGTGATTGGTGGAGAAGCCCACCAAAACGGAACCAATTCTCAAAGTTAGGCCCTCTAAACGAGGCTTCATGTCATCACTGATGAGGTCATTTCACCATCATAGCAAAGAATGACTGCAAGCCTCAGCTGAAAGCACCTTAAACTCTCCACTCAAGCTTGGCTGGGCCACTATGCAGAGTGATATCCCTACATGAAGCCGATGGTTTAACAAATGCATTGGTCTTGATTTAAGGCAGCTTTGAGACATGCCCAAAAAGTGCTTTGTTCAGCTTCGTTGCGCTGAATCCAAAATTTCAGCTGCCTCAACCAAAAATCTAGTATGTGCTTGAAATGCTATGCTCATCCAATTAGACTTAACAGGGAATAGTCACAATTTATGCATGTTTAGCACCACGCTTTCTCCTCTTGCTATTTTTTGCATTGGATTGACTTTTAACACCCCCTAATCTCCTTGGATTTTAGTTGAAAGACAAATCAAGACAAATCTCATCCCTCGTAACACAGCCGATGATTTAACACCAGTAAAGAGAATGGAGCGAACGGCTAGACCTGGGTCAGGGCTTAGCTCAGCGGATCGCATGAAATCTACTTTGAGCTGAACAATCACATCCCTGAGATCTGAGTTAGCTTACTGTAGCACCAACAAAAGCAAACATCTGGATCAACTCTAAAAATAAACAGGAGAAGGGAAGGAAAAGTGAAGGAAGACTGCAGCTGGTAAGTCTGTTTAGATCTTCGAAAACTTTGCCTGTGAGCGTCCTGGCTCCACGTTTCTAGTGTGGGTGGGTGGGTGGTTGGGTGCATGTGTTGGAGGAGGAAGAGCCCTGGCACGTCAGAAGTTGGTTCTGATTAGTCTGCTCGCGCGCGGACTCCTGTGCACTTTGGTGTGTTTGGATAGGTGGTCGCTCCTGGCGAACTTCTTGTCGCACATCGTGCACTCGTAAGGCTTGACTCCGGAGTGAGACCGACGGTGGCGGGACAGTTCATCTGATCGAGAGAACCTACAACCAAAGCATGAAACAACAGGTTTAATACTTATATCAGAAAAATACACTAGAGACTTCTCTACTGTTACTACTGATAACAAAAGCCTGTTGGAATTTTATACTGTCGCTTGCAATGCATAGAAAGTTTTTTTAATCTAATGTGTTCAATTATTATCTGAATTTGATGAACACTTGTCATTTGTTTATTGTGACAAATAGGTATAGCACATAAGGCCTATTCACATGCAAATTAAGTCATGAAAACAAACACAAGCAGGGAGGGACTGTTCTAATAGTGATACTGATACTGTTTATTTATAAAGATACTTATTGACATTTTAATTGATACTACTCCCCAAAATATGGTGCAAAATATAAAGATCATATGAAGATGTCAAAAGATTTTTATATTATTGCATTTTTAAAAAATAACAAACAAAAACTCTTTCCTGAGGTTCTTGTGTGTGTGTGTGTGTGTGTATATATATATATATATATATATTGCCCGAGGAGCATTTACTACAAAAGCTCAAGTGGTAGTGGTGTGCAGAGTGCCCCTCCCACTGATCCAATCTAGCATTAATCGTTTGGACATGCCAGCTATGTTACAATGCACTGGTGCTGCATTCTTTCTGATATTTTAGTATTGATCAGTCCTGGCACCAGTTCAGTAGCAGTTCTTAATAATCAGCACTAATCAAAATTGTTAATGGCACCTTTCACATGAAGCTTAAAAACCAATGGACTGCAACGCTGAATAAAATCAGAGTTTGCTTTATTGTGCTGAATGAACGCAGTAAACTCCTGAATTCTAAGGAAAGTTAATGGAACTGGATTTTGTGAGAAAGTGTTTTACCTCCAGCCGCAGTCTGGCCAGCTGCACAAGTACGGTTTCTCACCCGTATGTCTGCGAAAGTGGGCCTTGAGGTGGCTGCTTTTGGTGTACATCTTTTCGCACCCTGGATGAGAGCATTTGTGCACCCGCAGAGTCTCAATGGAGGGTCTGGGCGGCCGTGGAGGGATGGCTTTGACCAAGCTTGTGCCCGCAATGCCTACTGCTCTTACTGTGATCGGCAAAGGGGCGATCCTCACATATTTTTGATCCTGGCTCCCTGCCTCACCCACGATGGGCAGGAGGGTTGCAGAGGGAACCTGTGGCGAAAGAAGGGTGATATTCTGCCCACCCTGGACACCTAGCACCAGATGTGCCAACCGCAGCCCACTGGCAGGCCCAACCTGGGGATTCGGCTGAGCCAGTGGATCGCCGATCTGCACAGGCTGAATCTGCAGCACCAGAGGAGCTCCAACAAGCACCGGAGCCGGGCTAGCTGCATCGTTTGCATTTTGGCTAGCAGGAGTTACTGTGGACGATTTGGTCTCTGTGTCGTTCAGCTCACTCGGGGAAGATGGCTGCACTTTAGAAATGACCTCAGAGGACTTCTCCTCTGGGCTCATCTGACCCTCATTCACCAGTTCCATCTTTTCCATCAAGAACTCCTCAATGTCCTCAAGAGTTGGGGAGAAAGTGCTGGAAACATGCGAGATAAAATCAGGCAACCGGGAGAGCTGTGCTTCACCCAGAGCCTCATCCACACACGCCACAGAGTTGACGTCTTCCTCCTCCTCTTCCTCGCCCGTGCTGAAGCCAAGACAAGTGCCAGCATCACCCATTTCTGGGCTGGAGCAGGAGGCCGAGCTGCCCCCCTCGCTGCCTCCAACGGGCAAGGTGACCATCACCTGGTCCCTGAGTGAATCATTAGCCGTGGTCACCGCTTTATCACTTATGGAGACCATTTGGTGCTGTCCAGAAATGTATCACCACAAGGTCACACTCTGATCCCACTCTAAAGGAAAGAAGCAAAAGGGGAAAATTAAATGGTGAAAAAATATACTCACAGTACAACAATAACAAAAAATATAAACATATATTCATATTTGAAGGTAATATAAAACTGGATTTTTTTGAAACTGTGTTTGTCATATGTAAACAATCTTTCTAACTAGCCCCGCCCACTCACCAGCTTCTACAGTCCTTGGAAACTGTGATGCTAAATTAAATTAGTTATTTTTGTGAAGTCTCATAAATCAATGAATTTGCACACATCTGTCTTTTCTGTTTAGCTTCATCTGTTCTTGTTGAAGTTTTAAGGAGTGTTTCAGCACAGACTTCTTTTGAACAGCAAGTCATAAGAGAGGTATTGCATTCAAACTATACATATACATTTGAAAATAATTAAGCACAAAGCCTTTCACTGGATAACAATGTACTTTGGAAGAAAAAACAACAATTGCATACGTTTTGACAAGTTTAGATACTTATTTCTTTTAACTGACGTATTATTTATTTATGGGTTAGGGGCTGTGATGTAACAATGTAAAATGCACAAAGATTGACAGGTTAGCTACACAAACACCAAAACTGGCAGGAATGTGGTCGCGCAAATATGCACCCAGCTGCGTTGCCATGTCTGTAAAAAGTGCGTCAGTGTTAAAGTGCAGCAGGCCCGTGCAGCCTGGGTACCTGCCCCTCAGGATACAGCTCCCAGGCTTGGCTACTTAACTTTCTAACTGCAGCTCCAAACTACACGTGTCTCGTGGCAGAGCACATGTCAGGTAAATAAAGCCCGTGGTGTGCCCCGCTGCTCGAGTCCTGGTGGCAGGGTCATCCCCAGGCTGCCCTTTCCCAAAGGCTGCGCGCTGCGTAAAATGCTCCAAAACGTGACATATTACAACATATTACCTTAAATCTAACACTGCTCGAACTCCAGGCGTGTGAATGCACGACAAGTGTCCTCTCTCCGCGAGTCTTTACCCGTGTTATTGTCCGGGACGGTGCCCTCCTTGCCTCGGCTCCATGTTGGCGTTTTCTCGGAGGCCCCATCACATGACACGCATTGCAATGCACACCAAGGCAGGGATCCAATTCATGCGCTCTGATTGGCTGCCCTCACGGAGGCTCGACCTAAAAGCACACCTCTGATTGGCCTAACGACGACAGCTCATTAATTATTTATTTAGAAAACTACCCCCTCCCTTCCCAGCCACTGAGAGCGCCACATGGAGAACAGAGCAACAAAAGGAGCTTTCTGTGCCAAAACAGCTCGGTTTCTTCGTCATGTGAAGGCATTTTACAGAATATTTCATGTTCTCAGTCAGTACATAAATAAATACTGAAGTCTGAAGGTCGTGGTGTAACAAGATAATGTAGGACTGAGCCAAAAACAGGTCAGCTTGGCACATTTACTGTTACTATAAAGTATTTCTGGCCAAATTACAGGTGATTCCTGAAATACAGAGAGGTAGTTAAACACAATAACATGGGAACTCTAGTGCTTCCACTCCATTTTTTAATGGACCAGTATGGATGCAATAACCTCTTGAGCCTGTAGATGGCAATAGAGCAGAATTACACCCAATTCCACTGATGTTGAACGAGAAGGCCTGGCTCCCAAATTCAATTCTGGTTCATCTCAAAGGTGTTGGGTCTGTTTGAGGTCAGGGCTTTGTGTGAGGCGTAAGGTGTATACAAGGTTACCATGAATATACAAGCTAATTACCAGAGCAGGGCTAAGATTGGACTAAGAAAATTTAATAGGTCTAAAAATAAGCTATTGTTTTGTGTTGTAATTAATCTCATAATAAAATAAGCATTTACATTTATGCCATTTAGCTGATGCTCTTATATAGAACAACATATATCAGTGCTCAAGTAGTTCACATCTGTTCCTCAAACATGTAAAGCTATACTATCAACATCTGCAACTCAACCAAGTTACTGCCTGCTAAATACACCTGAATGATTCATGTCAAAGAAAAGTCAGAAGTTAAGGCAAAATTAAGGAAGGCATGGGGATGAGGTTTTTTTAATGAAAATGGTGAAGAAATAAACAAGCAGAAATGAAAGACATAGATAATCACCAGGGTGCTCCTTAATAAGTTGGGTCATCAGATTATGCTATTTTATATATATTTTTTAAATAATTGTTTACTTCTAATGAATGTAAAAAACAAACATTCTGGAGCATTTCTGTTTGCCCATGCATCATTAAGATTTTGCACAAAAATAAGGTTTGGTAATTTTTGAAGAAAAAAAACCCCACAAATAGAGATTCATGGTGTTCTTTGGACAGCAATAACATTTATATATTCATTAAAAAAATTATGTCCACAACCATAATTTGCTGTTGATCCACCACGACCTTAGCAGCATATCCTTTAAGCCCTGCAAGTTGCAAGGTGGATCAGGCCGTGAATCAGACATCTTGTTCCAGCGCATCCCACAGATGGAGGCTAGCAATTTTTGACTCAGGCCACTGGCATTAGGGAACACATTCAGTGTACATACCATCTACAGTGAGCTTTACATGACAAAATGACCTCCTCATGAATACCTGGACCAGTAGGGAATTGTCCAGAGGATCACATGTCCTCAACTGACTTATCATCCTTCCAGAGAGCAAGTGAATGCTATCCACATAAATGTCTGTCCAAATTGTGTAAAGATTTATGGTTCAGTGGACCTGGGTATAATTCCATGGTCTATCCCTGTTTGTCATGATGGCTTTATCGGTGGACATTGGTCACCAGTGTGTGCCCTAAAAGCTCCATATGGTGCAATAAACTGCATGTGACACATTCTTCCTATAAATAGCATTAAGAATTTTCAGAAAAAAGTGTAAAGTGGCAGTTTTTCTCTTGCATGTGAACACAGCACAGCATAAAACACACTGTGAATAATTTGAAATTGTACTCTGTATTTTACTCATTAACCAAGTGAAGCAGTGGTCAGCCAATGCTGCAGGTCGCGGGTAGTGTGGACAGGACCCTTACTCAAGGGCACCTCAGCAAAACTACTAGCAATACTTGGATTCCAACCCAAGACCTTCCATTTGCATGGGAGCTCCCTAAACAGCAGACCACCAGATAGGATGACATCAGTACTCTTAGAAATTGATGGGCCTTGTGCACACAACACACTGTCACTTCTTTGTGTGCGGTCACTGTTGGTAGGAACTCACAGTTACCGAACTGGAGCAAGCTACAAGCCTTCAACTACAAGAGATGCTCCAACCTGGTCATCTGTAGTTATATGACCCTTGTCTAAGTTGCTAAGTTGTTCACGTATTAATATACATCATACCATCAATATTGCTTCATCTGTAAGCAGGACATATTAACTGGGATTATATCTAAATAAATTGGCAATCTGATGTACTGTTAATGAATAAATAACTAACATAATATAATGTAATTGTTTAGACAAATTAACCAAAAAGTGATAAAACAAACAGGACAAAGGCACATTCTGAATGTATACAGAGCCAAAATTCAAACTGAGGCACAGAAACACAGAGCCATCATGTAGTTCTCACTACAATTTTAAGTGGCCATTTCAGAACCACGTTCTAGCACGACAACAACACAAAATAAATAATATCCAAAAAAAGGAAACCACACGTCATTAGAATAAAGCTACAAGCCAAATGCATGACCATGTACAATCACAAAATAACATATTAATGTTGTTCCATATCCTCTTTTTCCAAGAGCCTTCTGGTCAACATTCCATTGAAATGTCAAGTAAGATGGACATGCTCCATGATGTTAGATTATTAATATACATTGCTCTTTTATTTTTGTAAAAAAAACAAAAAAAAACAACAAGGTATGCACTCTTTTGAAATACCATTTGTAACTGGTACATGCAATTCAGTTTTGATTCCCTCAAAAATCCCTCAAAGTGTACTAGAATTTGTTATTTATACTGGTTCTTTTGCACACTGATCTGGCTATGAGAGCCTCATTTTATTCCTTTTGAACGTAATGTGCAAATATCCCCACACATTTGAGGAAGAAGTTATGATGTCAATCAGAACTGGGGAAACAGCATTACATTTATTTTTGCACCAAACATACAATTTTTATTTGGCACTTCAATAAATAATAACAGTCTCCTGCAGTCACCTGAGCATGTCCATGTCTGCTCTATCGAAGACAATCTTGCTTGCGAAATAGGCAGCTAGCAGGCTCAGGATGGAAGCACAGGCCATGTAGGCGGTCACGCTGTGGAAAACCTGCACGATGGAACCCATGAAGAGAGAAGGCACCACCTGAGAGAGCAGATAGGCACTGTCCAGTATAGCTATGTCCAGACACATGCCCCGTGGAGCCTGGGGGGGTGCAGGGGATGGATCCACAGGCAGGGACATATGGAGATTTATTAATGTTGATGCAGGTTTGCTAGTCTGTATGTTTACAGGATGGCCATATGTGCCCCCATTACTGCTTCGGTATTTGGTGGACAACTTAACCTTTTCCAGCTCGTCCTTGTTGGATGGGAGCTTGGCTCTATTGCTGGAGAAGAATACCTGAGAAGAAATATTCAAGAAAATGTTTTTCAAAGCACTATAAAAACAATGATCATAATAATGAATGTGCATTTGTTTTTTGAGCTGCTATCATTAACTAGGTGGTACTGGAGCCTAGTCCAACACTCCTAGTGAGAATGGTGGAGAAACACACAATACAGGCCACCAGTCCATTAAAGGGTGGACTAGGGTGAATTTCCAATCAAACAAGTCCTCACACTGTGGGGGGAACCTGGAGTTCCTGACAGAAACCCACAAAGACCAAAGGAGAACATGCCGACTCCGTAATACATGCACATGAATGCACTATATAAAGAGATGATGATCACAAAGCCCTGTAGTATCTTATTATAAGAAATAGCCAGTCACACTAAATATAATTTAAAATGCATCAATATCCATATTTATTTTGAACAAGATTAGCGTTTATGCTTGATTAAACTGAGCGAATGCTTTGCCAAACCCTAGCAACTACAAAGCAGGAACTGTTTAAGAACAGCTGTTTCAGAATAGTCTCTATAAGCTTGTGACTGAAAATATAGTCTGACCGCTTTAGTTCCTTTTTTCAGTAAGGGGATTCATCATTGTATATTAACAATGAAGGGAATATTTTGAAATGCATAACATGTACATTGGTGAGGAAAATATAAATTTCATAGTTGTTCAACATCTAGGATATCAAAACAGACTTTACCTGCTTGTCTGAATGGTAGAGGCAGGTAAGTGTGTAAGGCAGGACTTGCAGAGTGCAGAACGTGAATCCGGTCGCTGCAGCCATTATGGTTACCAGAATGATGTTATGAGACAGGGTCATCACTGCTGTGGCCAGTGCAAGGAGTGCCACGCTGCTCAGATAGAGCGCCCGCGCACCCACACATGCCACCATGCGCTCCATCAGCAGAGAGAAGGCCACCGACGCCACACACTGCAGGAACAGGCCCAGACTGGCCATCCGCACTCCTGGGGGACAATACCACTCAAATCATAAGACATGTGTAATGATGTAAGGATTGCAACTAGCAAATATTACCCTTGATGACATGATCAACTATTATTCTGTTAATAACTACTGTGCCTTCTGTCATATCCACACAGCATCACCATCATTCAATCAGCATGAACCATAGACAAAATCTTCAGTCTTGGATGAAAGATCTCTGTTTGACGTTATTTGCTCTACCATTTCTGTACAAAAATCAACTTATCATCACTCATTTATCCTGGAGTGCAGCGAACCCAGTCCTGGAGGGCAAGTGTGATTTTTGGTTTTCTTGCACAAGCACACCTGGTCCAGTTCCACTTCTTAACTGCCAGTTTAAGTGAGTGTGTTTGAGGGGACCTACCAAACTGCCCCCCAGAACTGGAGTTGGGGTCAGTGACTAAGTGAAGGGATGTGTTTGCAGGATTACAACTGTCACCTGCAGACTTAATAGTGCTTTGCTCCAAAATTCTGCAACCCCTAAAATGTGAGGCAAACTGCATTAAGCTCAATGTGTCTGAGGAGTGAAACAAATATATTGTGGGAAGAAATGTCACCCACACTCCCACACCATATGTAATCTCCCAAATGATGTATTTAAGTATCTAAATCCAGGTGCCACATGTTACCATCCTGCCAAAACTCACACCATCCCTCTGCCACACCTGGACAAACTTCCGGGATCCATCACTGACTACATGTGTCATTTGAGCAATACAGAGTCCTTTTGTTTGAAAGTAAACATGTGAAAGTTTTCCCACACTTCTGTCCCACCCAACACGTTATGGTACAGTTTCTCAACCCAGCGCACAAATTAGGTTTTTTGCACAAAAATATCTGAGAAAATCTGATATTTTCAAATGCACATTTGCACTATTTTTTAGTAGTCCCAGAATAGGAATATATCCCAGATAAATATGTAGTACTAGATGTGGTAAGCCAAATAACCTATTCAATCATTCACATTATGCATATACACTGTAAGCTTAAGAGGTGGTTTAAGTATTTCACATCTGTGCCTAGAGTGAAGCTTCCATGCTTTATCACATCAGCTGGCAATATTAACTCCACTGCTGAACCTGATAATTAACACACCACCAACATACTCCATAACAAGCAGTGTCAGGTACGCCAGACAGTCCCAGATTCTGAGTTGAGAAACACTGGAATAATAGAAGCATAGCACTGAGCTGATACCTTCTTCATAGCGGAGTCTCTCCAAGGACCCTGGTTTAGCACTTGGCACCCCACCATACAAGCCTTCCCCAACAAAGTCTGTGTAAAACAGCACAAAAGTCATGAGAGCCATCCAGCTGCACAGTTCGGCAACAAACAGCCTGCCAATGACTTTGGGCATGGTCCTGCCTAGTGAATAGAGTCTCGGTACCACGGAGAGGAGGCTTGCCTGTGTTCGCCGCAAGAGCTGAGCCATTGAAAACAATATACATGGCCAACTGCACAGGCTCCACAAGTTTGGAGCTCTCCTGGACACCTCCAGCCCACTCCCTCCGAGTCCTGCTGTTTGTTCCTCTGAGATGAAGGCTGTGGTCATTAAGCAGATGAGGAAAATAACAGTAAGGAGACAATAAATAAAGGCCTCTTGGCCTCCCAGGACGGCAGTTGCACCAAGGGTGCTCCAGTCCATGGCAGGCAGCAGGTAGCCCACACAGCCACCCAGGCTGAGCATCAGGGAGTAGACAGAGAAAGCCCTACGACTCTCCTCTTCCCCGGGGTAGAGGTCCGACACCAGGGCTTCTAAAGGAACAAAGCAGGCTAGTCCACAGAACTGCATGACGCAGACAGCAAAGACCAGCAGTAGGACCTCCAGCCATTGGTGGTGCTGTTTAGAGAAAAGGGCAGCAATATGCGGAGCATGGGGGATGACCACAAGTCCAACCATCACACCAACGCACAAAGCCCAAATAAAAGGGCGCCGCCGTCCATATCGACTCCTCAGGGTGTCACTCGCTGAGCCGATCGGTGGAACGAATATTAACCCCAGCACAGGCCCCACACCTATAAGACAAAACAATTTGAATTTAAGTTAGAAAAAACAGACAGTTAAAGCTCATACAAGGAAATCATTTTTTTAAATGTATTACAAATCTGTTTATAGCATTAAAACAATAGTTTGGCAAAGTATTTCATCAATTTAACAAATATTCCCTGTAAATGTAATGGTTAGTGGTCTCCGGAGTTAGCTAGGAGTCATATATTGCTAACAAGGGATACATACTATGTGTTCAACCTTTAACAGATGCATACAAATGCACAAGAGTATAGACAACATGCAGGATTTTTAGCTATGCAACTTATTTTTGTCTGATTTGAATCACAACAGCAGGTCTGCTTGAGGTTACTTAACAGCTAAACATGTTTTAGGAAAGCATGTGATTACTGAGGCATGCTAATTGGGTGTCATAATGTTCATTTATATAAAAGTCTCTCCACTCAGCAGCAATCTTGGCATCACACCCACACAGTTATTTCCAGACATACAAGACTGGAATGTTTCTTTAAGTGTGAGAATAAAAGCCATATTCTTGTTTTAAAAAATGTCAAATCACTGGTAATTTTTGACAAGTACTTTTTGCTATTTGACTCACATCATACACAAGAAATGGTTGTTCAGGTTGTTTTGACTTGTTCAAATACAAAAAACAGAAGATATCCAACATCAAAAAATAACAGATTTTCAAAAAGAACACTATTGTTTAATGTCCTGACACTTTTTACTGTTTATGTTTGGCCGCTACCAAGTCTCTTTCCTCCCTACCTTTTGATGCAACATCTTGAATTTCCAGTAAGTATTTTCAAGTAAACACACCAAGTAAACACAACAAGTCAACACCAGCATCCTTGTTAAAGCCGGTAATTAAACAGCAACAGGAGGAGGTGTAAATGCAGATTTGCATGTTAAAACAAAAAATGTCCTTGCCTTAATTTCAAACGTTTAAGTGATGAACACAAAATGTTAATATGGCATAAAGGTACATCACTGATGGGGATTTGACAGCCTGGTTTTATTTGCATGTTTATCTAGGTGACTGACTAACATGTTGCATATATTACAAAGCTGACTCTCAGATTTGATCATTTTCACTGTAAAGCAGACATGCTTGGTGCCTAGGCTTTTCTTATTAGAAATAAAAGAGCTCCTTTTATTCCGAATAAGAATCTTTGTAATGTCACATAGTGTAAACACCAAGAACAACCATTCTGAGGCCTGAATTTTGTTTACACTTTTATTATTTTGTCCTTATAAAATTGTGATACATCATCAGAAGCAAACCTATTTGTGGATATTTCACCACTCAACAAGATTTGAAAAAGTGTGTGGGAATTTACACATATTTGCATGATAGTAATAGATAGGATATGGTCAGTAGCTTCAACATCTTGTTAGCTACATTAGCCTCATTGCTCCACTACAAAACTGGACCTAAAACAACTCCTAACAAGAACATTTGAGCAAATGGTACTTTATGTGATGGTCTCACTCACCTAGCACCATGGTCATGAAGTGCTCCTGCATTCCAGCCTGCAGCAGCATGGGGGGGATGTAGATGGTTCCAGTTGCCATACATATCTCCAGCCCACACGTCAATACATTGACAAGAAACAAGTCGGAGAGCCTGCCACGCATGGCCAGAACCTCAGTTCTTCCAATCCTCCTTCTCTTCTCCCTGACCTAATACCACTTCTGTGAAACACAATCTCTAGCCATACTTCTAGAGGAAGCTCTTGTGATTGCTGATTTGAATGACTGGTAGAAGATCTGAAAGCTTGAGTTCTTTCTCCATGTGTCTTCCATGCTGCCTGGAGAAAAAGAAGCAGCTGAGTTAAATGTGGTGTTCTCTGGGAGTTGTTTGTCAGAGAAAGCTGCAGATATGGTCTGGGTCTCCAACCCTGAAGGTGTACCTGACACACCTGATTCACCTAAGCGGCTCAGTTCCTAGGCTTCATGAGTTGGTAGACATGCTATGTTCACATGCTATTGTTTTCTCGGTGTGGTATTACGACCACAGAGAGAGAAGAGGCATCTTAGATAAAGTCCTGATGTTTTTTTGTGAGGAATATACACTTATACACTTTAGGTGGATTGAATGTTATTTAATATGTTTGATATAATTAATACAATAATATAATTTAATATAATTATATTATATCTTTAGGGGGAAATTAAATACAAAACTGGATTTGATGGTGTGCAAACGGGACTTAAGCAATATTTGGGCAAAATCACATTTCACAAATTTTTATCTTACCCCTTGTGCCATAAACCACACTGGCAAAAGCAAGTCTGCTTTTTGGTCCTGTTTATGACTAGGTATGCTAACATGGGTGATAAATAGTGAATTAGCATTAGCAATTGTACAAATTTGCACAAACTTGGTGATTTTAGTCATCTCAAAAAACGTTACGATTTCTGGTGCTCTGTACCATACTGTTATCAAAAAATGATTGTCACATAGCTAAAAGTACTACAAGTATCAGGTTTGAAGCCTAATCTGGCTTTATTTTGTCTGTTTTTTTTTTGTATGTGATAAACACCATTAACCACATGGGTGAGAGTGTGATGATTTTAGGCCTACATGCTGTTAATTCGTGGGGTTAAATCTTTCATTGGCCAATAGTTACAGTACCATTCCTACTGTAATGCACTTACAGCTAAATCTGTTAAATTATTTTCAGATAAGGGAACGTTCATAATAATGTAGGTTGTCTACCTGTAACATTTAGCTAAACTGTTGCACTAAACTGTATTTTGAATAATATATTGCCCCTGAAATAAACCCAATTTATAGTTTCAGGATTAAAATACAGAGGAGTTTTATATATGTCAGTGTATCTGCATGTTAATTTATGGTAAGACACTTTGGGCCGCTTTCATAGCCCTGTATTAAACTTAAGCCTGTATTTTAGTGCTAAAACACAGATTTTAGTCCAAAACTAGGCTTAAATAGTGTCCACCAGACCCAGCCCTTTATAATCAACTGAGCTTATATGGGCTAAAGTGTGTAGCAGCCACAGATAACCTCACCACCCATTTAGTCAACTTGCTGTTGCTGGCCAAGTCATACTTGCACACACTGTGCAAACACTGCCGCTAACAAACACACCAGATCATCATAAAAGCACAGGGACGTTTACTTCTGCCTGAACCATTATGAACCATTGCCCCTCGGCAGGCCTATCTGTTTCAGTCTGGGAAGGAAAAGATTGATAATATTTATGTTCTGCCAATGAATACATCTGCATAGCAACTGTTGCTATGCTGGTCAAGCTATATAGACCAACAGAAAATAAATCCATGAAACCTAGTAAGAAATATAGATGTTCCTGTGAAAAACAACAATACAATTAGTATTGGATTTCATCAGTATTTTTACTGACATTGAAAGCACAAATTTAAATGGCATACTCTGTTTTTTTTTTCAGATCCAGTTAAAGCATATGCATGGCTCGGAAAGGTGCTGTAAATGGGCTGAATGGTAAAAGAAATGTAGCAATTAAAATCTGGCTTAATTACAATTAACTACTTTCCATTGCCCAAATGTTGGCAGGATTTTATACAGGAAACTCAGTCATGAAGCGACTCCAATGTGTGCTGCAGTTTCTCATTAGTGACAGCTGTTAAGGGACAGATCATATATGGGTCAGTTCCAGTAATTCGAATGTGACAAAAAGGTGTCATCATTTTAACAGCTGTGTAAGAATTGAAAGCACTATTTTATATTAATCCTATTTGTTTCGTTCCATTTTATTATTAAATCCTTGCTGAACTCCAAAAGTAGAATAATGATGTGTTAATAAGGGTTATGGCCAGTGGACAGCGGGTGTTTTATTGTCTATTTGCAAACCTAGGTGTGACACTTTTTATATGACTGTGAATGTGACACGTAATCTTTGGCTTGCGCAGACAAAAATAAGCATAAATATTGACGCTGTTTTTGACACGTATCTTTAGAGTCAGCACAGCGGGCGCTAATTATTTCCTCCGGGGGAAAATGTGCTATAGTGCCTGAGATCTTGTGATCATGTCTTTGTTCTATCACTACAAAGGTTAGCTTTCATGTAAAGCAGGTTTAGCTCATTACATGTGAATATGTTTGCAGTTCTTTCATTTTTATAAATAATTATACAAAAAATGTATATTTACATTGAGTACACTAAAGGAGGTAAGCAGGCTTTGTATCAGTCAATACCACTGAAAACTAAATTCAGGCTAAATATATGGACATATAAAGATGAAATTAATGAAATGAAAGGGTATCAGGTATCAGCAAAACTGATTTTTCAATTAAGCTTAAATTATCAATTGATTCAGTTGCAATAAGTTGGTCTCAACAATACTTCACCCTAGCCAACTTAATAATGAAAAGCAGGCAAAATCTATGTAAAGCAATATATATATGCCTGCTTTTCATTATTTATCTGGCTAGAGATGAAGTATGATTATATATTAGATAGATAGGTATATATATATATATGTGTGTGTGTGTGTGTGTGTGTGTGTGTGTGTGTGTCTGTGTCTGTGTGTGCGTCTGTGTGTCTGGTGTCTCTGTGTGTGTGTAACTTCTGCAAATTCTGCATATACATATTCAGTAAATACACGACTGTAAATTAAATTGTTAATTGATTAGCAATTAAACTTTCCTAATTCAAGTCAAATCTACTAAGAATCAAAAAGAATTATGTTCTGTACACACATGTCTATCACACATGGAGCTCCAGCTAAAAGTCAAAAAGTGTTGATACATACATTTCAGGTTCCTCAGGATGGTGTCTGATCACAGATCTTGTCTTCAGTAACTGCAGGCTTCACTGATCCCCATGTAACTGTGTTCAGCCGCATCTCAGAAATGAAGCCAGTAATGAGGAGGAGTCTACATAAACCAGGAAATAAGATGCCCAGGACTGGTCTGGTTCTCAGTATTCAGCATTTTCAGTGCGTGATAAGCTTACACCATGACTGCAGGAACCTGTCAGAAAACCACGCATCAGCGGGAGGCGTGTGTTTCTTCCCCTGTCGGTTATTTGTGCTTGGAGTTCCTCCAGGAGATTATATCTTTTACCTGATGTGAAGGTGTCAGATGCTGCTGTGGCAATTCCTGGGTCACTCTTCTTTTCTCTAACTACTTTTATGTACTGACTTACTTTATAACGATGAAGCAACAGTGTAAGAATAGTGAGGAAATAAAAAAGGGTGGGCAGAGATCTGAGGGGTTTCCTTTCCTATCAGTTTCTGGGAATTTGAACTCGAATGGCTCTGCCATGTAACGTTTCCTACAATCCAAAACATACTGATTTGGAAAGGTAACCCCAGAACAAACTTCTAGGAATATATGAAAAATTATTTGATAAAAAAAAAATGTTATCATTGTTACTTTGTCTCATATTAGTATGCTCACATAGTAGTATAATATCATATTATAATTAGTATTTGTGTGTTAAGTTTTTTTTCAATAACAAAGAAAATTTATTCAGTGCAATGTTTTGGAACCTGATGAGATTCTAATAAAATTCAGATTTTTGCGCATTTTTTTCTTTATCTCCATTTTTGCATTCATTGCATATTTTTGGATGGCTAATGGAACATCATTGGACAGCTCATGCTTGGAGGAGAGCACTACATGAAAAAAGCAATAAATCTATGCAGAAAAAATGGGGTATAAATAATGTGCTGTCCAGCAGCTCCATCAAACCCACCTTGATAAATTAGGTTTTTTTGTACAAAATTGTATTTCTGCAAAAACAAAAAAAAACAAATGTTTTGATGAACATTTCAAATAAAATGTGAAATGTCACGCAAGTTTGTCATATTTTCCCAGCATTTTTAAAGGTTGCTTTGGACAAGAGTCAGCATCTTTAAAACAAATGTTAAACTGTACTTCATAATTAATGACTCAGTGAAAGTAACTTCTTAAAAAAGCAGTTTCCTTTGCGGTTGTTTGGCAAGAGTGAGGCCTGGTGTGGGGGGTGGGTGGGAATGTTTCTTCAGAATCATCTCTGTGAGACGGACATCCTGGTAGGTGTCGTAAGATATTGCAAAAGGAAATCTGAAATGTTGACAAGCCTGTCCTGAATGATGCTTTAGCACTTTATGGTTCACTAGGACTCTTGGATGACTCAGACATGACACATTTAAGGAAATGAAGAACTTGAAGGGGGGAAGCTAATAGAACAAGACTGGGTTGAGCAATGTGTTTGCAAATACAAATGTTTTAAATGACTTATGTGGAACATGGAAAATTTAAATATGTGGCAATATGTCTCATTCTATGTATAATAGAACAGTATGGATTTTCTGGGTATGTTTTATGTTTAGTTTCATATTGTCCTGTTTTTTTCTGCTTTTAGACGGCTTTGCTTTCTCACCCTATTACTCTAAAGCTTTGGAGATTTTAGATCAGAAATGTTCTAGAAAAGATCAGTAGTGAACAATATGTCCTATGCTGGATGCTGAATTTGTACAGTACTGTGCAAAATATATTCTTTTATATTCACTTTTTGCATTCTTTCGTATTTCAATTTGGGTGTCTACTCCTCCTATAAACATTTTAAGCATGATTTAAAAAATCAGTTTTCTATGAATCATTTGAAAGATTTTGGTGTCAGGAACCATATGTTTCGATGAGCCGTTTGGACGCCCCCCCCCGTTGTGACATAATAATGGGGAAATTTGCATAGAACCACCCCTCATCTGTTGAGCCGCCACACAATAAATTAGTTGAAGATCCACCATTTTTGTATGCTGATTTTATGAGCATGCATAAACCGCTCAGCACTATGGCTACAGGCAAAGGCAAATCACTGTGTTGTGTTCATCTTGCTCTGGGTCAGACGTCCAACATATAGGGCTGGATAGCTCCTCTATTTTTTTTCTAGCTCATTTTGTGTTCTTAGGCATCAAAAACAACATAAATCTATCAAATACTTAAACCAATAATGACTTCAAAATGATTTAGCACCAAATTATTAGGTGTTAGATCAGCCCTAAATTATTAGCTCTTACCTCAGGCATGGGTTACTTCTGCAACGTCTTGCTTCTTGCTTAAAAAAATACATAACTATTTCCCTTTTCTTTTTAAAGCTTCAAGCACTCCTGTTGTTTCCACATAGCCACACTGGTCATAGGCAATAAAAGGCCATTATGATGTTCTGGGTGAGACATGACCTAGAGCCATACTTATTTTCTTTTTAGATTTAACATCATCAGTTTTAATGGTGCTTCAAATGACTCCAGATAGAATAAATGGAATGGAAAAGAAAGGGATCATCCTTGTACCATGTCCCACACCAGC
This sequence comes from Ladigesia roloffi, assembly GCA_037577295.1. Lineage (NCBI taxonomy): Eukaryota > Metazoa > Chordata > Actinopteri > Characiformes > Alestidae > Ladigesia > Ladigesia roloffi. Next base: position 8,765,888 of record JBBKCR010000128.1, on the reverse strand, counting down.
TATTTTGTAATATTCTTTTCAAATGAACATCATGTCTTAAGCATAATTTATAAATACTCATCAGCCTTAACTACCTGCCTCATATTGTGTAGGTCCCACCTTCACTGCTAAAACAAAAGGTCTCTGAAGATATGCTGTGGTAACTGACACCAGGATGTTAAATCCTTTAAATCCTTTAAGTAACTAGTTGGGGCCTCCATGTATCAGACAAGTTTATTTAGCACATCCCACAAATGCTTGATCAGAGTGAGATCCAGCACTCATTGTTTTCTTTCCTGAACAATGTTTGCAGTATCGCAGGGCACATTATCCTGCTGAAAAAGAACACCGGCTTTAGGGAATACTGTTGCCATTATTAGAGTGTACTGAAAAAAGGTTTAGATTGCAGGTGACATCTCTTCCTGCTCTGTGGCTATGCAGCTGTTTTCACTGAAGTTGTGATGCACTTTATGTTCTGACAATTTTTAATATCCAGCTGTTTTACTGCTGTTTGTGCTACAGTAGCTCCTCTCTGGGACCCGACCAAACAAGAGAGCCTTTACTCACCAAATACATCAATAAGCCACTGGTATACCAGTTGTCGTTCTTGGACCAATTTTAATAGTATCTTTGTATCCCAGGAACATTCCACAAGGCCTGATGTTTTGGAGATGCCCTGACCTGATGGCTGATGTCATTGTGGCTAAGGAGCTGCTCCTGTGATTGGAAGTTATGGGTTTGAATCCCAGGGCTGCCAGAGGCACCACTGAGGTGCCCTTGATTATCCCCACATACTCCTCCCTGGTTGTTGTGTTTCTGGCAGCCCACTGCCTCACATGGTAAATGGGTTAAGTAAGGAGGACCTTGTTTACTGTTGTGTGCTCACACATGGCAAAAATAGGCACTTTTACCCTGTTGTGTAGCCATTGCGATGTGCCCCGTGTCAAAGTAGCTTCGAGATCTGCTTCAACTTCAGGAACAGACTCCTAACTTGCTGCCATATACATTATATTCCAACCCATAGAAGTGATTGTAACATTGAGGTCAATCAGTGTATATTTGTAAACCTATATTGAAAGCAAAAATGTGAAATATGTTAATTATATTTGTCTAAGCTTTTGTCTTTTCCTAGTGGCTAGTGGCTCATTTGATGGGCCTAAAACCTCCTGCTACCTCCACTTCTCTCTTTTCAAAAATCCCTTCAGTGTTCTAAACACACTTGCCTTTACAGCCCTGAAGCTTAGGCATGTATACCAAAAACCAAGAGCTTCAGACTGGATTTAACAACCAAAACCCCTCCTAATACTGGGGAATCTGGTGCCCTGGAGGTTATGGAGCTCCCAGAAAGTTGGTGGTTTGAATCCCAATACTGCCAATGGCACCACTGAGGTACACTTGTGCAAGGTACCGTTCCCAAACACTGCTCCCTGTGTGCTGCCTCATCAGTTGCAATTTTGCGCTGCTCACAATGTGTGTGGTGCTGTGGCGTGTTCAGGTGTTTCAAATAAATGGTGAGACCCTATAGGAAAGAGACCACTACTTCTACTTAACAAAGACTGACGTTTCACCTCTGTTTGTAATTTGGTGGCCAGTAGTCCTTCAGCCTTTGATTGAGCTCAAATAAAGCTCAATCTTTACTTTACCTCTGTCTTTATCACTGTCTCACTAAAATACACTGTGTTTTAAAGCATGAGGTTTGTGACAGCAACTGACTTCTATGTATTCGCACATTGCTCCCCCCAAACAATGTAATCTCAATCTGACTAGCTGGAGAATTAATATGAAATTCAATGTAAATGCATGATCAAAATCCAAATGATTACATGAAACCAATTGGGGTAAATGGAGTCTATGCTGCCCATAGACTTAAAACTTTAGAAATGAGAATCATGATTGCAGTCATACACCCAAAAACATATTACAATGAAATTTTCTAATTAGTGAATGTCCTGGAGAGGAACAAGTGTCGGCTAAAGGGGTGTAAAACTCTCCAGCATTGGGTTTTCTGGTGTGATGTAGCTGCATCCAATACTTTTAGGGAGAGTTAGATTAGCATTTTGTAATCTAATCAAGCATCAGTACCTGACCTTCCTAATGCTCAAAATGCAATCAAATCCACACAGCACTTTTCCAACATCGAGTGTAAGGCTTTTTCAGAGAAGTAAAGTAAGTGTGGCAAAGGGGGTCAAACTATCTGTACACTTGATTTCTGTATACGTTTGGATGAGAAGGTGTCTACAAACTTTTGACTAATTAGAAAACATTTATTTTGTGTGTTTACCCCCCATTATAAATTTAGCTGTTGTTGTCTGCATGTCTGAACTTGCGAGTACATGCAAAGCTCTGAAGAAAGTGATTTTAAACTGGTAAGAGTGACACCATGTGGTGGTGTAGGTGTAGATCTGCTATTGGCAAATGCTTCTCAACCCAGGTCCAGATATTATGTAAACAGTTTGGAGAAAATTTGATTTACCCAGGTTCCCCGCATACCACAGATCCAATCAAACATCTAATAGATCTTCGGATTCATTCTTTATGCAAGTAATGGAGGCCAAAATCATCACAAGTTGCTAAAGGATCACAAATAGTCTTTCTATTGTAGTTTTGAATGGTTATTAAAAAAATAGACGAGCGCATAGCAGATACTGAAAATAGTAGTAACCATTTTAGCTAGCAGCATTAACATTGAAATGAGCTAAGAAGCTAATGTGGCCTATTAAGTAGAACTACATTTAATGTCCAAATATAAGGACTCATTTACATTTATTCATCAAACTTTCCTGTCAGACTAGTCAACAATATGTCAAAGCCAGGGTTGGATACTGCTAGCCTAGCACATTTTTATTTAGAAAAAGCAAAGTGATACACTGAAAACACCACACAAAATTGAGAATCACAAACAACTAGTTAAAACAGTATAAAAATGATGTTGCTTTTATTACAGGAATCATAGTCTTGTCACTTCAGCATACAGATCATTTATTGCCGTAGTCACATTTTATTTCCCGGCATGCACAGCTCTTTGTTTGACAAAGGCTCTCAGCTTTGATCAGCGAGGACAATTTTTTTACTCTGTATGTACACTTTTCAGCCCATGGGCAACTTCAGAATGTGACTGGAAGTGAAAAGAGTTTTAAAAATGAAAGAAAAAATGGGAGGGAAAGAACTAAAACTGTGACAAGCTAGCTTTCTCTATCCACATACACAGACTTAGCTGAGAAAAAGCACAGTAGCATACTGGAATCTCCAGATCTGCACATTAGAATTGGGGGGAGGATCAAATGCCATCAGTACTATACAATGAAAATTCTCCAGAAGCTAGCCACTTGATATGCATGCATCCACTGAAAAGTAATTTTAAGGGAAAAAAGTTGTTAAAAACTTTATTTACAGTTTTAGGCAGGCTCTGCTGCTGAAGAGAAATGGCTTGGTAAAGCTCATGAACCCTCAGCCTTTCCACAGAAATGATTCATCATGATGAGATTAACCCCAAATGAACAGCCTCAAAATATTCCTTTTCGTCTTACTTTCAAATACAAAACATAGAACTTACAGCTAATCAGCTGACCACTACAATAAGCAGATTACAAAAAATGGATTACAATGAATGGTTTCGCCGTTCAAGTAAACTAAAAATTAAATGGATAGAACAAGCGACAAAATGTTCTGATTCTTATTCAGACAGAACGGTAGATGTTTGAGGAGCACGAAATGCACAATGATGCTATAAGAATATAATTTATGACCAGACAAGCACAAAAAACATTATTAAATAGCAAATTAGAGCTCAAGAGCTATAAACTGTTTCTTGGTGAGACATTGTATCAGGGGAGTCTGGATAATCCAGGCTTTTACTTAAGATTACTGTAATTTGCAATACAGATTTCTTCCAGGCTTTGTGACTTTTATATATATATATACACCTTCAAAAAAGTGACTGTCATTAAAGTAGGAATATCAATGGCCACATCTAGCACTGAAATGAGACTTTGAGTAAAGTACAGTCAGTGATTCACCACTAAGACTTCAGAATGAGGGCTACTGAATTCAGCTGGGGTAAAAGAGGCACTCTATCTTTTTTTTTAACCAGTAAAAGACATAGATAAGTTCATTTTCTCTTTAAAATCAAGATACATTTTTATTTCTTTTCTTAAAAAAACAAACATTACAAAAAATTCTGGAGAATGACAAAAACGTTTTTTTTTAATCATTTGAGGATTTGAAACCAATTGAGACAACACACAGGATTTGGAGGGGGTGGGACAATAACGAAAAACAAAAAACACTCCACGATGCCTGGCACAAAAGACTGAACCATGTCGGGATGCTAGTTTTGCGGAAGGTGTTCATGCATTTGAAAAGCAAAGCCCTGTGCGTCCAGTGAACTTCAGTGAAATCAGGAACTCCTCACACAAACACGTAGGCATCCTAAAGCACCCGCTGAAGCCGGACAAAGCAGCTAATGGAAAGAGCCAGGAGCGAACACACCAAAGGAATGGAGAGCACAAAACTTAAGAACTCCATACGTACCTCTAATGAAATACAGCCACTGGGAAATCCAAGCTTTGTTATTTTACTGTCTGGTTGATCCTAGCAGATTGTTACTTATGGATTTGAAAAATCAATGAAAATCAATGCTCCGAATGCAATGACGTTTCAGTAAGTGTATTCAATCTAAATTGGCTGTGTGATTTCTGTCCCAGGCATGTAGAGGGTCTATCTGCTTCAGTGTGCTGGCTTCAGTTAACTTTCCCCATTATTACACATTTACCACATCTGGTGCTAGACTCCATTCAGCAACAATATGCAAAAACCAGGCTTTACAAGGCAAACAATGGCGCACAAAACCTTCATTTTAACACTTCCCATACAGGTACACTGCTTAACGCTCCATCCCACCACACATACACACACATATACGGATGCGCTCATGCTATGCATGCCAGGACTTTATACTGCAGTCCCAACATGAGATGATTTGATGGGTGGGCAGAAGAAAAAGAAAAAAAAAAGGAAATGAAAAACAGAGCAAATCCATTGAACATTTTCACTTAAAATAGCAATCTTACAACAGCACAGTTCAAACTACATAGTAAAAAAAAGCTAATTTTTTGTGGCAGTTTTCTTAAAAAGTTGGAAATAAAACTAGAACAGATGAGGGCTGACGTGATGTAATCTTGCCAAAAGCAACCTCAATGCAAGAGGAGTACATGAACCAGGCTTGGGTTTTACTGAGCTCGGACACTAATCATTACACAGCTTGGAAACAGATGGATGTGTAGGCCATTGACTGACTACAATCAGGTTATGAATTTAATCGTTCAAAGAAATGTGGTCACTGATCATACCGTTACAAAACTGAACAAAGAAAATACTAAACAAATAATAAATCTAAGATCAAGATCTCTTAATCCTGGCTTTGAGCATCCTTGTCCTGTTTT
>JBBKCR010000128.1:8728378-8739920 GCA_037577295.1 Ladigesia roloffi | reverse complement strand
TATATACACATGCTACTGTTTTGTTCCTGCTTTGTTTTAAAAAATATATTTTTCCCTATTATATAAGATTTGATTTAGGTGATCAATAACCAGATTAGGTGCTTGTGTTGGAATTTAACAAACACCAGCATGAAATGTTGTCATGCTCATAGATATGCAGATTTTAAAATAAATACAGTGATCTCACATATACATGTATAATGTTTTCCCTTTTTTCTGTTCACTGTGTCTGTGCGTGTGGTACCGGTTGCAAATTTTCTATGAACTATTGCAGTATGAGCTGTTTAAAAATAAGAAATGTATTTGTATTCCAGCAGCTTCACTCCTGATTCAGTCACACAAGCAGACAGTCTTCATCGCTATTTTAATTGTTGCAATTTTTAAATAATGTAAGCGTGTTGTGTAGTTTAACCTTTCCAAGCTATAATAAATTATTTATATGTATTAAGTTTTTTTTTACAGATCTTTTTGTTTGGAATTTTGGGTCAAGTGTATAAAACAATGCACAAGTACATTTTACACAGATACATTCCCACAAATTACAAAAGCAATAACAAGGGAAAAAATGATGCTGTCTCTTTTTTAAATAGCTGCATATGTGTTATACTTGCTGCAGGTTTACAAGAAATCTTCTTACTATGAACAATTTTCGGTGTATTTGTTCTGAAAAGAACGCATACACACAATGTGTCCCAGTTTGTGTTCCCAGCTAAATCCCAGCTAGAACTCACTTTATCCCATCATAATAAATTAATGGAGCCACACATCATATTAATAATTGTTTGGGCTGTCATGAAGGAACAACATGATGTTATAAATTGATTAATGATATGCTGTCATTATCTCACTTTCTGGCAAGTTTTCTATCTAAAGAAGTGATCACCATTCTGAAACACGTGATGTTCCGATACTGATTTTTTAAATAGAATTGTCCCATGGCACTTTGGAGTGTGCAGCTCTGTTCTTTTTTCAGAAAATGTCTTTTTTACAGCTATTATTTAAAAATATATCTTTGAAACTACAGATGTTATGAAGAAGCGATCCCAAACTTTAGCATCCATGTCTTCTCCCATCCTTCCTCAGTGAGTGGTGGTGTGGAGAAAGTTGGGGAAGACTTCAGGGAAGGAGGCCGAGGGCGTGTGATATGCCGTGTGAAATGAATTCATCCTGAGCTGCGGCTTGGCACTGCTGTGAGCTATGCAAGGCAGATGAGCGTCCCTGTGCCATATGTTCAGGAGGGTAAACAGAGAGCTCCCTCCACCCCCTTGCACATCACCCACCTGTTGACCAAGTGTACCCTGATTAGACTGGGTCAGGAGACAGAGGGGTTGTATGTTTGTTTTGGTACATTTTCAGAACCAAGTATGTCCTGAAAAATCCAAGGAAACCACCTAAAGAACCCACAAAATGACCTTTTATACTTTCATATTTTGTATTTCAGTGCTTACATATGTGTGTATAGTTCTGTCTGCCAGAGACCACTCATGTTTTATTTCCATTCAAAAAAGCCACTGAGTTCAAGTTCTTCCTTTTTCAGCAAAGAACTACACAGAAGCCTCAACAACTAAAGTTCAGCCTCGACACTGGCTGGATTTTCTGCTTCTTAGGAACCAATCAGTACATAAAACTTTCCTCTACATCTCAGGTCTCCTGTTAGAGTGTTGTAGTGCTGTCTATTTTCTCTCCTCAGTAATGGCTCTTCGAACAGCTACATATCATTTCGCAGGGGATGGATAGGCAGAAACATCTGAAGATCGTTTCAGATTGGAAGTGAGAGTAGCTTCATTTCTCCTCTTTCTCGAAGAGGAAAGCTTTAAGTGCTCTTTTTCCTGAGGGTAACTGATTTGGAGGTCTTCCAAATGTGTAGGAATTCTACTTTTTATATTAATCTTAGTTATTTTAACTCCACTTTGGTAAACTCTTGGTTTTGCATTAATGTTCCACTTCTTATGCAAGTGACCTCATCAGACCTTTGTTCATTTTGGATGATTGAGTGGAACAATGAGTGAGAAAGCCAAGGTGTATGTGGGCTGCTGCTTTTGTGAATGTTTGTGTGTTGAAAGAAAGCATAACATCAATGAGAGCTTTGGGAGAAGCTTTAACACAGGACACAGCTTTAACTTCAAGATTAGAAGGATAGAAGAGCTAAAATGGAAAACTTTATTTATGCTGCAAAAAATGTATTCAAGCCAACCGGAAATGAATTATTCCAATCAGAGTAATATATAATAATTCAAATTTTTTATTATGTCATATTATTACTACATATTGGGCATGTTAATATGACATGCATGTACTCTTTTAAAATGAAATCTACCAAAGTAAGGGTATATTTAAGATTTTTATTATCAATAAAACAATATACACAATATACAGCATATCAAAATACCGTTTCACCCCAAGCCCCCAATGGTGCATTTATAAGAATATCAAAATATAACCACAGATATATAAAACTCGATATTATGGATAAATAATAACTAAAATTAAGTTAAATGTTACTAATAATAGCTAAAACTATATACAATAACAAAGACAGGATGGAAGACAATACAAATATTTTGTGCAGGTGGTATTTAATTATATTTTAGACAGACAAGGACATGTGCAAATTATAAAATGTGCAAAATATAACATGAGGTAGATCTTTTCAGCAACCATGTGACTGAGGTGTGCAAATAAGCACATAATGCACCTTTTGTGAACAGTCAATTCTTGAAGTCGATGTGTTGAAAGCAGGAAAAATGAACATGGTAAAAATCGGATGGCCTAGACAAGGACCATATTGGGATGGCTAGACCAAATTTGTGAAACATCTACAAAAAGCCAGGTCCTATCTGATGTTCCTGGTATGCAGTTGTTAGTACCTACCAAAAGTGATCCAATAAAATACAACCGGTGAGTTGCTAATGGCGTCATGGTTACCCAAAGCTCCTTGATGTGCATGGGGGTGTCAAAACACACAGCAGGCTGTGTATGGGGCTGTGTATTACCAGACTGGTCAGAGTGCCCGTGCTGAACCCTTCCACAACCCAGGAGTGCTTATTATGAGCATGAGAGCTTCAGATCAAGACCATGGAGCAATTGACGACTTGGTCGGATGACTATATTATGTTGACAGCTGAATGTGTTCGCTTGCCTGAGTAGGAGACAGCAACAGGGACGCACCCTGCTGCTATTGGAGGAACGCATGCCAGCAGAGGCAGTGTGATCATATATATATATATATATATATATATATATATCTACACATATGAGGGTGTATATCTTACATAAGGCATAATGCATATTTGACATATGTATGACCCCATGCCCTGAGAAGGTATAAAAACAAACCTGTGTGTGTGTGTGTTTGTGAGATGGAGGCCAGGCGTCGGGTGTTGTCTCTCAAAAGCGTGTGTGTACTCTGGAGGCTGAGGCATCCTTAACCCATCCTGCAGGCTGTTTGATGCCATACATGTCACCCGCTGATAAAAATTTCAAAAAGTCCTCTCCTCTTTTCTCCTCCAGCCACGCGCTCGTTGAGGAGCTGTCATTTTTTTCCCTGCCGTCTGTGGAGAAGGATCAAAGAGGGGAGGGGGCGGCTGCGGAGAAAAAGAGAGCGCGCGAGAAAGACAGAGAGAGGGAGAGGCAGAGAGAAAGAGAGATTTTCGGGGTGAACCAGAGGACGCCGCCTCGCTGCCTAAACAGGGTAACCCACTTACAGGGAGCTTGAAGAGAAGTTGCTTTTGCCATAAACATATTCAATTAAGACATCAAACCTCCAACTCTGCAGCCAATGAGCAGAAAAAAGGAGGTTTTTGGGTCTTTCTCGCCTGGTAAAACAGACTTCTTTTGATGAAATAATCATTGCGTTGAGGATTGATGCATCATATCTGGCCGGGGCTCGAACCGCGCTGAAAAACATAAAACATAATGAGCTGAATGTGTCGGCATGGAGGTAGAGATTTAATGACTAGCTGTGAAAAAAGCAATGCATTCTCTTTAAAATGTGCAGTTCAGTCAGAATTCTGTGGTCTCTTTAATAAATTCTCATCATCAGATCAGTGCAGCTGGTGCTGAGTGCACACATATTGGGTTCTTTTTGATTTTTATCCCGAATCGACTCCATGGCACTGCAGTTGACCTGATGCCGCAGGCCCGGAGTACCCTGAAGCCTCATGTTATTTAATTCTCTATGACAGATTCTGGGTTTGGTTCTCAAACACCTCCTTACCCTGAGACCGCCGGTACCGAGACATGCAGCTAACAAGGCCTTCCGAGACCTGCTGCCACAGGACGTCCCAGTGATCAAGGGTTCCGTGGACCCCCCGGAGGCAAAACGCAGTGTCTGCTTGTTTGGTAGTTACACTGTTTACACAGCGGCTTACATCAGCACAGACGGGGGCCATGAAGAAGGAGGAGGGCCTTGTACAGACAGGCCCATACCGCTGATGGAAATGCCGAGAGGGGCAGGAACTCACACACTCCAGGACCCTTTTCTGCTGCGCTCCTGCTCAGGCTGCTCTGCTCTGCTTTAGAAATGATAAAGGTGATAGAGATGTTCTGGATTTGACATGACACTGCTGGATTATATGTGACAGGCTAATTAGGAGGCATTGCTATGCCAGCTCTGGCCAGTAGAGGTCACTATTTCTTGTACTAACTAGGTTCATTGCCAGACATCACATTGCCTGTAAGATACCTGATGAAACATAGCTTGAATGTTAGTTTGCAATGGCTTATTCATCCACGCAGGTTAATTCTGAAGAAAATATCACATCCAGTATTTAAGACAGTTCCATGATGTGATAATCAATGCCAGGCACTTTATTTATGAGCAAAAGTTAATTAAACCACTGATAGACTAGAAAGGTGCTTTCAGATGAGTCATTCAGAATTATTTTGCAGTCTTAATTGTCTCTAAGTTTTCCTCACATTGTTTTTAGATATGGTGGTTGTGATTAATTTTGGGCTTAAAATACAATAAAATAATATGTATCAAAATTAGATGTGAAAACTTTACTTCTGGTAATCAGTGAATTTGTTTGTATTGTGATCACTGATTCCTATCATCCCCTCTGTAAAGAAATCTTAAGAAGTATGTTTTTCTGCAAAGCATCAGTTAACAATCACATCAAAGGACTTTATTTGCATCTTATTTTATTCAATAATGGACATATTTAGAAAAATCTCTAAAATCCTTCACTCAGTAACTCAAAACACACAGCCTTTTCAAACAGAAACTAGTCAAACATAAACTTTTTTTTCTTATCTAAGGGATATAAAAGTAAAATTAGAGACATTTAATATAAGAGTAAAACAGACGGACTCATAAGTGTTCAGTTATATCTGGCATCAGATCTCATAAACAGGAGCTCCCCCCTTACCGGAAGAGAGCTGAGTGAATAATCTCATTAGGAGAGAATAATCTGATCATGTTATTATCAGAAGCCTCAGGTTTTGACTGATGAGCAGCAACATCAACTAACAAAGGAAAGATTTTCATCAGTTTTGATTTCAGGTTGACTTTACGAATATGGACACTGTCAAACTGATACGCCAGCAGAACACAATGATAATAAAATAAAATTGGACAAGTGTTTAGCAAACAATTTGATCAACAATCTTCCCAAATACATAGATAGAAAGGTAGATAGGTAAGTGACTAGCTAAACAAATAATTAAACAATTTATAATGCATTAAAATGCAACTTTATTTAATGCATTAATTTAGCATTAAATGTAATTATTATAAGTTATAATATCAGCACTCATAGCAATATTATAATAATTAAAATAGAAGTAAAGTAAAGTGGCCCCTTATAGTCACACATGAAGGACAGTAACTTGATAGAACCTCAATGGTGCCACTAGCAGCGCTGGTATTCACAACCTCGACATTCTGATTGCAACTCCCAAATCACTAGACCACCAATTAATATAATAATTAGGTGATACTAGTCAAAAAGAATAACAATCAACATCAGTTTTTATTTATTTGCTTGATTATTTGTTTATTTATTTAATGCAATCTAAATATCCTAAATAGACAAACACCACCAACAAGATCCACAACAGACCGACACCACCACTTGAATTACAACAGTGTTTGGTGTTAATCAGTTTTGGCCTTTAGAAAAACATGTTGTGCTTGTCTGAAGTGTTGTGGCTGTGTGGCCTTCACTCTGCGAACAGAATTATGGAGCAGATTACTCCTCGTCCCGGTTTTATGAAGCATCAAATCACTAGTCTATCTCCTCTTTTTCTCTTAAAGTGGCTGATACTGAATGAGTTTATTAAGCATCGTTCAGCTCAGGAAGTGTATAATTTGCTTTGACTCGAGTGTGTGCTGTGTCCAGAGACCAGACATTACGCGTCTGAGTGGACTCTCCAGGAGCGGGCAGTGCAGGCTGAGTCCTTTAACACGGAGGCCAAAAGTCCAAAGCTGCCATTACTGTAGGTCTTAAGGTGCGTCCTCTCGATTTCTCAGCCAGATTGAGTTCTCTGTGTGTTGGGAGATTGCTTCGCATTTGTGAACTTTTACAGTTAGGAGTTTTTGAGGATAAATCATTGCGGATGAAGCTGAAAAGATTTATAGGATTATCCCCCACTACACACACGTGTCAAGTACTGTATATGTGTCCTCTTACATTTGTCACATGTAAGCTGTCAACATGATGAAGTTAAATTAATTAATTTTTTAATTAATCAATTACTAAACAGAGAGGATTACGTATCAGAAACAAGTTACCTAAAGCGAGCTGTAATTGTATATTAATTGTATAAATTATTTATTTCCCCAATTTGTACACCAAGCATAAATGGAATTCATTATATACCTCATTATGTTCTGAGTAATTGCCTATAAATTACATTGCAAAAAAAATTGCAACTGAAATGATACATGGACAAAAGTATTAGGACATGTTATTCAGGGTTTGGGCAAGGGTCCATTTTAATATTTCAGTATTAGGGGTGTTGCCGAATAGTAATATGGTATTCGGAAAGGCACAAATAACGTGTTTTTTACTAATACGGTATTCAGACAAGTACTTATATTTGTGTTCGGGAATCCCGCCCCCCTCGCCCATCACACGCTTGCGTGGTTAGGGCATTTGCCCTGAGATGAGAAAGTCGTGGGTTGATCCCCCAGACCGCTTGACACCTCTGAGTGCGGTACCGTCCCCACACACTGCTCCCTGGGTGCAGAATCCATGCCTGCCGCTGCTTCACTTGGTGAATGGGTTTAAATGCAGAGGAAGAATTTCGTGCTGTTCACACTGTGTGCAGTGGTGTGTTCACATATGACCGATTAATCACTTTCACTTTTAGATATGCCGGTCTTAGTAATGGTCTGGGTTTCCAATACTTCTGTCTGTACAGAGCATACAAACAGTTTCTGATTGTGTCCCATCTGTTAATATATTGTCTAACAAGCTCTTCATCAGTGTGACCACAAAGAAAATCCCAACTGCATATTTTGGGTGGTGGACCACTCTGAACCTAGCTGTGATGGAGATGTGTGTGTGAAACTCTACAAAACACCACTTTCTCAGCACCCCACACACTCCATTATGTCACTTTTAAAAATAATTAGTTTTGACCCCCCGCTTACCTTCCTAGCACTGTTTTCATGAACCATGAATTGAAATATGGAATTGTTCCTTATTTGATAGACAAAATACGTGTTTTGTATTGAAATGACATGGAAATACATTTTGACCAAACTACCATCAACTTCCCACTAACCACAACTTCAAAGCCTCCTTTACAGTTATTTACTCAACCTGGGAGCACAAATAGAATCCAGAGAGTTATAAAAATGACAATAAACATGAAAAAAACCCCAACAAGGTCAGGCATAAATCTTAAAGCCAGATAACAGATGAAAGAGGTAAGACGGCTGGAAAATGTCTTTAAAAAGCCTAAAAACAGAAAGGGCATTTCGGTCTAAAACGTATGTACACAAAGTCTAGAAAGTGTACCCTAGCACTCTGTAGGTGGTATTGCACTTGGGATTGTTACAGACGCCCACTCTGGAGAGGAGGGTCATCCCATGCTGAGAAAAAAAGGCTACTGGTTGTTGTGGCATCACTGGGGACCAAAGAATCCTGATGATTACCTGAAGCCACATCTTAGACAGTTGCACCACTTGGGAAATACAATTTCTTCTACACTGAAGAAGGTGATGATTCCTTGCTTCAGATGTGTACACATGAATACAACGTTAAATACTAACACAATTCATACTGAACGAACCTTTTTTCCACAATGTTCCTCAGTTTAAGAAAGTCAGCTAACACAATCTTTCGCTGCACTGTTTTGACCTTGAAGTTTTTCTTTGGCTGGCGGATTATGGATCTGTGTTAAAGCGACACAGAAAGTGCAGGCCTCTCGCTGGCTCTATTGATCTCTCCTCACGCTCTTTGGATCTATAGCACACTTCAATCACAGCTGGGCCATATTTCTTCTCACACAGCAGGCAGAGATCCGCCAGCATTACCCCCAATAGGAGAAAACCATGACACAAATAGATGCCCCCATTACCAAGGATTCCATTAGTGCACATAGGCAACCCAATAAATGTTTAAGTGGAATAAGTGGGCCGTACATTTTAAAAGTATTCAGCCACAGTTTTTCCCTTTTTCCGCACTGTAGACGTGTATGTAGACAGTGTGTGTGGTCTGTGGTCAGCCTCATAGCATGTGTGGACTATGATTTGCCTAATTTGTCACAAAAAAGACAATTCAAGTTAAATCACAGACACCTCAGTGTCTGAGTGTATGCAGTAATTCAAATCTTAATTGGGATTTTCAAACTAAAATCAGAACGCAAGAGAAAAATGCAAGATAAACACAGTGTTTGAACAAATGAACTGACAAACAGTAGAGCTCTAAAAATGTTAATCAAAGTTATCAATGTGGAACTGGAGGTGGAATTCTCAAACTGGCGTAAATGAACCCTGGCTGAAATGTGCACGTAGTCCATTAAAGAGTGGGCTAATATGGATCAGAACCTGGTGTGATGGTCACCTGATAGGACCGATGATCTTATCAAGCCATGAGGATGCCTATCTAAGAATTTGTGGTTAGCATTCTCCTCCCAATATGTGGAGCTGACCAATTATGCTGCCTTATTAGCAGATAAGTTGGAGCTATAATTCAGTTCACTTCAGTTCACTTTTATTTATGTAGTGCTGTTTGCAATTGATGAAGCGAGCCAAAGGTATCGGAGATGAGGAAAAACTCCCTAAACTTAAGGAAGAAATGTCAAGGTGGAACCAAGACACCAGAAGGGAATCTGTCCTCCTCTGGTTGACTCAGAAAAAGAGTCTCAATGGAGAGAATTAACAATAGAGGGACACACTTAATCATGGCTGAACAGATGGCAGTTTATAGCTAACAGAGTAAGTGCAGTTAAGAGTCACCAGGGGTAGTTTTTGTTGGAGTGAGGAGTAGTTTAAGAGGCTCTTTACAAAACTTGGAGGAAGGACGTACTAGCCTTCACCCTTTCCGGCATTAGTTTTGTTGTGTGGGAGCTGGTGAAATTGGAGGCGACTTATTTGTAGAGAAAATTGGGGGAAATTACATTTTTAAAGAATGAAGCTGCAATTTTAGACGCTAAATCAAAGTTTACGCTGTTAACAAGGTGTCTGAAGTTCCCTTCTTTGGTTTTTGACTCTGGAAAGTAATGGTCTGTAAAAATGGCAAAACACAGAGACCATATCCAGGCTTCAGGGCGGCAGGACTAGTACTCTTTTAGGTACGGTGCATTTATGTAAATTATTTTTTTTAATTTATCCCAGGCTCAGAGAAAATGGCCATTGCTGCTTTCCTGCTAGAGTCACACAGATTAACAAGCGCTCTCTTGAAGAACTGGCCTGCCGGGCCTCTAATTATAAATGGCTTCCACCACCAAATCTAATCATTCCTGCACCGCTGGCCTCCACGGAAAGGCCTTGGCCGGCCAGTTCAAGGTTAAACGGCACGGAAGAGAAGCAAAGGAATGAGAAAAATGAAGGAGCTCTACTCGTCCTCATGCCTCACGCGGCCCCACTGCTTATCCAGATAAATAAACAATTTCTGCAGAGCTGGTGTCACCCCTCTCCTGGCTTAATTGCTTTTTCTCTAGTCAAACAAGATGGCAATACAATCAGTCAGTCAGGGGCTGTCGGGGAGAGAGAGAAGAGTGAGGCATTTATAGTGCTCCGAGTGGCACACTGCGTCAAACTGCTCCAGCTGTTTATCCAAGCAATTAAACTGTCATTATGTCTGATGAGAGATAAAACAATGCCATTACACTTGCGGAGATGGCATATTATTCTGGGTCGGGTAAGAGAAGAGGCAAAATTGAAATTAGCCATGTGTAATGCATAGACAAGAGAAGGTACATTAGCGCAGGATTAAACAGGTTCAGTATGTGTACATATTCATTAGGCTTTGATTGCTGGACACATATTTCGCTATTTAAATTTTTTTTGTCTAGATATACAGCCAAGCATTCCAAGTTAAACTGGTTTCCTTCCTGATTTTGGAACTTCTTGCTCCATTCTTACAAATAACAGTGTCTAAATGTTTATTGGTTTGGAAACATGGTTCTTGAGACCTTTATATTTGGGACCAAAATTGCAATGTTCTGGGGTCCATATCATGGAAATTCCCCCGATATTTCCCATACTAGTTCAATTTAGCATGTAAATATGGGTCAAATATACCACACATGTTGGTAAGAAGCTGCAAAACAGCCCATTTTGAAATGCGTTCATGATGACAGAAAACCAGCTCATTTACATATGCCCAGCCCATTTCGCAGACACCAGTTCAGTCTTGTCCATTCATGCTGGTTTCAGATTGGACTGCTGTGCAGACTGGTAAGCTGACACATTTCATGTTCCAAGAGAGGCTTTAAGTATAACTACACCATACAGTGTATATTAATAGCTCACAAGTCATATTGTGTCATAAACCACGTACACAATTCTGCACCCACTGCAGGACTCTGGTTTACTGTGTTTTGCAGATGTAATTTAAAGAGGTGATTTGGAAGTTTTTTAGTGTCTTTAGCCTCAAAGCTCCACTTTAAATTTGGACACTAAACATATATTGGCTAAATGGCAATTGTGTCAGTTTGAGTATGCTCAAATACTAATGACTCAACAATTAATTGGGTAATAAATACATTGTCCACTGGCACACAGGCTGTATCTTAACCATACCATGATGGGACAATACTTGATTTTTCCATTGTACCTCAGCCTGGTAATGGTTTTTCTGACACTTTGGCAGCACAATTTACTCCCCACAGTTTATGGCTGGTTATCATCCCAACAACACATCCATGGATGCGTACCATGTCAGAGCCGCTTTTGCTATGTATTATTTATAGTCTAGTTTAGCTGTGCAATAAGAAACCAACCGATGTCCTAGTACACCTTCATGTTTCTCACAGCATTAAAGATATGATTGTTTGCATTATAGAAAAGTCACTGAAATTCTCTTCCCAAATAGACAGTACGGCTAGTACTTTGTCAACTTGCCAGTTGGTAATTTGTCTCTCCATT
>JBBKCR010000128.1:8700483-8717699 GCA_037577295.1 Ladigesia roloffi | reverse complement strand
ATGTCATTTATTATGTGAATGTGTAATTAGTTATCTAAGTATTGTGACAATTTCTGCAAAAACTACAAACAAGCCAAGAGAATATTTTCATGATAAATGCTGCACTGCAGAAAAGAGTTTGCGGTAAAAATTATATTTTTACTTAAAATTGTTTCTAAGCAGCCTTTTCACTGGAAATTACTGTAGTTACCATGTAAACATATGGCATTTAAATACACCTGTGAAACCTTTGTGCATCTTCTAAGTCTTAATATGTAATATTGAACATGGCAAAATAGTGGGAATGCTGAAAAGTAAATATGTGTGTTACTATTTTGACATAGAATGCAGATACCTCTCTTTTTGTTTTGCAATTTACGCTAAAACAGTTCACTTTAAAATATAATGTAATGTCTCAGGCAGCTGGTAGTGCCATTTAGCCAGTTTGTTTAAAACATTCTGGAGCTTTTAGAGATGATAAATGTGTGGGGTGTCTATTTGAAACAATTTATTATGGACAATTATGGATTTTAAACATTTAATAATACAAGCATATAAAAATTGGTGGAATTTTTCTTCAGCGCATTTTGTGTCTAAGTTCTATGTATTGGCTATATTGGTTCAGTAGCTAAGTATAGGCTATTTTTAGTGGGGAACGTAGTCTAGACAAACACATGAAGATTAAACCAAAACTAAATTAGATTGCAGTTCACGTGAAGCTCAAGTAATTCTCGCACTTGCTCTCATGCACAAAGAGAACACCACATGACATCTGGGGCTTGGGAAGAAAGTCATGCAGGTGTTACTTGGACACTCAAAGCAATTAGCAGACTTATTAAAGCCAGCTGAGGGATTGATTGTGGTTATTTATAACAGTGACATAGGTCTGGTGAGCCAACAGTGCAACCAACCTGGGAGGTCAGGACAACATTCTTAGCAAGATAATAGAGGAATGTTGGATTCCGCTGAAAATAGGGGCCTTTTATATAGAGGTCCGGGTTATGAGAGTTTCACAGTGAGCCCTCAATAGATTTTCAAACCCAGTGTATAGAATGCTGTTTCTGGATCGCTACTGAATTTGCTTCGAGATGTTTGGGCATATTGTGATTCGAACTGCATGACAAGATGAAGTAAAACATCTGACATGAAAAAGATTTCTATAAAGCAGGAAAGGACGGAAAGAAATGAAGCTGTCATTGCATATCACATGCGCACTAATTTCCTTATCACTGCCGGCCATGAAACAGAGCGTTCTCGGACTCCTTTTTTGATGTTTTAAGTTCGGATATGAATCGTCAGGAACTCAACCAACACAATGTGTAATTGCACAGAATAAGGCTTGATGTGTAAGCTCCAAACACGCCTCAAACTTTGAGAAGATCACTGGGGAGTCAGAGATGGGTGCATTCAAGAAAATACGTCTAGACAGCTTGTCAGTACAGAACCAGTCTCCAAAATGTCCTGAAGCCTTGAACTACGACCTCAGTCCGATTTTTTTCCCCCGCAAACACAGCTGTGAAGCTGCAGGCCTGTCAGCCTGGGAACTCCCAGCTTCGTTATACTCTTAACTTTCTCACACAGATCAAACAGACTTTCTCCACAATGAGCAGCCCTGTGAGCAAACAGATGGAAAGGGCACTCCCCCACACAAAAAAATTGCATATTTCTTATTTCTACAGCGGATACCAGTCAATACTCCCAACGCACAGCCCGGCCCTGCTTGGAGGCGAGTGAAAATGGCATTAAAACATGTTAAAACAATAGAGGCCTCTGATTTGCCTTCAGATTCTTGAAGGATTAGCTTGCATGCCGGGATGCCAGGACCGCAAATGCTTTCAATCGATTCCCAGGCTGCCGGGCCCGTCGGCCGCACACAAGGGAGCCATTATGAATGTTACCTGCTCGCCGGTACACAGGGCTCAGTTCAAAGGGGCTGGAGATGGACTTTCATGGCTGGCGAAGGGCTGTCACCCAATACCGCTGTGAACATGGGGCAGGTTTTGACGGCAAAATATCAGTGAGGGCTCACCAGCTGCAAATGCGCATTTATCACCAAACCCATGGCACACTAGGTACAGGGGTCAGGCGAGAATAAGAACGGTTAAAAAGTAATTCTGTCTGTCTGGGGATGAAAAAAAGGAGATTTTAAAAGACCTTTGCTATATTCATAACTCTGAATGCAATGGGTGCCCCTGGACAATTTTGTTTATTGATAAAAACTTCTTATTTGCTGAGTGTTTAAGCATATATATATATATATATATATATATATATATATAGGGTTTTATACAGGGTTTACTGGAGCAGTACATGAGTCCCTCAAGTTTTCCACAATTAACAATATTTGCCTTTTAAAAAATCATCTGTAGGACTAAGCCAGTGATAATGATCTTTTCTAAACTTGCAACCTAACAAACATAATTCCTGTCACCTTACTTCGAACTCTAAGGGGATTATGTAGAACAGAGCATGCTAGATTGCCTGTGAGCTGCAGCTAATTGCTGAGGTACTTCTGTATAAATACGTGTTCTAAAGAGGCTGAGCTGCTGTTTAAACTCCACATCTTTGCTTTGTTTAAGAAGCATCTGCTTTCTCATTACAATGTTTTTGTCATATCATAACAGGACGTCCTCGGTTTCTTATCTTCAGATGAAAAGAAAGTGATCAAAGCTATTCTCTTGCTAACAACCCCCCCAAAAAACGTACAGAAGAGACCAGCAATAGGAATAATGTAATAGGCAAAAGAAAGGAGAAAAGAAATTGAGATGCCAGCCAGGTGTCAAGAGCAAAACGTTAACGAAACAAAAAGGTCACGACGAAGGTTCTCGTTTGTTTTTTTGGGGGGTTTTTTTCCTACCTTTGTGACTCTACTGTCAAAGGCTGACTGTTTTGCTGCTAAAATTCAAACGGTGCAATGATGAAGAGAACCTGGGATGCAAGACGGAGGCTTTGGTAGAAGCTGTCATATCTGCGTCGCGGTGCGGGTTCATGGCGAGGTTACGCCTTTCTCAGGGGGCACTGTTGCACCTGTCTGGGAACAGATCAGTGAGAAGAACTCTCCGGATTTAACACTGTCCGTAAACTGGCGTCCCACTTGGCTCTGTCATCACTCCCCTCTTTTTCAGCAAGTTGGTGCTTTGTTCACAGATTTAGTCACTGGTGTCATATTTTTCAAGGCTTACCACAAGATGTGACATTTGGAGTTGAGAAGCGGCAGAAGATAAATAATGATTGAACTAGACAGCAAGCACATG
The DNA here is from genome assembly GCA_037577295.1 of Ladigesia roloffi. NCBI lineage: Eukaryota > Metazoa > Chordata > Actinopteri > Characiformes > Alestidae > Ladigesia > Ladigesia roloffi. The sequence goes on along the minus strand of JBBKCR010000128.1, from coordinate 8,714,466 downwards.
ATTGGGAAACTGTACAGCAGCACAGGAGCCTTCACAGTTACCTCCTCACCCTAAAAAACCTGCAATTCAACCTGAAATCCTACAACGTCCTCAGATCATCTTTGCTCTTCTTCACAGGCTGTGGTGATTTAACCCTTCAGGGTCCCATGCGATCATTGCCTCCCCAAAGACATGCCACCAATTGGGTTTTAAAGTTGAAGATGAACTAATATTATTTCAAATTCATGAGGGTAGGCTTGGAAAGACCATTCTTAGCATTTTTGTCATTTTGTGAGATAGCAACACATAAATATTTGGAAGTGCAGACTATAACCTGTTGATCTAAATATAAAAATCATATGGTACATTACTGACTTTGCAATTAATCTGAGCTGCTTAACCTTAATCAGGGTTGTGGCAGATGCTGGAGTCTTTCCAAGTGGTCGTAGAGTGAAAGGCAGAGAAACACCATATACAGGTTGTTAGTCCATGGCAGGGCAGACTCACAGACAAAAACACACACACACACACACACACGCACACACACACACACACACAAACACACACATCTAGGGGGAGTTTAGCATCACCAGAAAGAAGAAATCAGAGTACCTGGCAGAAACAAGGAGAACATGCAAACTCAACACAGAGAGAACCACCACTACAATTAATCCTGTATTACTAATTAAACAGTTAAGTAAAACCCCCACTGATGAGTCTATACTTGTGAGTGGTAACTGCATTATTGGCTCATTTGGATGTCATTCATATAATATAGTAGAAATCCTTACTTACTTTGGTGAGACTTGGGTGTAGTTTGTTGGAGTCAGACAGAGCTAATCTGCCCAGAGGTTGCGGTTGTGGCCCAGCTCAAGGATGGCTGAACAGTGTTATAGTCTAAGCCAGGGCCAGCAGGGTGCCTGAGTCCCGCGCTCCACTGGCGTGAGTGTGTACATCCAGCCACCATCCTGCCAATCTGCCCTTCACCCTAACATTTCTGCCAACACACACTATAGTGTGAGTAATATGAAGCAGCATTTAGGGCAATCATCCAAGCGTCCTCTCACATTCACTGTACATCTTCACATAGACTTGAATTCATATGGAGTAATATTTGTATTACCATGACCACTAGAGCAGCAGTGGCCAATTTTCAAGTTCCCACAATCTGTAGGAAAAGGGGTGGAGGGATACTGTTAGGCTAGTTAAATTCTTTTGTATTCCAGATGTTCACGTACAGAAGAGAAATAGACAGTTAATGCATTTGTGAGTTAGTATTGAACTTTAATTTAGCTCCATTAACTGCAGGTATTGTGTTATAAACCTGTTAAAATAATGCAGCTTCCATTAGGTTTAAAAAAACTTTTCGTCTGAGAGAACTGAAGCACTGTATGTAGTACATTTTGTGCAAAACAGCTGCTTAGCCTGTAATATGTATAGAATTTCTGACCAACCTAAATGTGATTTAAAATGTTCATCTAGATCAACTGTCAGCTGCCGACAAAACCTTGTTCTTTGCATCAGACTGAAGGTTTTTTTAGTCATGAAAAGCTAATTATTTGAATATTTGAGGCCCTAGGCTGCTGTGAAATCAGCACTCTTCATATTTTAGGTGTAATATGTGGTGTAGCGCACCAATCATTGTCAAATATTGTAATGTCAGAAACAACTAGCCCCGATTGACATGTTAAAACGCATGAAATCCGATACAACCTATCAAACTGGTTGCTACATCCAGAGATCTGACTGGAATCACAGATCTGAGCTGCCAGTCTGAACAAGGCCTTTGGCTACTGGTATAGTTTGACAGTTCTGAAGTGCAGACATGACTTATTTTACAGTAGATTTGTTCTAACAGACAGCGCAAAATTCTTTGTAGTTTTATCAGTAAGTGGCTTATTTTGATAAGTAGTTAGCTGCTAGCTAAAGCTAGCAAACTAGATTTAACCATAATGAATGAGACTATGAATAATGACAAATTAGGTCACTCCTGGCATAAAGAAGGGTAATGTCCATAATGAATACATAATGCATAGATATATAATGCATGAAGTGTCAGAAGGACATACTGTTCCACACTCATTTTCATCTACTGCAAAAGCGGAAGAAACCCTTGCCATGACTGGACTCAGTAGGGCTGTGTGGTTCACTCATATAATTGTAATTGGTTTAGACATAGTGAACCTTTTATTTTTACTTTCCTATCACTTTCCCTTCAGAACAAAGCTTCAAAGCTCTTCGACAAGAAGGGCTACACTGGCTCACAGGACAAGGCAGTCAAATATCCCCCACTGTAACACCCTGAAGTTGCCACAAAAGTAAATCCCTTTAATTACCAATACACATTTATCATCGGCCCCCACTTCTGGTACTAATCTTACAGTACTTAATTTACACCAGCAAATACAAGAGGCATTCCCCAGATGCCCAGACTCTACAGAGCTCGAATTAGTGTCAGGCTCACATTCAACACTCTCCGCACAGCAGAACATAGCGACTGCTGCCTCATTATCTCCAATAAGCATCAATTAGCCAGTAAAGAATGGCGTTGCTACTACATGTGCCAACAAGGCCAAATTAACAAGGGCCATTAAAGTCAAACGGTCTGCCTTTATGACAACGTGTCACATCCTGGGCACGGTTCACGTCCCTGGGTCCATTTTCTTGCTTGTACCTCAGTGAAGGACGCTCAGCAGTTCTATGGGGTAAGATCGCTGTCAAAAAAAGCATGCCTGCATAAGTAGAGATGTCTGTGTATCCGTAAACATTTGTGCATATTAATCTACTGGTTTGAATGAATGACATTTTTGCAAACCCTTGTACAAGTCAAACCTTATATAAAATATGAAGCGTGTATTTTATCCGAAAATGATTTTGAACTGATATGACTATAAAAGATTACAAATATGAGGTGTAATCTTATGGTCATGGTTACTTCATAATGAGTACAACTTGACATCCATGACATTGCTGTCAAAAATATGTCACAGGCTCACACAGGCATTTTTTATTGAGCAGAAGATACATCCATTCCACAAACTGTTCAACTTCTTTCAAATTCATGGTACCAAGATGGAAAAAAACTCGGAACGAAATAAAATAGTTTATATTCATCATATTTTAATTGAATTTTTTACTATGTTAATTTCTGGAATTAAAAATATTATTTCTATCTGCTTACTCAGTATTACTGAGTTAGAAACTATTTTGTTTTATGTTGCCGTTTGAGTCAGTGAATAGCATTGGTATAAAATTATTATAGCATATATTGTACTACATTATATTAATTTGGAAGTGTCCTAGCATATTCTATATTATTATTATTATTTTATTTTTTAAGCTCTTTCAACTGAATTAGGGAGTTTGTAGTTGTAACTGGAGATGTCACCATTGAAGTTGACCACTGCTTGTCAGAAGTAAACCTAGCAAGATATGAAGAGCCATTTATTTTCCAGAACAAACAAAAGCACCAGTATCTACACATGCATCAGCTGGAACTGACATTTTATGCACTCCTGCATCATTAGAGCCATGTGAAATATTCTTTAAGGCTGGAACTGCCTCAGTCCCAACAGTTAAAAAAACTTCTGTTTCTGAATAAAAACAGTAAAAATAGATTCTTCCCTTTCCCCATATTTCTCTGTTGTGGTTTACTGTTTGCACTCCCAGTTCCATAAGCACTCTTGCACTCACTGTCTGTGTTGATGTCATATATCAATTTATTCTGGGTCTTTGCTCTCATCAAATAACTCAACTAATTATGAAAGGTTCCACCCAAACACACACTTGTGTTCACTAGTTCACACAGAGTGGCATTAATAGATTATTTCATACACAGGCACTCCATTTTCTTTATACATGGAAAATGCACAGAATGCTCTAGCTCAGGATTAATTGATTTGTCTGTCATATACTCCTTTGCACAGCAGGTGTCAGTGAGCACGATCCAATGAGGATTCATGTAATTAACTTTTGGCAAACCTTTGTGTTGGAAAGCGATAGACGTAGAATATTACAAGATGCAGCGTGACCATCAGCATTGCATGTCAATATAGCGGCCATATTGCGAGAGGCACCGCTGTGGAGTGAAGTAGTGGAGTGGAGTGAAATAAAGGTGCCTCATGCATGTACTGTTTGGGGCTGTACAAGCCACTGTACGCTCCAAACCAGATCCTCAGGGATTACATTTCATGAGTTAGGCTGAACAATTGTTTTTTTTAAGCTAGTAAAGCTATGCATTCCTGGGTTCAATTTGGCTCCAAAACCACGTTTTGGCTAAAATATAACATTCAAATATAATCAAAACAGCTGTACTAGGGTTTGCCATTTGACAGATTTTGAAAAAGCTGTTCTGTGTTGTGTCGTGCTAGTTTGGCATTTGCACACATGAAAAAACAGTGGAGGAATTGAAATCCATCATCTCATACTCCCTAGAGTCTGCCTTCCACAAACTAAGGCTGCAAAACATTGATTTTAAGTCTATGTGGAAAGCCACATTGGTTTAGGAAGCCACATTGGTTGGGCATATACAGAAAGTCCAGAAACCAATATAGTAAAAACAATATGATGTAATAAACTACTTGATTTCATTCCATGTCTGTAGCATTTTCCATCTCGGCACCATGAAGTTGAACGCATGTGCAGTTTGTGAAATCGATGTATCTTCTGTTCAGTACATAATGTCTGTGTGAGCCTGTGACGTATTTTTGACAGTAATGTCATGGATGTTAAGTTGTATTCGTAATGAAGAAACTGTGACCGTAAAATTACACTTCATATTTTAATCTTTTAAAGTTGTAACTTTTTTTTCACAGCTATAGTTTAATATGCATGAAATACACATGCACATCTTTTTGACAGTGATCATACCCCATAAATTTACTGTCAGTGTCTGCCTGTCTTAATGTAAAAAAGGAAAACTACAGCTACTCCTGAGAGCCCAATTCCACTGTCAATGCTGTTTGTTAATAGAAATATTATACAACTAGCAACCACCAATCATATGCATCAATTAGAAGGGGCATCGGGTTATTTTTGGACATTTTGCTGCATTACTGATATCATTATGTAACTACTTAAAAGGGAGTTCATAATCATTAATATGTGACTTTTGGTGCAAAAAGGTTCATTGTAGAGCAATAGGATGACTTTGATTTCTTTACAGTGGTGGTGTCTGCCACAGAAATATTGCAATTGATTTACTACACTAAATGACACTTGAACAAAAAAGGTTTTATGTATAGTGATAATAATGGCTGATAAATATGTTTTCTTTTGGGGCCCATTTGCTTTACAGAATTCTGCATTAAACTAAAGAAATGTCCAGGTCCTATCACTCCCACGTAACAATTTTGGCAGATTTCACCCCTCTGGATCACATCTTACTTATTTAACTTGTTTGAAATTCAGAAATGTGGTGAAAGTCCCCTTTAGTTAATTGTATTGACTTATTTGCTTAACTAGTAAGAAAATTAGGGAGAGTGTTTTCTTCAGCAAAACGACAATAACACCAATTTCAAAACATCTAAATCTCCTCAATGAGCATCGCATGAGAAATTATCACTGAAACCAAACCCCTTCATTTTACCCCTTAATATAACCTTAATTTTGACGTTAATTTCCAGGAAAGTAAGGAAAATTAAGTGGAAAAGTGCACAGATTAAGGCTGATTAAGGGGTAAAACTACTGAATTTTCCCCTTATTTTCAAAAATTAAAATAACTGAGCCTCCCGAAGAAAATGTCTTATGTTTAGGATTAAGGGGTTACACACTCACACCTCAAATCCACTTTTAAGGTAAAATTAAGGGAACGGTTCACAAATTAATGGCCACTTAATTAAAATTAAGGTGTTTGGCATATTTTCAGGAGCAAATTAATTTAGAGTTAAGCATATTTTACGTACATTGTGTTTCAACAATACAATGTGTATATTTTATCACCAGTGGATGTCTGACTTTTGAGGGTTATCTCTCTTGTGAAGCCTCAAGAGTGAACAGAGAAGTTTAAAGCATATGAAGCACATTATATATCATTTGCCAAATGTCTTTTTTATAAAACAGGAAGAGTTAGATGCATAAACAGATCCTCATCTAGGACAGGTTCTCTTAATTTAGTGCCATAGCAATCGGAGATGTGAGCTTCAAACAGCACACGCCAGGATCAGAGTAATCCCTCCATTCCTTTGTAGAGTGGTGGCATGTATCACTTCGTCTCACGCCAGACGGAATGCACGCTACTCTTTTCGAGATGTGAGAAACCTGCTAATTAAGTCCAGGATGATTCATTCTAGGGACACATACAGAAACACACAGCACAAACTTTGTCCACTGGGAAAACCAGCCCATGAGAGATTAGAGTGCAGTCAAGGATTCTCATTAGAGGGGGCTGGATTGCAGTGTGAAGCCACATTCAAATACAAGTAATGTTAGTAAAAATGACTGAAGCTGAAGTTAAAGGACATAAACAACCTTGGAAAAAAAAGTGTTTAAAAACTAATAGAACTCCAAGTGGTCCAGATGGTAAAACCATAGTAACATAGAACATCTGTTAAAATGGTCTTGTTCACTTTTCAGAGCATTACTGGTTTATTCTAACATTTGGGTGTGGTTTTATCAAATCATTAAAAAAATAGGGCCATTTTAGGGCATAAAAGCACACTTCTGAAAACATTAGGGAATTGAGTCACAATTTCAAAGAAAAAAAAATTACATTAACAGTTGCATTCTCCTGTGAACTCGCTTTTTTTTTGTGATATGAATTTTGGATATGCCAACAATTTTATTAGTGGCAGCCTGCAGGACTATTTTACAGTTCAGACACTATTTTATCCATTTTCTATTTTTGTGTTTTGTAATAAACCCCAAACAAATTACTTTTGGATCTTAAAATGATTTGAATCAGAAACCAAGTTCAAGCACCTCTGAAAAACAGAAAACAGGGCTCCTAACTACCAAAACTGTCAGCATCATATATACCGCACTTCAGGCTTTTCATCTTTGAGAAAGAGACAAAAATCATGCTCCATTCTAAAAAAAATTATATGACTCCTCTGTATGATACTTGAGTCTGAATTGTTTAAAAATCCATTACTGAAAAAGTAAACAGACCTGAAAGAAGACTATTTGCTATAGAACTACATCAATCCTGAAACGGAGACAATGAAGGTGGTTTTATCGACTGCTAAGTGTACATTTGTAATTGTGATGAATTTGGATCATGAAAAGCAGCTTATAATACTGGACTTTGATTTTGTGAAGAAATATCCTAATAGATTTTTGCACAAAAACTGAAAGTAGGGGTGGACACACTAAATACTGGAAGTGAAATGATATAGCCAAAAGTATGTGGACACAGCTCCTGTATACTGTGCCTAAGTGTTTTGCCCACACTCATTGGTTGCCTCAACAAAGGGGGAATCTTTTATATCCAGAATGGGGGCCAACCTTGTATGAGTCCCCATGGTTTTGGAAACAGTTGTCCAATAAGTCCATATAGGTTTGATGGTCAGGCATCCACACACTTTTTGTCACACACTGCATGTTATCTGCATTTTTAATGACATAATAAACAATCATTTGAAAACAAATCACTTCTTTGTCTGAAAATGATATGGATTAAAGGGTAATGTTTTCACAGTACTATGAATAAAACAATACAGTACGGTATTTTGCAAAATTGTATTCATATTTTCAAAATTTACATTACATTTAACATTCACATCATACACTTTTAACAGAATCAGTATACATATTTTGCCATTTTTTGGGGTATTCAGTTCCTGATCTGTGTTTTTCTTGTGACTTCATGACAGTAAAATGATTAACTGTCAGAATGTATTCTGTAATGACATCCCTGGCAGGGTGGCCTTCCCTCACTTATTAATAATGTCAATGGCCTGTTGGTGTTTTTAGTGGAAAAAATCTTTCAGCCTCCAATTTGCGACAAACAAACAGTGTCATAATGGATTAGTCCAATCTCCTCCCCAATCGACTATTAGTGTTTTCCTCCTGCTCTATTTACATTTTTATTGTTCAATCAAAGGCATATCACAAACTCATGTGGGCTTGGGTGCACCCACATACAGACCCACACATGCACACACAACCAAACACACACACACACACACACACACAAACACACACAGTGATTGGAGTGTAGAGGATTAGAAAGGGTGCTGAATAAGCTTCCTCAATTTGTCAGTGTGTACATTCACTTATGGCTGGAAAATCTTCACAGCTGTAATCTTTGCATATTTAGATTGTTAACTGCGTGTGAACAGAACTGAAAAGCAGTCTTTCAGACAGCATGTTCTGTTCCAATTTGTTACATTATGTTGGCTGAGCAAATGGAACAATAGAGCAGGACAAATACAGCAGTAGAAATTGTTCAAAATGATGTGGAATAAAATTCCTGTCTGTATATTAGGTATTAAATTATTGTTACATAAGTAACAGTCTCACATTATAGGTTCACTGGTCCAAAGATTTTGCATCATTTATGTTCTAATATTTGATCATGTACTCCATGGCATTAATAAAGTATTTCTTTCCAGGTAATGTACATTTATATAGGTTTTGATACAATTCGTGTCCATTTTAGCTCACTTTTACAAAGATTGGGGGCACGTTTCAGCTAGAGCTCATTTGCATATGTAAGTCAAGTCAAGTATATTTATTTTTATTTCAGCCTTACCCACAATACACAGTGAAATGAAACAACAATCCTCCAGGACCACAGTGCAAACACAAGAATCAAAACAGAATTACCATAAAACTTGTGCACACAGAACGAAATACCTATAGTGCAATGAGAGCGAGAGAGAGAGCAATAGAACAACAAAATGTGATTTAGATAATATATTATGGGTATTTACAGAGGCAGTTGGGCCTAAGATGTTTGTTTAAGGCTGAGCATTTTAGTGTGATGTTTAATTTGCTGTTCCACATCAGGGATTACTACTGAGGTGTTGCCCACTTACCAGAACCTTGTTTATTTTGCTGGCTTTCTCAATCTCTGACCTTCACACAAGAGAGACATCATGCTGTTCTATGATATTTCAGATAAGTGAGGGCCGGATGGCCATGAATTGTGAATGGTGGGTTAAAAGAATGAAAAAAATTGTAAAAAGAATGAGAAGTATCTAATTTACAAATCTTTCAGTCACCCAAGATTTGTTTGGAGTCCACATCATTCCTAATATTTTAGTCCTGGAGTTATGAAGCTAGTACTTAACAGTGAGCATGAATGATAGGAACATTGTTCTTTTTTGCCAGTACAGAGTATACGGATATTTTTTAACAACTAGCAATATTTCCACAGTGTTAAAAGTGGGTAAAAAGATGAAATGCAGTTTTTATAGAGTGCCAATGTCAACCCTGTGCTGGTTTGAGATAAAGTGTTGAGCGTGATCACAGCAGGAAACCATGTTAGTTTTTTTGTGACTTTGGCTAATCTCATTCTAAATGTAAGAGCAAGGGAGAGAGAGACAGAGTGAAGAGGTAGGGGAGAGACTGAGAGAGCCAGGCTGGGATGGCGTGAGGGAGCGCTGTGTTGCATGTCACTGGGATTGTTTTGGTGAAAACAGGCCAGCTAACAGACAAGCCTTTTCCTTTCCTTTGAGTGCTCTGTCGCTCCGCTGGGAAACGCTGCGTGTTGGTGAAATTTTGCCCACGGGTTGAGTTCAGTGGGAGCGCATGAAGAACAGTCAAACTGAACTGTGGCGTGCACGTACAGCGAGGGTGTGAGTGCAGATTTAAGAAGAGCTCAGCAATGCAAAGGCTAGTGCCACTGCTGAGATTCCAGTTTGTCTACCCCAGCTGTGCCTTGGAGCATGGCTGAGCACCACTGGGGAATTCAAATCAGCAGCTTATGCATTTGGAGAGAAAGATTTACCTGCCTTGTCTGGCTAAAAAGAATGCTAAGAAATCTGGTGGGTGCGTTGTTGCGGCACATGTGCCTAGCCAAGTGATTAGTGTTCTCCTTCAAGTGCACTGAAGCACTAAACCAGTGTTTCTCCACACTAGCCCTGGAGGGCTGCTTCCCTGAGCTTTGTCTTGTATTGAGCGGTGTAAGTAAAATGTTTTCCAGCCAGTTCTTATTTTATTTAGTTTCATATTATTATCTTTTTCCTATTTCTTTAAATAATCTTAAAACTAGTTTATCTATTTTTACATTTTGCAAAGCCTTAGGTGTGATTTGGGGTACATTTCACTCCATGTTGTTCTTGTAAAACTGTATATGTTACAAATAAAGAACCTTGAATCTTGAATCTTATATGTGCGCCTAGCAGAGGTGGACAGTAACAAAGTATATTTACTTGGGTACTGTAATTAAGTACAGTTTTTGAGTTTCTGTACTTTTTTTGAAAACAGTTTTTTTCGACAACTTTCACTTCTACATTTGAAAGACAAAACAATACTTTTCACTTCACTACATTTCTATCAAGGTTCTTGTTATTCGTTACCTTGAGTTCTGAAAGTGGGTGTTATTGTCTCACTTTTGTTTGTTTTTTTAACAGATGACAACCTATCAGAAATCAGCAGTAATATTGCATCACATCTGTATGCTGTAACACGGCAACGCCAGCATTTGACTTGAGTCACACTTCATTTGCACAAAGACTTGTGACTTGACTTTAGACTTGCCATAAACGACTTGAGACTTGACTCAGGAGTTGTGACTCATAAAAAATATTCTTGGTATTATTTATTTATATCTCACTTCGTTTGCCATAATCTGCAGTTATTAGTCAAAAAACGTTCACCTCGCCCTGGTGTCTTTTTCTTCTTATCTGAGATGAATGGTTTTTGGCTAAAATTCCAGATCGCCTGGGACCTTTATTGTTAAATGAGGGTTGTTGGGAAGGCGTCACCGGGACCTATCTAACCGTTAAGTTTCACATGTAGAGAGAGATATATTTTTCATATTTTGCCTTTAGTTTTAAGATTATTTAAGGCAAATTCCTCATGTTGGTGAGGGGATATAGCAGCACACAACCCAGTCCCCTGCTAGGTACCAGCCTGCTGTAATCATGTGTTGCCAATTAGCCTATCTTCTAAATATTTAGAGCTCAAAAATCCCACATTTAGAGTTACTGTTTGTAAAAGGTCATCACTCAGATTTAGAGCTCAACATGTTTTGTTTTGTTTTGGGGGATTTTTGTTTTTTAACAGATTTAGCTCTATACTTTTAAAAACACATTTAGTTCTATATGTGTAAAAACTGTGTGAACAATGTGCTAATTAATTAAAAAACGTCACCTCTAAATTTGGTAAGCTGTTTTTTTTACAAAAAAAAGGCACACAATAGACTAAAGACTTGACTTGGACTGAAGCACAAAGATTTGAGACTTGACTTGGACTTGGGACAATTGACTTGTGAATATCTCTGGGGATAACAGACGGATATGGTGACAGTTCATGCCCGCATCCATGGCCATGTTTAGAGTCGATGTTCAAGTTTATGGAAAAGGTACAAAAATTTTCGTTATATGTGTGTGCCATATTTGCCTAAAACAAAATATATTACAGCATACAAAAGCTCGCCGTCTAACATTCAACCTTATCAGAACAGAATCAGAATCAGAAAACTTTATTTATCCCGAAGGAAATTGTTTGTGGTGACCGCCACCTTACACAGACACAGACCAACACGAGACATCAGAATAATGTAAATTAAGAATAAGAATAGAATAAGAATAAGAATAAGATTACTACTATACTATACAACTATAAGATCACTACTATACTAGGATAAATATTCAATTCAAGTCTAAATAAAGTCCAATTCAAGTCTAAATAAATCTAACAAAATAAACTAAACCCAGAAAATAAATATAATCTGAATTAAAAAAAGATTTGCTTATTCCTTATTCTTAATCTTTTACAAGTAATTTAGATGCATTAGGCACTATAAGTGTGGTGCCAATAAATCAACAATGCAGTGAAATATGTACATTAATACTTAAATATTAGTACTTCAATACTTTGACATAAGAGGTTCTTCCTGTGTCTGTGTGGGTTTTTGCTGGGTCCTCTGGTTTCTTACAGTCCAACAACATGCACATCAGGTGGACTGGAGAAGCTAAATTCCTCCTAGTTGCCAGGATAAACTCTACAATTTCATCAAGAATTTTACCAATTTTTTTTGTCATTTTCTTAAAATAATAAGGTGTGAATGTATTTCAAATCTACCAAACAGTCTCAAGCACATCTCACTGGACTTCTCTTTCTATTAAGATGTCTTGTGCACAGGGATGATATTTCCTTGTTTGTTTGACAGAATAAAGCGGTCCATTCCCAAATAGCACCAGCGCAGAGGACTGTCAGCGATAATGAATGTGCAGGAGGAAACATTCAGCACCTTTAAAATGGCAAATGCCAAGATTACATGGAAAGAATGTGTAGGGAGGGCCATGAAGATTTTACACAGGATCTGCTACAGATCAAACATCTATTCAATAGCGTCCCAGATAAAAGGGATGTCATTTGAGGGAGATTTACGTAAATGTTGCACACTAACTAATGATGATCTCATTCAGTCAATGGAGTGAGCCAACATGGCAGCGCCTCTTCAAAAGCCAAGACCAGTTCTCCACTTGTATTGCTGGACTTTGCAGTTTACTCTGTTAAGATTTGCTCAGAATGAATCAATTACTAACAAATTTTGTTCATTCTCCATCATTTACTGAGACATTTAGAGTTTGGAAACGGGTGTAGCAGAAAAGGCCTAATAATTTCTGGGAATGAAACAAATTATTATATTATTATTACAGACCTGTCATTTTACGGGTTCCCAGCATTTATTTGGCCAAGGGTTTGAATAGAATGGTTTGTTCTTCATATGAGACCTAATGCAGTCAAATTTTCTTTATCATAATTTCCAAATGTGAATGATTTTGTGAGGAAAACATCACTTTATATCTTCTGGAAGTCCTAAATATATCACTGATCATTAATGGTTTGTCTTTAATGTAATGTCTTTAAAATGCTTTGTCTAATCTAGGACTTGTGAAATGCTGTTAGCTTTGTATTAACATACAACTAGAATCCCAAATGAGCACTTTCTTTGTGGTACAAGAACATTACTTCATTTTTGACTGTGTTTTTTGACCCGAACTGACCGGTCTAGCTGTAATAATCATGGTTGCCAACTGGATAACCTGATCTTATGACTTTTTGTATTGCGATGGCTTCACAAAAACTTGCGCGAGAGAGGACCTGCACTGTAATTGATAAGAGGGAATTCTGAGGGGGGATGGGTGTTGGGGGTGGGGGTATTTATTTACCCCGAAAAATTGTTCAAGAACAACACATCATGTGCAAAACAGTCACCACTCACCCAGAGCCTGGAGTGGGGGAACACAGTTTGCTGTTGTTGCTCCTCCTGGACAAATGGCTAAGCGATCTGAGTTAGCTGCAGCCACTACACAGGAGTAGGGGGCTACTTGAGCGAGCACGAGTGCAGCACTTAAGAAGCAATTACCCACGGATGTACAGCAGTCCCCAGCCAGGCCTGCCGCTCATCTTATTTTAATGCTTGTGAAGGGGAGGGCGCCGTCTCCTCCTCAGCAGGGGGGCTCCCGGGAAGTCACGGAAGCCTCAGCACTGAGCGGCAAGGAGCAGCTCGAGCTCACGCTATGGCTGCACACAGCCCCCATGCAGATTACCCCTTCACTAGCTCGCACAGGCACATAAGGCCCAGGCGCTTGACCTGCTTGCGTTTGCTTGCAAAATAAAATGATAAGTGCAATATTATCAGTTCAAATCATTTGCAGGAAGCTGCAAATCAGCATTCAGATAATAAAGCCGATCACAGATCCTGAAATGATAATTAAGTGACTTCCCAGCATGCCTTCTATTTCACATGTAAAATAAAAGTAAGGTAGGTAACACAAATATTTGAGTTCAGTATGTGAATATCAGTATGTGTATACACATGCCTTCATGCTCTACTTATATGCTCTAGACATCTTTGAGCACACATCTATTACAGGGTTACTGTCT
>JBBKCR010000128.1:8681003-8698532 GCA_037577295.1 Ladigesia roloffi | reverse complement strand
GAACATTGCGCTAAATGTTGAAAAAATGACACCTCTAAATTTGTGGTGTTGCTTTTACAAACGGCGCCCCATAGGCTTTATCATGTAACCTTCTGCACACCATAAATATACATCTAACCCTCTCGTGTGTGTGTGTGTGTGTGTGTGTGTGTGTGTGTGTGTGAGACATTAAAAAACCAGGACCTTCTGCGTTGTGCTGTTTCTCTAGTTTTCCTAGAATGTCCTGACGTTTCTGCCTTGAAAATGTACAAAAACAAACACACACTTTCACACACCCTCCGAGTAGTCGTGTGGCATGCTCCCGAGGGACGTGTCCTCCAGCTGCAGCCGCAGCAGTCCTCCCTGTTTACCCACAACTTGCTTTAATCCTTTTATCGGCCCGTGTACACGTTATTGTGCGAGAGGAGAATTAAGGCCTATTTAACAATGCACTGACCAGGCCACTTGATTCTGTCCTCCTAGTTACTGCCTCCCAATTACTTTCAGCTGATTAGCAACATTGAATCAGTGCTAAAGAACACACTGCCTCTCCACACAAGCCACTTTGACATCCGGGGTGTTTTTACTGTAGAGATCTGTTTACTAATTCACAGATATACAGGACCAGGTTCAGCGAGGAAGGAAGTTTTCATGCTAATGCTAATCTGTAACGTTCAGTAAAGTTTCTCTGCGTTTAACCCATTCACCAAGTGAAGCGATGGGCAGTCACCAATGAGGGGCATCTGGAGAGCAGTGTGTGGGGACAGTACCTTACTCAAGGGTACCACAGTTGTGCCACTAGCAGTCCTAGGATACAAACCTCATAAGGTAAATTTTCTTAACGCTAGACCTCCAGCTGCCCAATTTAAATATATACAACTCACGATAGTACAAGTGAAATTAGACTATCATAGGTATTTTGCAGTGTTTGGGTCACTCCAATATCTGCCCTGACTTGTACTGTCACAATAATGCCCTTTAGGAAGGTGGTTTTATATTTTGAAGGTGATTCATTAAAGAGTTACTGACATAGTCAGAAAAAATACGAACAGACAAACAAACAAATAAATACATAAAGAAGCTAAATTACAAATTCTGAGAAAATGATACACCTTTGGATTTTTTTGTACTGAACCTTTGAATCGAGTGTGAGAATGATAATATAATTTGAAATTTACAATCTAGATTACAAAAATACTGCGATTCCCAAATAAATTCCAATAAAATGTGAAAAACTTTGCGATACACATATCTGAAAGAGAATCAGTTCTTTACAGCCATTCAGTTAAAACACAGAATCTTAAAAAAAAAAATCTCAAATTCCAGACTGACGAAACAACCTTTCTTGTCACATTAGAAATGTCCAGATGGAATTCCACATGGATCCTGTTTTTGATTTTTGCCCCTGTTCCCTATACCCTGTCTTTCCCCTTGAAAAAAGACACCATGAAACAAACGTGTCCACTCTGTGTTGGCTGGTGAGGGCAGAAAAGCAGCGCATCCTCTGGAGCTCCGTTAAACCCCCAGGGATTCGGAGCATCCGCTTCATCTTTTCCTTCTCGTCTACTGAGCCTATTTATGTTGGACCTTGTTAGCGGTAGGGGAAGCCTAAGAAAGGAATATGGGCCTTGAAGAAGAGTGAAAGCGCGTGAGTGGCGGGGAGGGAAAAAAAATTGACAAGTTGAAAGGGCACAATGCTGGAGGACTCCTGCAACCAAAAAAAGGATCCATAATGTGAGATGCTACAAATTTAGAATGAAGGGGTCTTTGCTTGCGGTGCCTGGCGGCTGCACGGCTTTGGTTGGTGCAGGAGAGCAGGAGTGCAGGAGAAATCAACACATTACAGTGCAAAGCGACTTGACCGGATTAAAAGCTGGCCACATGGCCGCCTCGGAAGAGAGTTAATCACACACTTGGGAAATCTAACTTGGCTCCATTCTTCAACTTCAAACAATAATATACTTAGACTATTTATCTAACATCTTCATAAGCCTAAGTGTCCTTGTGCAGTGGATTCTTGAAGTTCCTCAAACTGTTTTACTACTGATAGGCCAAATAAGGCTAACGGTCTTCAAATCGAGAAGACAATGCCAATTTACCCCTTTAATGGACATGTTCAGTATATAAAATCTACTCCTTTAAATTCCCCCTGGAACTACAGGACTAATAAATATAACTTAACAGTGTTTTATGTATAATAAATTTAATTTATTCCATTGTGTATTATAATGGGCTACATATATGAACTTGATTTGATTTGACTCATACTTCACCAACTAGCATGCATAATTAATCATTTGCCACATTTAAGTTGTTTTTAATGCTCACGGCCTAATTTTGTCCATTTGTACAAAATAGACATACGCAAGTCTATTTCAGATGACTTACCCACTTGCTTTGATTTAGTTGATGATTTGGGCACTACACGATGCTAAATGTTGGTCAAAAATCTTTGTGGGTTAAAAGTTACCTTTGTGGGTAAGATTACCCTTTAACCCTTTATTAGATCCACAATTGGGAAATTGGCAAAACTGCCATTTTTAATATACACTATTTGGACAAAAGCATTTGGACATACTTAGTTCAGAGTACAATAACTTGATTGGCTGCACAGAACACTGACCTCAACCCCATCCAGCATGTTTGGGATAAGCTGAAACATAGCCAGGTCTTCTCATCCAACATGTCTGAGCTCATAAATGCTCTACAGAGTGAATGGACACAACAGAAACTCCAAAATCTTGTGGAAAGGCTTTCAAGAAGATTTGAAGGTGTTTTAGCTGCAAAATGGACAATGATACACCATAAGTCTCTATCTTTGAATGCAATGTCAGTAGAGTCCCTGTTAATAAAATCTTTAAGCATCCCAATACTTTTTCTATATAGTGTAACACTGCTACACTTTACAAAGCCAACTAGAGTCTGATTCCATATCTGGCCAAGCACACTACACTACACCAGTAAGAGTCTTAGGGCAAGACTGCTAATACTCTACTTGCCTACAATTGTGACATGACTGAAGCATAAGCCACTCTGGATGAGGGTGGCTGCTGTATGTACATGTCTTGGCAGGTTATATTTTAGGATGTGTGTGGGGATTTTTTATCTTGCCAAACTATCACTTTATGGGCACAGATCTTCAGTTATTTCCCAGCTTTACTCTCTCTCTCTTTCTCTTTCTCTCTCTCTCTCTTTCTCTCGTTCACATATCTTGCTAGCGCTCATATAAAAAATGCTCCTTTCAAAGAGTGTGACATATCTCCACTGGTATAAATATTCATCATCTCCATGTACTCTTCCACACCGCCTGCAATTAATAAAGCTGTTTCACACCTAAGAGAGATAGTGATGACACTCTCAGGTTTAATTAAGAGTTGAACATTTCTGCCTACGTTTTCCTCCAAAATAAATGTTTTATGCCTCATTCTTTTGAGGTCTCAAGAATTGATGCAGCCATGCTCAGGGGCCATCAGGGGGTCAGTGAGGAGAGGTCAGAGCTGGATAAGTGCTTTCAAGTGAAAATCAGTAACAGCTGCTTTCAGAAATGTACACAACAGAAGTGAATGTGGTTGATATCATCGTGACTACATCTCACTTGAGTGTGTGATGTCATTAGGGGTTTGTCTTGGCATTTCTCCTGAAATATTTCTGTTGTTCACTTACTACTGGAAGTGCAATGATACATTCATATGACAGTGGCACAGATTTGAAATGGTATAAGGTTTGGGTAAGGCCCTTTACTCTTCCAGCAAGAGTGTGTCCATAAAGACCTGATTGGGGACGGACAATCTTTTATTTGAACGCAATGTCATTAAAATAGTTTTGCCCATATTTTGTATATTGCATGTATATATGTATATATTTTTTCATATTCCGATTTTTCACCAGAGAAACATATATTCAACAGAGTACAATAATATGTATATTAGCCCTGAACTGAGCTGAAAAAACCTCTTTGTTCAGTGTAATTAATAAAACACAAAGCCATTCAGAGTGGTTTGATGTGAAATGTGGCATTCTTGAAAAACTGTTAAAGTAGCAGATTTCTAAAGCATATATCAAAGCAAACAATTACAAGAAATGATTACAAACATATTGCCAAATATTTGTTTTCCCCCAAATTTTAATGATATTAACATTTTACATTTACATTTATGGCATTTAGCTGATGCTCATATTTAGAGCGACGTACATCAGTGCTCAAGTAATTCACATCTGTATCTAAGACTTGTAAAGCTTAATTTAAGTTTACAATTCAACCAAGAATCTGCACTCTATCACACTCTATAACACCTATCAAATGGTGAAGTGAGAATTCAACTTTAGATATCTTATAAAATGTATACAGTACAGGCCAAAAGTTTGAACACACCTTCTCATTCAATGTGATTTCTTTATTTTCATGACCATTTACATTGGTTAATTCTCACTGAATGCATCAACACTATGAATGAACACATGTGGAGTTATGTACTTAACAAAAAAGGGAAAAAGACTAAAAACATGTTTTATAATCTATGTCAAGTTTCAAAAACATGTCAAATGCAAAGTTGGGCTCAACCAAAAGATTCTTTTGGACAGTTCAGTCATGATTGATGAGGACCGATGAAGTAGATTGCCAAAACGAAATGTACACAAGATTAACACTTAATGAACAAAAGTATTGGAACACCTGATCTTTGCGCCAACTAGGACTTTAATGAGATTGCTTTCAAATACATATATTTTAATATATAATTGGTCCCCCCTTTGCAGTGTTGACAGATTAGACTCTTTTTGAAAGGCTTTCCACAATATTTTGGAGTTTGTGTGGGAGTTTGTGCCTATTTGTTCTGTGCATTTATGAGGTCAGACATGGATGTTGGATGGCCTGGCTTGCAATTTCCGTTCCAGTCCATCCCACGGTGCTGGATGGGGTTGTGGTCAGAGTTCTGTATGGGTCATTCAAGTTATTCCACACCGAACTCATTCAACCATGTCTTTATGGAGCATGATTTGTGCACTGGGGCACAGTCAAGCTGGAATAGAAAAGATTCTTCCCCAAACTGTGTCCACAAAGGTGGAAGCATGGCGTGATCCAAAATGTCTTGGTATGATTGTCCTTCACTAGATATAAGGGGATTAGACCAAACCCTGAAAAACAGATGCATCCCAATATAGATGTGTCCATATAGATCTCACAGAGGCCTATGGTGTGAATTTCCATATTTTTATCCATGTATCTTTTATCCACTTATAAGCTGAATTGAAAACCTAACAGTAGTGTAGTATACATTATGCACTACTGTGATTGATGACATGAATGACATCCATTAACCTCATGTCTCCCTACCTTCGGTAATCCTAAAGGACACAAGAGATCAGTTTAAATATGGCAAGGCACCTAGGAGAGCTAACGTTAGATGTATTAATAAGATGACTATCAAGAGCTATAGTGTACCCAATTTCCCTGTCTGGTGAAGGATTAAAGTTGTACATTTCTCATTGTTTCCAATTTTCTTGGGCTTAATCCTTCAAGAAAGAAACTCTCTGTCTTACCCAAGTGTATCCCAATGGTGCACACTTCTAACCCTTAAAACCCATGTGGCAGGCAATGGAACCAATGTTATATTCTTGTCATGTTGCATAACTCCTTATACAACATTTCCCCCGGTTTGTATTGGTGCTCAGACGTAGGACTGTGCTTTTTTTGGTATTCCTATGTCATGCAGAACCAAAGTTATTGGAATTAAAACAACATTACAAATGGCATCACAGGCAAATGGTCTTAAAGAACAAAATGCCCAAGTATCTTTTATTTTAGACAACTAAAAGAGATCTTTAAACCTGGGAGAACTTTCAGGATAGTCTCCAGCTACAAATGGGTGGAAAAAGTGAGGGGGTCCGGAGAGCGGCCGAGCGGCAGTGCGCTGGACAATAATGCAGCAAATTGTGAGCATGAAATCTGATTATTATTACATTTGGTTTTCTAAGGGCTACACATACTTTTTTGAGAAATCTCTAAATAAATCTCCCCTTTTGGAGAACCACACTGAGGATGTCGAAGCGTTATACGACTCACATGTACAAATACTTATTTAAATAACTCCTTGTTTGGTATGATTATAAACAGCAGGTTCAGTTCAGTGTGAACTACGTAATTTTATGTTGTTTAGATATAAATTCACTTGAAGAACATTCACTGTTAACAAGAGTGTGACGTGCATGATGGTGTGATTGCATGAAAATGTCAAGAAACACAAGCAGAAATATATATGAGGCAGTGTTAGAAAAGTGTGTTCTATCTGTATGATGTGAGGGAGGATGCTCTGCAGGAATTTGTAGGCTTTTCAGTTCAGATCCGGCATTTTCAACATATTCTCCACTTGGGTTATGAGTGAGAACTTCTTAATATATAACATGCTTTCATTACTGGCGGGCATTTGCAGTTGCGTTGGGTGTGTGTAGGCTTGCTCACAGCTTGGTGCTTGAGTGTATGAAGATCTATGGTGCTGCACAGCTTAGCTCCAGCACTAACACATCTGATCCAGTACTTGAACATGTTCAGCAATGATTTTTTTTTAATTTAGGACTATTATCAAGGTTCTGACTTCTCCATCTGGGGAGCTAGATCTCTACAAGCGGATCTGAGCAGCTTCAGAGATAAATTTGAAGCCGTATTGCTGATTCTTCCCACCCACATTTCACCTGTCGCCACATCCAGCACACCCTCCTGTATTCCAGTCTTCAAAATTTCTTTCAGTTCTTCTGAACCCTTTCAGCAAAATACACATGTATGCACAGCAGTAACTTTTCAAATTTTTAGCTAATCAATTAGTTGACAATTCGTTTCCATTAACTCATTTTTAAAAGCTTTTTCTTATAAAGAACACCCATAAGGCAAAAGGCAGGGAAACATTCTGGACAGGTTGCCAGTCCATTTAGGACAAAACCACTCAAACCTATGGGGCAATTTAGCACCTCCTCCTGATCCTCATGTCTTTGAACTGTAAGAGCAAACCCATGCAGACACAGGGGCAACATGCAGACACAACACACTACAAGGAGCCCAGAAGCTTCATTTTTGCTCTGTATTATAATATACCAACCCCTGACATGTCAGTTTCAGTGAGAAATAATTCATGCAAAACTGACAACATTTTTCTTATGGCCTTCAGTAATTCAAAACTTGTGCTTAGGCCGCTAGTCTGTTTCTGCTGCAGGAAACCAGCACCCTCATCCAGTGCAGTTGCAGTTTCAACATCTTAATGGTGCTGAGAACTCTCTGTGCCTCGGTTTCCCCCTGCAGAGAGCCCCCACAGCAGTTCCACAGTTAAGATATCTTGTTGGTAGATAACAAGCAGTCTCAGTGGGGATTTTTAGAGGCTCTTTTTTATTCCACTGGAGGATGTCTTTCTGTGCTGCCAGAAGAGAGAAAGAGGGAAGGGGGGAAAGCCCTGCTGTCACTAAATGGCTTTTTTTCTTCTGGAGGAGAGGGTGTGCAGGTAATATTAGTGTTAACCTCCATGCTACATGCTGGCCTTCCAGACGAGGCATAGGGGATACTGAGAGGATAGGGGGCAGTCCTGTGATCAGCATTATTCTGCTATAAGGAGACAGTTAAAGGACATTTTGCTATGCCATCTGATGCTATTAATGGAGCTGTTTGGAGTCAGTGCATTGGAGAAACAATATGAAGTAGAAGTAAGTATAGTTTAATTGCTAGCTATTAGCTATCAGCCAGTGTATAAAGTGGTGCCAGCTTCAAATCTAAGATGCACTTTATTTGCATGCTGTTCTTACTTTGATGACTGGATTTTTAAAAAAGTATGTCTATATCCGGTGGCACCCAGGGTGAGTCAGCCTCACGCCCTTTGACACTGGGATAGATCCGGGTACCCGTGAAACTCATAAGGGGTATGGGGTTACAGAAATTGAGTAAATTAATTTATGTTCATGTCAAAAATAATTTAGAAACTTTTATGATGACCAGTTTGTCTACTAGTCTTTACAACTAGACAACCTAAGTTGTTTGGTACACTATGAAACACAGTGTACTTCAAATGTGATTAACCCTAAATTGATTTACCCTTTAAATACACCAAACCTTTTAATTTGAATTAAATGGCCATTAATTTGTGAACCGATACTGATTTTACCTTAAAAGTGGATTTAAGGCATGAGTGTGAAATCTTAAATCAGGCATTATTTCAGAAAGTTCTGTTATTTAATGGACAATTTAAAAAAGTTATGTGGACAATTTTGTAGCTTTAACCCTTAATCAGCCCTAATCTAAGCACTTTTCGCCTGGTTTCGTAATAAGCAGAGTGCAAACAAGCTAGCAAGATGACAGTCTAAATGAAATAATTATTGAATGTGTACTATCCTTGTGGTACTGTTGGTGGTTGGTTGTAACCTCATGAGAAAACTACTTCTCTGTGAACCCAATGATTACAAAGGTGCAGTTTCAAACTTTCTACCATTGTTTCATCCTTCAGCAAAATACTTAATCCTCAGTTGCCCCAGAGGGACTGACCCTGTAACTTATTATTTTGAGTTGCTCTGGTTAAGAGCATCAGCCTAATGCCCCTTTACCTTTTAACTGTAGTGGTCCGATGTGGAAAAACAACCCGAGGCCATTTTTTGATCCTCTTTCATCCCTAAATATGAGTGGAATGGACACAACCTCCCACACTGACAGTATAATTTACAGTCGAAGGCTAAAAAAAAAGATGCTGAAAGATTTCAAGCATGTCCGCACACTGTGTTCAGGCTCTGTTTTTTCCCTTGACACATCTGACCAACCTCATAAAAAGTTAGCTGAGTGAAAACATTTTGCTCACAAATAATTTGAAATAAATAAATAAATAAATATAAGCCTAAATAATTATTGTTGTTCAATACTCTGCACACATAGTTTCCTATTCACTCTGGAAACTGGGACAATGTCAATTTAGTTCTGTTCTTTACAGATTAAGTCAGTGGCATTTTATTGGGGACACACAATTACTGTAATCCCATTGTCACACCAAAATATATAAAACTCACTCATCTTTTAGGGACTGGGCTGAATAATAACTGCTATGAAAAATGATTGTTTGAACACAGAGATATCCTGGCGGGACACAGCTTGATAATGCTGTTTTTCACATTCCACACTGGTAGACCTGGCTGTCGCCAAAAGAAATTAAAACTGAATAAATAAAAACAATGGATTTTAGGCTGTGAAGCAAGTGCTATGAAGCAATAACTGAAATCTTGCATGTTAACTCCAATTATTCCTCATGAATAGATTTGAATAATTATTATGATATTATAATTTTGCACAACACACAATGTCTTAAATAAATATTTATTTGAATAATCATTTAAACCATTTTAGATTGTATAATACACTATTAGTGTCGCTGATTTATTATTATTGCTAATACTAATAATACCAATAATAATACGTATCATCATCATCATTATACGTCATCATCATTTACAACGATGTACCATGTATGAGGTAAGAAAACATAAACATTCACAACAATAATGTTTATGAACCTCCATAAAACAGACAGTTACAATAAAATAACTGCTTATTTTATGGAAATTTCTGTTATGTCTTATGAAAATAAGGCTGTTTATAGTAAGTGATAAACATCCATGGTAAAAATTGTGTAATTTGGCTCCTCATACAATGAGCAAAAATAATATCAGGATGAAAAATACAAAAAAATCCAAGATATCCCAATTGGAAATTTGCTCAGTTTGGCTTCCTATTTATATGCAGAAGAAAACGTCTTCTAGAAAACCTTTAATGACACCATGAGTCAAGCAGGTTGGTAAATGCTGTTTGAACTTTAATTGAGACTATATACAGAAGAGACTCATAGGGAACACATGCATGTGTGCTGAATGACCATGGCCACCTTAACAAGTATTATGGGAGAAATGTTTCCTTATCCTGTCAAAGTTATTTGTGTCTTCCTCTCCAGTTTTTTTTACTACTAATTGAATATGAGAGTAATTCAGTCTTAATGTTAATGTTTTCATTGGCATTTAACAGAAAACCACTTTCTACACATTCCACTGGTGGTTTGGAAATGGACTTTGAATGATATTTATTTATTAATATTTTCCATTTAGAAATCAAATTTGACAAACACTAAACATGTAACAAATAGGAGAACAGTCAGTTCTTGAAGAAGGAAAAATGAATGGATTTGAGTGACTTTCTCAAGGGCTGAACTGTGATGTCAGATAATCTCGAAAACTGAAAGGTCTTGTTGGGTGTTTCTGGTATGCAGTGCTTGGTTGTGACCGTGATGATAGTTTATTCATGCCTTTAACCTGTTGTGGTCATTGTTGCTTTAATCCTGCCATGGGTATTTTCATGCAACCCATTTTATGGTTACAGTTGTTCTGCCATTTTTGGGGTTATCATTTCATTGTCAAATAGACATTTTCAAAACAAGGCTACTAACTCTTTCATTGTTATGAACATAAGAATTTAAATAAAACCTTTAAATTATTTTTTTCCGAAATTCATGACTCTTCCCCCTTTCTCTGTTCCTTGCAACAGTTACAGTTATTCATGTTATTTATGGACAGAAGTTTTTTAAAATAAATATACAATACTATAATGTTGGATTGGATGAATGATAAAAGTACCACTTACTGGAACAATGTACTGTCAACAGGTAGTATAGCAGAACAGTCAGTCTATATAGGGGAATTCTCCCCTCAAGTCAATTTATAGCCAAGCCAAATTAATTTTAACACAAAAAATCAGTAAATTAATGGACTTCAAATTGAATCGGATTGGATCAAGACCTTGTAAATTGGAATCGGATCCAGTCAGGAAATCGGCAGCTATAACCATCCCTAGTTGTATGTTTGATGTTCTTAAATAAAAATGCTATTAAAAATGGTTCCTGAAATAGAGAGGGACATTTGGCCTCGAATGACCCTTGTCTGAACTGTATCCTAAAAAGATGAAACTGTGTCAAGAATGAGAGAATTTACTGAAGGCTTGTTATTAAGACAGCAGCAATAAGTGCTTGGCTGAGTGTTGCGGGTCCCGTGGGTGCTGCAGTATCAGCACACTGGAAACCAATTATAAGGAAACGTACAGCAACTCTCTGAGAGTTTTTGTGGGCCAGGATGACTTCATCATTGCAGATAATTACTTTCACACCCCACGGGTTGTTCTACAGTGAGCTAAAAATGGGGTGTGTGTATGTGTTGGGGGCGGGGGCATTGTGTTAGCACAACACTGGGCTAGCATTGTTTCAGTGGTAAGCACTTTGCACAGGGAATGTGTGGGTTACTGGTGTGATTTTTGGTTGAGGCAACATCGAGAGCTGCAGGTACTTTCAGTGTTGGATTTTTTTTTTTCTCTTTAGTAGCATAGCCTGGTAAAAACAAAGTCTTCTCTATGAGAAACTTGCCCAAAGGCTTGGGCCTAGTTTGGGTGATTAAAAGGAACCTTTTTCCAAAATTCATTAATGGAAAATGAGTTCTGCCTGACATTGACTGCTTCATCACATCACCTCTGCGCTGCATCCCAAATTTTCAGTCTCAGGCAATGAGGAGACAAAAGAAAAAAGATAAAAGGCATAGTCAGGCAATGTTATGTCTGGAGCTCACCCAACACATTGATAGTGAGGCAGACACTCTGGGTTAATTATTTTGCCGAGGTGACGTTAAACTTCGACTCGTTTAGTGTTATATCACATATTTTTATCTCTCTAGTCCCCGTGGCATAATTAGAGCAATAAAACCATTTGCTCATTAGCTTACTTACGAAATCTGAACTAATGAACTGTGCAGAAATCGCACTGCGAATGAGAGGGTGTGATCGAATCTGTGCTCGCCGCTTCCGGCTTAAAACTTTGGAGCCTCCTGCTGAGCTCGACAGAAATAGATCACTGCAGAGTCATTTGCGGGCACAGTATCACGTATGAGATAAATCTCCTGATACCGTATGTTTCTTCCAGACCGATGGAGGAAAAGAGAAAGCATGATGTGTTCAGGAAAATGTAGAGCAGCCCTCATTTGCCGAGGATTTCCGCAGAGCTGGAGGTTTTGAATCAGTGAACAGATGTTTGGATGCATATTTAAATGCAGTAACTAGCTCTATTTCAGTTACATATACTTCAGTAAAAAAAAACCTCAAAAAACTGTCAGGTTTGCACTTCGCTGTATATTCTCAAATGATAGTGCTTAAACCTAACATATCTATAAGGAATCAGCTTTATCTAGCTTTTCTCGATTTATTTTCATTCTGTTCTTTAGATTTCAGCACCTGGACCACTTTGTTGTCTCTCACATCTCACAGTTTTAGGTTTAAGATTTTATTTTGGACCAAAGAAGTCCCAAAAAAGAGCACATGAATTTCAGTTCCTGTGTTACTGTATGTAGTAAGAAGTTCCAGTGTGGTTTTATATGGAGCTCAGTTGACTGGCAGAAAGTTATATTTTTTTGTTTTTGCATATATTTATTGTCTACTTAAGTTATTATTTAAATAAATCAACAAAATGTTTTGGTGAGAAAATACGTTTTTTTTAGATATACAGATTAGATATTTAAGTATATAGGCATTTTTAGTAGACCAATGTTCTACTGTAGTAGGTAACTGTTCATTCCAGAGAAAATGTTTTTCAGGAACAGATAATTGAAAAGAATATCTAGATATATAGAGAGATATAGATATAGAAATGTGTCTGCATACATTTTCAATAAATATAATCAATGTATTTGAAAAATCTTTCATTATATATAATTTGGAAAACACATACAGAATTGGGGTTCTAGAAGCTGAGATTATGTAAGGTCTAGCCGCACACAGCATAAAAAGAGGACTGCAAGCAGCACCACACAAAGTTAGGTGCAGTTTTAATGCAGGCAAAATAATATAATATAATATGCACCAACTTTTCTCCCCCAGTTTTGGGGAAGAGAAAGTGCGTCTTATAGGCCAAAAAATACGAAATTCAGAGACATTTTCTCAGTGCAAAGTACACTAAGCCTTGTCTAGTAACCAAACGGTTCCCTGGTTTTGTGTCTGTATTGACTGTTTTCCTGACCTTTTTCTGGATGTTTGTATTGCTCTTTGTGCCTTGTGGATTTGTTTTTAACTGCTTTGGAAAGGATTGACTGGTTACGGACTTTTGCTATGTTGTTTTTTTTACTTGGCCTCTTGCATTTTGATTTGGAATAAATTTGCTCAGAATATTCTGCATTTGGTTCCATATCTGAATATCATAACACTGGTTGAGTTTGACAAGGTAAAGACACAACAAAATAATAGACCTCAGAATTGCATCCTATAGTGATCTTGGGTAGGAAGTAAAATTTGTCACTAGTAAAAACAAAAGTGCATTTTTGGACATTATACAGAAAACAGGCTTTTCAGAGAACAATGTTTGCTGATTGGGCAGAAGTAAGATTTGAGCGGAAATGATTTTAATTCACTTTCGGAAATCCAAACCGTTATGAATAAAATAATTTCTTCTTATGGTGCCTTGTCTTCAGGATGGATTTAAGGTCCTCTGTACACATTTGTGAATGTGACCAATTCTGTGAATGCTCCACATTCTACTTTTTCTGGTAGTTTTTGGTCATTTTCCAACCCGAGGACTATGAGGGTTTATGTTCCCAAAACTGTACCAATAACTAATTTTTAATGGCCACTTTCCAGCTTCTCTTTAGGTCTTCAGCTTATCAATCTGGAGTCCTCCTGGGCCATGGCTCCACAGAGATATGTTTTGATATCAACTCATAAAAGTATTGCTTATTATCTGTGGGGTTGAATCACAGCTGTTTAATGAGGCAGACCAGTGCTTGAGGCCTGGTGGAATCCCACCCTGACACATGTTCACTATAATTAAACCCTGTTTCTGTTTCTGAGTCATAAAATATGAATAAGCCATTTAAACTAAAACAGTCCTTATAAATTTTGAGTATGAGCAAGTGTGTTACTATAGGCAGAGTAAGTAGCAATTGTATTGCTTGTGTTTGTTTGTTTATGTATGAAAAAATGAAGTTTTCAGTGATTTCATTGCTCATTCATCCCAGTCTGGTGTCAGAATTAAGTCCATTAAAACTTTAAAGTGAAGCTTTATTCCATTCTGTTAAATGTGTGCCCTTTGATGGTCATGCCACTGGATAGCGATTGTAAATTCACATTTCCTCAATAAAAAAGCTCCACTCTCTAGCCACTCTGGGGACCAATCAATACAGACACAGAAAAATTCTTTAGACTGTCACTGTCCCACCGTGACTCTGACAACCCTCAACACTCAAATGGACATGCACCGTCCAGAGAGAAAGAATGAGACGGAGTCCTAGCGTGACGCTCTCTGGATGTGGAATCAGCAGGCTGTCATGTTTCTCCGGCCGGCTGTCACAAACCAATGAGGTCGCGAGGGCACCGAACTAGCACCAGTCTCAACCTTAATAAAGCACCCAGTTCTTTTTCTACAGCACCTTTACAGGCAAGAACAAAAATTATCTAATGTATTTTCTGCCATGTATTTCACTTTGCCCATTTAAAGTTTTTAAGTGATACTTTTTTAAATTTATCTGTAAAGAAGCTCCATGCTGCCCTTATTTTTGGATAGTTAAAAAGAGCATGTGCAAACATTCAGAACTGAGTTCAAATCACATAGGAAATTATATTAATAACATAATTGATCTCTGGTCTTATCAAAGTGGCAGTAAGTGCTGAATGACGTGTGGAACGTATTCTTATTCAGAATGCTTCTTCAAAACAGAATGAATACATCACACTCTTAGATATTTTATTATAGAGGAAGACTATTTCAAAAGCATTAAAACCTTATAAAATACACTGCATTAACACAGTTCTGCCTTTCAGTTTACTTTTTATTTCTGTCTTTAAATGGTGTGATATGATGAATCATGTTCAATATGATTAGCAACATAAGCAAACAATGTCAAAATGATAAATTTTCAGCTTGAAAAAAATATACTCAAAAACCTTTTTGTTTCGGTTTCTCTACCAGAAATATAAATTAATTAATTTCCTCTTTTTTCTCGTAATCACTCAAGCTTGTCTGTCTGGGTTCCTTCTGGGCCACAGATCTGCAGAGATGAATGTTTTTCCTCTTTCTAGCACTCTGATTTCAGGACTAATTAACTGATAGGTTCAATCACATGTGTGAAATGAGGCAGACCGTTAAAGTATGCAGTGCTGTGGCCTGCCAGAATGGGAGCCTGACATATGGGGTGCATGAGATAAAGTGCTATAGGCGGAATGTAAATATTGTTTATTTGGTCTAGAAAAAATGAATCCAGAGAGTTGATTTTGTAGTTAATTTGGAGTGCATGGACATGGGAAAGAATGGTACATTTTTTAAACTTAAACAATGTACTTTAAACTTGTGAATCAGAAGTGTAAAATCACATTTTGTGCATCATCACATTTTGATAAAACAGAAAGTAAATGTAAATGTAAACCATCATACAAAGCAAGATATCATAATTGTGAATATATTGCAAAATATTGCACTATAAAAAATGTAGAATAAGAGTGATAGTGTTTTGAGAATGGCTTGTAGAGAGCACTAGTATACTGAAGCATTGGTAGTCTGTTGGTATGCTCCATGCCTAGCCCTTACTAACCCTTTTTCATTGCTTTGTGGCATATTGTACATAGTCATGTGCATTGTTCTCATTTCTGCTTGCTGTAAAGCATTATGCCTTCCTATTCAGTTCACAGGGCCTGAGCTCTGTTTGAAGCCTTGTCCGCTCGCGCTTTCCACGGCACTGTTCTTCTGGCTGTACAGTAGTGGAAGCTGCCAGGCTGCTATCTTCTAAATTAGAGCTGGAAACAGAGATAAGGCCCTCCAAAATGGATAGAGAGAGATGGTCAGAGCTGTACGGTGCAGTGAAAGATTAGGAACACCCATCCACAGAGCCAGGCAAAGCTTTTCTTTCCTCCAGCGCCTGCCTCAGCCGCACTGGAGTCCCTCTCTCCCACTTGCAATTTCCACGTTTGTGAAAGTTCTGCAGCCCCAGATTACAGTCGGCTGGGGTTGTTCTTTATCTCTTTGTTTTGCTGAGGGGGAAAGCGTGGGTCCTAATAATTGCAGCTCGTTTTAATTACAGCCAAACGTCTGCCGAGGGGCAAGCGTGGGAATTCAGGGACCGTTCTACTCGCCACTGTGTTTTTCTTGGGTGCTTTCATTTCTAAACAGCCTGTAAACAATCAAACAACTGTTTACCTATTTGTTTCCCCCCGTCTTTAGAGACGAGCACCATCTTCAGTCAATTTTCAGTTTTGACAGAACCTGTGAAGCGACTGCTGTGTTTAAACACAAAAACAGCTACGCAAAGCCTAGCCAAGAACTGTGTGTTTTGTACACCATCTAAAACTGGTGCTGTAATTGGGAAGGATATAGTGGTTTGAAAAGAATATTAGCCTGCTAATTACATTCATAAAGAAACAGATGGGCATTACACAAGCCAGGAGATTGAAAACACTTCTGAAGACGTTCTTACTTCATGCACAAATTGCTCCCTAACTTGTGATATAAGAGTTGGTGCTCTTCATTATTATTCATCACAGGGGCACATACAGGGCAGCAACAGCTGGTGGGAGAACCCAGTGCCACCTGCCAGCTAATGCTAACTACCAGCTAATGCTAGTCCCCTACCAGACAGCTCTAAGCTTCACACAGAACCTCCTCTCAAAATCCTGTTCAGCATCACTTCAGGAAAAATCCTCAGGTCTACAACTTTATGATCAATACAGTAAATTGGAACTTATGGCTTATAGGGTGTAAATGGTTGAAGGTGAATAGAATGTGTGTGTGTCTGTATCAGTTTATATATATGTATATTAGGGGTGTAACGATATACGTATTCATATTGAACAGTTCGGAATGAGGCTTTCGGTTCAGTACGCAATACATACTAAACCATTCATAAAAAGTACTTTTATGTTTGAAAAAAAATTAAGTATTATAGTGGAAATTTGAATTGCCGCCGAAGTCCAGCGGATGGAGTTATCTTGAGAAACTTTACATATCCCTACAGAAGATTTCCAAACGGCACACAACATCTAATACACATCTAATAAAAAAAAACAGCACAATTAGAACATCCCTTGTGCAGTACATGATGGGATAGCCCCTGTGTCAGTTTTGCTTTTGCTTCTGTGTTCGGTTTGGATTTTGAGAGCAGGGCTTTTTTTAGTAAATTAAGGGACCAGCTGGGTGGTATTTGGTTTATATGTGTGTTGGGTCTTAGTTGGGTATATATGGGGTTTTCTGCTTTGTCTTAGTAACTGGTTAACTTTTATGTTTGTGTTCTTCCTTTTGAGAAAAGCTTGACTTCTTTGCTGATGGAGGTAGGGGTTGCCAATTTATTTTTATCAGGAGTTTTATTTTTGGTTATAAAAATGGTTCTGTTCTATTTGCTGCTCCAGAAATGGGTAAAGAATAGCCCCATCACTGTTTAAAGTAAAATAAAAAAACAAGATCATACTTTTTTATTGTCTTAATAAATAAAAAGTGAAGAAAATTCAATGAAATGATCTGTTTTATTTTATATATA
>JBBKCR010000128.1:8663182-8679279 GCA_037577295.1 Ladigesia roloffi | reverse complement strand
TCTGCTGCGGTAACAGCCTTTACTCCTTTGGGAAGGCTATACACTAGATGTTGGAAGATTGCTGTGAGGATATTATTGCCACAAGACCATCAAAGATCTCAGGTACTGTGTTGTTAGTTCTGAATCACAAATACCTTCCCAGCTCATTCTCAAAGGTACTGGATGGAGCTTAGATCAGCCCACAGAACGGTTTCACTGACCCACAGCCCACATACACCCTAGATAAGATGTGGAATTGGTCACGGTCACCTTAGTCATGTGCAGCTGCCCCAGTGCCGCCCATTCTATAGGCAATGCTTACTATGAAGATACCTCTTTGTGCGCTTGCATCAATAGGTACACCTTAAAGTACTTTAAAGCACATCTTAATACTCCTGGAAACACAGGGTCAGGTTTCTGGACAGGGGTTAAACCTAGTCCTGCAGTGTTCCTTATTGAAAGGAAAATATATTCCAGGCCTAGGTTTAAAAGATATATATTCTGTAATTGATTAACCAGTTGCAATCAGAGTTTTGTTAAGAAATATCTGTGCAGTGCTATAATGAAGATATACATTTTTCTTGCAGCCCCAGTATGATTGCTCCACATATACTGCCTGTTTTTTTCACCACCGCTTCCAAAAAACAGGTGCCTTCAACACTGCTCTGGCTTGAAATGACAGTTGAACACGAACTTGAATGCTTTTGACGTTTTGATCTCGCTTTTGAATTTGTTCCAACAAAATTTTTCTGCAGTTACACACAGTTGCAGTCAGTCTTATTATGAAGTTGTTTTATATTTCCACAGAAAAATTCTCACATTAAATAGCTTCTACTGTATGTGTAGACTGGCTGGTGATGTGCATGGCTTTACATTTCATTTCTGCCTCTATGAAAGATATAATTTTGAATAAAATTTTGGTCAATTTAATAGTATTTTACAAATACTTACACTGCTTAA
Source organism: Ladigesia roloffi (assembly GCA_037577295.1). Classification (NCBI taxonomy): domain Eukaryota; kingdom Metazoa; phylum Chordata; class Actinopteri; order Characiformes; family Alestidae; genus Ladigesia; species Ladigesia roloffi. The sequence goes on along the minus strand of JBBKCR010000128.1, from coordinate 8,678,340 downwards.
GAAAACAGTTCTCATATGCCCAGAATCCTGCTTCATAGTTGTAAGTTCTGAAGAACAAGAATCATAACAAATCAGTTTTTTTATTTTGCACTTTTTATTGTGGTTACTAAACCTCAAAAATATGGGCTCCGCCCTCTGCTGTTCATGATTTTGAACCCATTGCTGCACAGCAATGCGCAGCTCTAACTGCATCAAGTTTGTCGATGATGTGGTGTGTTGAATCAGCCAAAACAACAAAATGGTATACATAGAGGAGGTATGGCTCTCAGACTGTTTCAGAGCCAACAACCTGTCTCTAAATGTGGACAAAACAAAAGAGATAGTTGTTGACTTCAGGAGGGCATCAGGGGCATAAGCTTGTGAGGGGGGGGTGGGGGATTCAACACTTTTGTCAGATTATATTGTATTAAATTGATTATATTGTATTTACAATTTGGCATCCCTATCTCAGAAACCCCAGAAACACAAAAGTGAGGAGTCTGGGAACGCAAAGGGGAAAATAAACTGGTTCAGCTTGAAATGACAATAAGAAAGCTCCAAAAGCAAATAACAGAGTGTTTTACAAAGAAAACACCAACACAGACCAATTCAATTCAATAGTTAATTATACAAATTGAGCCAATGAGAACACCTGGGAAAGGGCGGAGCCAGGAATTAGGAACAGGTAAACAAGGGGGCTGGGCTAAGGATTGGGTAAGACAAAAACATATAGACACATAAATAAAGGAACATGGAGAATGTGAACAAAACTGTCCAGAAATCAGGGAGAAGACATGACATTACAAAAAAACAAAAAAACAGGAAAAAGACAGGAACACTATTACAGAAATATGCTTAAATGACATAGAGCCCTAAACTGAAAGCGCTCTTTTCATGCTGAGCTGTGGTTTAAGGTTGGCAGGGATCAGCAATTTGTCACTGATTGTCCCTGTGCTGTCTCATCAGTGTCATTCTGCGTTTTGTGCCACATTTTTTTCACCATGTCATCATGAACTTGCTCACATGGGTGTCCTGCTGTGTGCTGCATCCATGTGTTGGATTAGGTCCCCTCTATCCATACAATGACATGCATTAGGAAATTCTTTTATAGATGACCAAATTGGCCTGTGGAAACTATTTCATCATGTAAAATGTAAAAGCTTGGTTAATATTTCATTCAAATATAAAATATAAAGTCAAGCCAATGGACATTTTTCAGATCCTTTACTCATCTTTATCAAGTTGCCCATAATTCACTGTACACCTCCAGACATCTCCCATAAAAGTCCAGAGAAAGCCTTGCATATCGCCAATTTAGAACTTACACTTTTGAATAAATTAGTCGTTTCAAGGTAAAAACTATAGATTTAAATCAAATTGCAAAACTTTCATGTGACAGCAATGGGATATTTTCTATCAGACGGAGATTAATCTTGGTCTTGAAGGACTGATTTTTTTGTCCAGCAAACAAAAAAGGAAAGTCAAAAGCCAGATGCGGTCAAAAAGAAATGATAACCATGAGAAACCAAGAGTAATTACAGAATGTAGGGCTATCAAATGCCACTTCAAAGTGTCTCCAAAAGTGATTTGCAGGCTGGGGCCTTGGGCTTAGAGATAGACATCGCATGGATGTTCTCCTTTTCTTCTCTCAGACGGGAAACGCTGATGCACGCAGTGTGTTTCTCAGAATAACTCCAGTACGGTGGGCTGGACTCGTCTTGATGTCTTGATAGAGATCTGTCATCTCACTGAGGAGGAGCGAAAAGACCTGGGAAAGTTGTTTGCAGTAGTTGCTTTCAGTCAGTGTGTGCCACATGGTTGGAAGAAGCTCAAACCCTCAATATCCTAAAATTGCAGACACAGGACATGCTTGATCAGTTCTCAGACGTAAGAACTTTCAAGTTTACCTTGAGGAAGGTGCACTTGAAAGCTGCAAAGTACAAAATAACCAAAACACCAAAAGCATCTACCATGTAGACACATTATGTTGGTTGATGGTAGCCTGTAAAATGCATAGCCTCCTTCAACCTTATTCCTTAGTGGAACTGGACCACCGTAGCATCACTGCTGACCATTTGTCATTTGGCAAGTGGATCATTCCTTGGACATTAGTGTTACTGCCATGGTGATGGCATGATAGAGTAAAGTTTCTGATGTTGGTACAACTGCATGAGGCACAGGAGTGTTGCTGGGACCATCTACCTTGGTGGTCCACCCTGCAACATTATAATTAGAGACTGAAGCTCATCTGAGATGCACAGTTTGTTTTAGCCATTATGCAGTCCTTCATTAGTGGTTGGTTTCTGGCCTCAGGATGGTTTGGCCTGGAAATTTTGGTTGGATATACTATTCCTTGCCCAGCAGTGACACTGAAGTGTTTTTCCTGCCATAGGAACACTGCTGTGCCCGCGTATTATTCTTAAAAAAATTCATAAGCCATTTTAGCTGTGACCAATAGGAGATGCAGTAGATTTGGAGGGAGTTAACACCTGGAGGTTACGGATTGGTGGTGTCATAAGTTCCTGGCATTATTTGCTGATTAGGAGTGTGCAGAAACACAATTATTTTGCTCTCCCATGGACAAGGCTATGGCTGGTGAATGACATTTTTGCTATTGCTGTACCAGACTAAGTAGCATTCTACACAGGTGCACAATTAACCATGTACCCCCTCAGTCGTGCCTGGGTTCAACTTGTTTGACCTGCCGGATCTCTTTCTGGCCCAGCTTGTCACGTGAAGGGCTTCTAGGATATTCCCACACTGGGCGGCTTGTCGGCGAGGAGCAGAGGCTATTCTACAGTTCATGAGCCGTGTGACACTGTGTCTGAAGGTCCGATTTCTCTCTCACTTAAAGCATCACAACAGCGCGGTCCCTGGCGAGGCCCATCAGACGTAAGCTGTCTGCTCTGGGGGCAGGGTCGAGAGCAGCTTCACACCACAACTGGCAGAATACACGGCGAGGGACGCTTACCCAGACACGCGTCTGACTGAATACGCAATGAGCTCAGCCTCAGAAAAGATATTTTAAAGTGCAGCAAAGTATACCTCACAACCAGAAGCAGGATGAGAGTCAGGGAAACAGTTTTAGAGCTTTCAGTGACACTTTAACCATCATACTCCTTTCTTTAAAGGTGACCTGTTAACAAATCTGTTGACATTTTTCTTGCTAGTTCACATATATATCTTCCATCTGAGATATCATGAAGTATGAAGTCTCTGCAGTTTTGGCCAATTTCCTGTTTAAGAAGCAGTGATTAAACAGATTATTAGGTTTTACTGCTCGAGCCCCACACCCAACTTGAACAGATACCTCGTCTTGGTCTTGCTAAATTTTGTTTCTCTCTAAAAATTATATATATTTGTAAATAAATGAATGTCAGTTTACCTGAAAAACTCCTCTCCATGTTCCTTCAGTGTTGTGTCTGATGTGGCAAGTCAATCAATTTTCGCACAATGGCGTTTCTTTTCCAGTAGACGGAGGTCTATGTTTGGTCTCTTTTTTTATACTAATTTTAGAGAAATTTTAGGACAAGAATGTTTATTATTCTGGATGGACAAAGCTAATGCGGCTAATTCCAGCCCAAATTTCCCTCTCCTGCTGCATCTAGCTCGACCAACAGCTCTTCTACAGAAACTACGAGCAGGTTCACAGCTTCCACACACTTTTGCAATTGGCAAAATGTTGAAATAAACGTGTGTTTGTGCTTTATGTTCTCTCTCTTCTCGCACGGCCGTGCAGCTGCGCTCCAGAGTTGAACCGGGAGACGCGTGAGCGTCTTTTCCAAAAGGCAATTATTCCCCTTTAGAGTCAGAATTGGCAAAAAACATACTAAAGACATTATTTATTTGCAATTTTGGTGTTTTTTTCTTGCAAAACTCACCGAACTGAACTCCACTTTCTGGCTGCTCATGCAGCAGTGATCTTGGACTCACTTCTCCTGCTGTCACTCGAAACTTTGAATGAGAAGATGACAAAATGCGTTAACTGCGTTAAAAATATTAACGCATTAAAAATATTAACGCATTATTTTTTTCAGAGATTAATTAATCTAATTAACGCATTAAAATCACAACCCTAATTTAAACCAGTTATGACTTGACAGTATAGCAGCCTGGTGATGTGTGAGTCATTGACAGTTAAGTTCTTGGCTAATGTGTTATAAGATAAAGTACTAAAATCAGAGATAAATTGATTTGTGTTCTTGTACTGCAAGTCCTTCCCAATACTAATCCTGCATTCCCTGAATTAAATAACAGGCTTCTAATGAACTGGGGCTGGTGTTTTGATTTGGGAAAGATAGTCACAGGGTGTAGCAGGATTAGGATTGGGAAGCCCTGTCATAGTATAAAACTGAATGTAGTGTATTAGAGGTATATCAAAGAGATACAACCGGAATTGTAAATTCACGTCCATATCACCAAACAATCTACAGAAACTTTTTGACTGATGTAAGGTGTAACCAAACTATAGCTGGGGAACGAACTCAACTACAGTAAGTGCCTCTAGAACAAGATCAAGATGTTTCCCATTACCTATAACACCCCTCAATTTGCTCCTCTCTGAATACTTTTCCCCAATCAACTGTGACAGATAGGAGATGCTGAAGAAGGAAACAGCTGTCTCGCGGGTTGCCATGGCATCTCTTCAGCTCTGGTCTCTAAATTTTAAGCTGACATGAAAATCAATGGGGGAATGTTGCTATCCTTGCTTTCGCTTACCTGACAGTATGTCATATCACAGCCACCATAAATAGTTCCCTCCACTCCCTAATGCAGGAAGGAAAGCAGGGGGTGAAAAATAGGCCGGCAACCAAGACACTTTCAGCTTTACTCATTATCGGGAATGCTGGAGATGAACGACCTTGTAATATCCCCAAATCAAATTTCTGTGTAGGAACTCCAGCCCTGGCCCCCTTCATCCCCCATTAACTTTATATTTCCTTCAGTTACATAACATGGACCACCTCTCTTGCTCTTTCCCCCCCTCCAGGTAGCGCACAGATTTTCAGCATATCGATTTTCAGGAAGTTTTCAAACCATTTCTCCAAACGGTAACCATTCTTTTTCTGTTCTGCCCACCCACCCACCACTTTCCTCCACTTTAATAGCGTTTAACATAGTACAGTGCAGCATTGGTAACAAAAAGAGACTTCCCCAGCCATTAATCATGGTGACAAGCCTTTTGTTGTCAGTTAGCAGCTGTGCGTGGAAGAACATTACTCTTCTATTCTGGCCTGCGGTGCCGCCGTCCCCCTTTTCACAAGGAATCGGAAACTGGAGGGTCCAACTCCTACTCTCGTATCAGCTGCTAATTGAACTCCCAGCTGTTAAGAAAATGGCCCCTGTGTTTTGCAGCTTTTTTTTCCCCCCACCGTGTTTGGCAGATATGGTCGCCTGGAGTGAACCCAGGAAATTTCTTGGTGGTAGTTGTAGCGTTAACAGTTTGTTTTTGTGAGAAGAGATGATACAAATATGACGTGATTCAAACAGACGTTTCTCAGCACCTTTGAGAAATCACCCTCAGTCATTTCTCAGCAACTCTGAGAAATTACCTTCAAGAACACTCTTAAAAATTCAGTTTTTTGGATGGAATTGAAGAACCAATTTTTGTCCCTTAAAGCAGTGACATTCAATCCAGTTTTCAGGGCGCCACATTTTACTCTCAACACACTTGAACAAAGCCATTAGAAACCCTGTTCTTGGTCTGGTACAGGTATGCTAGAGACAGGGTTGAAGCTAGTTTTGTAAGGACAAATTAGGCCATGTAATGACATTACACTTCTGTGGACAACTTGTTGAACTTTTGGTTCTACATCAGGCTTCTATAGCTCTACATCCCAAACAGGTATGTACGAGAACCAGTGAGAAACTTTTATTGTTAATTTGTCTGAAATGCATGAACAAAATGTTTTTTAACACCTAACTCGCAAAAAGATGCTGCTAGCCACAAAACGCACTTTCCGTGACCCGAAGTGACCGGCTTCTCCAAACTGCATCGTCACCGAAAAAACAGGACACGCTAATTGGCTGTAAAGCACAATAAGCCTGGAGGCTTTCCTCCCTGTCCACCACAATACTGATGCTAACATGCAAAATAATGGGCTGTATGAATAATGTGCATAAAAACACAAAGCGGCTAGGGCTAATGTGCAATCAGATCTATTGGAGGTTTTTTTTGTTGTTGTTCCCCTCGGTCACTGCCGCTGCTGTTGTCTGGATTAGGGCAGTGCGAAAGCGCTGTATGGCTAAACTGCTAAACTGCTGCAGGAGTGCCAAAGCCCGGAGTCAATCCTTTTCCTCTGGAGCAGCTTTTTAGCATAGAGCCTCCGGATGAACTCTGTCTCACCCTGCCTCCCACAAGCCCATGCTGCAGCCGCTAGCTCGCTTACAGGCCCGTGCTGAAAAAGTGACAAAAAGCCGCTACTACGCAGTTGACAAGACTTTTTTCCCCTTCTCTTTCTGCCGTCCTCCTACATTTCAGTTTTGCCCGCGCTGCTGCTGGAGTGGGAGAGAGCGCGAGGGAGGAATAAGTGAGTTGTACTCAGAGGAAAGAAGAGGGGGAGAGAGAGAGGGATAGAGGGAGGGAGGGAGAGAAAAGAGAGAAAGTCAGGATGTCTCTGTCAGCTCAGCAGAAATCCTTCTCTAATGAAGTCCTTTCTGTCAGCCACCATGGCTGTTTGCTTGCATCTTCTTTAGCTAGCATATAGTCTGTGTGTGTGTGTGTGTGTGTGTGTATGTGTATGTGTGTGTGTGTGTGTGTGTGTGTGTAATCACTACCCGTATACATCCAATTAGTTCTGCATTAGTGATTCTTTGATAAAGACAGAGGCAGCACAGTTGCTGCTTCACAGTTACAGTAAACAGCCCATTTTCTGTTCTACCTTTCCATGGTTACAGAGGGAAAAGACAATTAAACTCGCACGGAGCAGTATGTTCGAATGCACAATTATATTATATAGTCTCATTCTAAACCTGATGCTGCAAGAACCCCAAACAAATCTTCAGCAAGTCGGATTTGAAGAAGACAAACTGAATATAAATGCCTCAACTGCAGGTTACAGGCCTCTCTGCCAACATTTCATTGTGATAGTTTTATCAATCTGATTGTGAAAGGAGTTGATACATGTCAGACATTTCTTGTCGCCTTTCAGAAGTGACTGTCAATTACTTTCCGTGTCACTGCGGTGCTGAGAATTCTTCACCTCCCACATAATATCTGGTCAACTGAGATGATCAGAGGATGGCTGACAAACTGTGCTTGACAATAGATGGGCTTTACTCCAGTAAAGTGGACCACTGAGGGTTGTGGTTTGAGTAAATAGGCCAGTGGGTGGATGCATCAGGTAGGGAAATCCAGCACTAAAACCCACCTCAATGTATTTGACCATTCCTTAAAACAAACATATGCCCATATAGAACCCACCCCCACATATTTAACATCCACTGAGGACGAGATGTCCCTCTAAAATCCACCTCTATATAATTAAAAGCTGGACACATGGCAGCTTAGGGGTTAGGGAGTTGTGCATGTGGGTTTGAATCCCAGGACTGCCAGTCGCACCACTGAAGTACCATTGGGCATGGAACTGTCCCAACACACTGCTCCCCAGGTCCTGAGTTCCAGGCTGCCCGCTGCTTCGTTGGTGAATGAGTTAAATACCATTTAAAAAAGAAAGAACTGTGCTGTGGTGTCTTCAGGTATGTAAAATGGTCACTGTAACATTCACTAAGAATATGCTCCTGTAAAATCCACTCCTACATCTTTAAAATTCAGAGTACAATTGATGATACAGGCTAGCTGGAACAAAGCTACTTCCAATTATTTTGTTTCCTCTAGCTATAAGTAGTGTTCATTTTTACCATTTGCAATATATTCTCAGCATCTACAGCCTTAATTGGAGATTTTAGAGGGGAGAGTTAGTAGGACCCCAGTAAAGTGGTCTTCTAGCTAAGTGATGTTCTTTTTACCATCATAAGCAAAAACTGAAAAAGCTAAATCCTAAATATTTTTATTTCATAATTGCTATTATAAGGACAAATGACTTTCAACATTATTAAAAATGTTGCTGTGTTCAATTCCATATGCAGTATCGTTTTTTTCCTAGCCCAGAGAATTATAAGAGCGGTAAAAGAAAATCGCCACATAAACAGCATGCTTTAATGAAGTGGTTGCCCTCAGATTTACCTCTCTATGGGAGCAATAATACTTTATAGATGGATAAAGGAGCATCTAATTGCCTTTGCTTGTAGACCGCAAAAACAACAGCACGCCTGCCTGCATGCTTAATTGCCACAACCCTTTACAGCAGAGGTCACCAGTTTAGGATCCTCTCACGGTCCTTAGAGCTCCCCGATCAATAGAGAGTAAAATGTGGTGACCTCAGATGTAACTTCTTAATGCTCCGAGTACAAATCGTGCGCAAAACGATCATTTCCATTCCACCTGCATAGCTTTTAACATGCCATGCTCGCTTAAAACAACCTGAGGAGAAACTGATGTTTGTTTGTATATTAAGAGGCGAAGGTTTTGAAGCCAAAATTAGTTTCCGAATGAATTTTCCCATTGGGCTCGCTAAGAATTAAAAGTGTTGGTCAGCTTCTGGCATCTATGACTAAGAAATCTCAGTCATTCAGTTCAAGGTAATTAATCATAATTAAGTGCTCTTTTACTGATCGTACATCATGGGAGAACTTCATCTCTCTGCTACTGATAAAGTGATGATTAGTCTCTAATTACCTTCTACTTACTGTACGCATTAAGATGAGGAATTTCAGGGACTTGTTCTGACAAGAGGCTGCTGCCATGCACAGAATTGCTAATTCCAGTGTATCGCTAGCAGCTCGAGAAGACCTATCTCTGCATTATAAGTCATGGATCTGTTCCCTTAGTCCTTGCAGTGAAGGAGTATCATTACAGAAAGAATACACATGCCTGTGCAATATTTACAGTTTGCATGGATCCTGACCATGTGCAGTAGCACGTTCAGTAGCGCCCAGAGCTAATTTGCAAAGTGTATGATGTAGAAGACCACATTAATCAACGTGCCGAGTTTTGGGGGGCTTGACACTTTCATGCAAGGCAGCTTCCTATGCGTTTGAAGAAGATAAGGCAATCTTTCACCATTGCTAGAGGAATAAAGCGCCCTCTTAGGAGCTCCTGCAAGAGTTTCAGAATTGAGCCTTGCTGAAATGATTCAAGAGTGAATCCTTCTGGCACCATAAATGCTTGTAGAGGAGGGCAGGAGATGTTCCAACCAGCCTTAATGTCTCTTTACCCCAGGCTTATTGAGATGCTCAGGGCTAAATGGCCAATGAGGTTTAAGTGGCACACATCAGGGGAAAAAACGATGCAATATTTAGACAAACGTTATGGGACACCTGACCATTTCACCAACAGAAACTTAAATGATATTGTAATTGAATCCATAGATTTTAATATGAAGCTTGCTCCCCTTTTGCAGCTATGACAGCTTCTACTCTTCTTGAGAGGATTTATCAAAGATTTTCCATTCATTCTCTAGAGCTTTTATGAGATTTTGGGTCTAACCCAAACCTGTCAAGCAGGTGTTTCTCAGTACTGTTGTCCATATAGTTTTTCTTAATGGCCACTTTAGTAGAACACATACCTGCTAGCTGCACCTAAATGGAAAATGTTTTGACTATTTGTCTATGTTGGGTTTTGGACCACAGAGCTATTCCTGGCCAGATATTTTTGGTTGGTTGATATTTTGGCAGTCCGGAGCAGCGCTGCTGTGCTGAGAACGATCCACCACCCAAATAACTGGTCAAAACTGACCATCCATGTAAAGGGTAGAGAGCACCTGACAGATGGTGCCGCAGCAGATGAGCTACAGTCTCTAACTGGACACAAATATAGTGGACATATACATTACTTTGAGCAAATGAAGTGCCTATGATTGGCTACTGAGTAAAGATCAGTAATGTTCACATGCAATTTTACATTTATACAGCAAGACTGGGGCAGTCTGGCAAAACTGAATATGATATGCTTGCATAATAATAACAATAAAAATAGAAGAAGGTGGAGGAACGAAAAAGAGTTTGAGGATTTTCTGAACCTTGTGATGTGGTCTGATCAAGTCAGTAAGAAATTAATTATGCACAAAGTGCATTAATTAACATTTAAAATCTCTGGTGATCATAGGTGAACAATGAAAAAAAAAGATCCTGCTTACTCCTGGCCATTTCACGCTTCTTGAATATTAAGATTATATCTGGATTGGGATGGTTATGTAAGTTCAAGTCGATTATACAAGGAGATTATACACGTTCAAGTCAACAACATGCAGAGTAAACAGAAATCTGAGTCAAGTGCAACTACCCCAATTAGAAGTAACTTTCTACAACTATTCTCTCAATACATCCCTCACTACTCCTATTAAATTGAACAAAATCAGAGCTGATCTATTTCTTCCCAAAACTTGACTTTCAATGTCACATTGAATGCACCAGCTGATGCAGCCCTCAAGAATGTTTTTTAAGTCTTGTTAGATGTTCTGAAACGGCCTGTGGAGATAAGAGATTGTTACCGATGTTTTGCTGAGTTGCGGTGACTAGTAGTTCTGGGTGTTTGCATTATACTCACTATCAATGTTTCCATTGATTGATTGTTCTTTTTTTCAAACTTATTCCATTTATTCATGTGCAGAACAACCCCAGGGCCCTGAGTACAAGAACACATAAAACATAAACCCAGCATGGTGGCACAGTGGGAATTGGTCTCCTGGCAGCCAGAAGATCTTGGCAGGGTTGGCAGGCTCTTCCCATGTCCACGTTCTCACAAAAGACATGCATGTCTCTCCAAATTGGTGAGGCTAAATATCCCTATGGTTTGAGTATGTGTGAAAGTATTTGTCTGTGTGTCTGCAATGGAGCTGTCCAGAGCATTCATCCACCCTTCGTCTGGGACCGCTGGGATACTTTCCAGCACCCTTTAAAAACCTTGGTTAAAGCTTAAAGCTCTGAGGGCAGCTCTTTAATTTCTCAGTTTTTTACTGAACAAACATATGGATCAAGGCTTCAACTTACACACACAATAGTTTTATAATAAGATATGAAAAAAACTTAAAAAAAAACATTTTGCCCTCCATCACACTCACATACACACATGATTGGGCTTCACGCACCCCAGTTCATTCACTAGATTTTACGGTCACAGTTAAACTATATTTAGTTAGTTTGACTTTCACTTATCACCATTTTAAAAGCCATTGCTACTTTTTAATTTCAGAAAAATGTAGAGGTTATGTATTTTATTTATTTGAGATCAGATTCTACACAACATATCACAAAACAAAGCTTCCTGGCGTCATCTCAGGTGATCATAAGCCTCTACAGTTGACCCAAAAAGACGGGACCTCCAAATAAACCCACAAGGCCGTGTTCTAGCAGCATTGTACTTCAGAAGTCCTGTCACATTGTTTGGGTGCTTAGAGTTAAGGATAAACAGACTGGATTAAGAATGAATGTAAACTTAGTTAGGTTACTAGACCCAGATTAAGCCTACACCTATCCCAAAATATGCTTAATGTAATTTTCTTGATACTGAAAATCTGTCCAAAATTTGGCCTTTCCCATATCTGACATTCCATGTTGAATTTAAACGAAAGGCCATATGTTAGTAGAAACCATAATATCTACCTTTTCCTTATTTATAGGGAAGTTGTTTTACTGTTTAACTGTTTGTTTTTACTCTTAATTTATCTAAGTTTGCTCTTAATTGAGGATTTGAATGCATTGAGAGTCATAAGATCTTTAGTGCAGTCAGGCATTGATGTTGTATGATTAGTTCTGATTACAAAGACCACTCAGACTTACCCCAGTGGTACAGGACGGAGCACCAGCATTTAACAGGATGCAATTCCACTGCTCCCCAACCAGATTCTGTGGGGCTTTCTACACACTTGCCAGCCTTTGGAATTGGGAATGGTGATCTCAGGCTCATGTGTGGCTGCTTCAGAATGTTCCATTCTATTATTGCGCTTTTTATAGAGCCTTGTTTGTCTGACGCCATATCAGGAGTGGATGAATCACTAATTAAAAGAAGTGTCAAAATTATAAAAGTATAGTGTTCTGGACTGATTCTAGTGGCCCATTCATCATGAATATATTCAAAGCATTAAAAGAGAAGCTGGTATTTTCAGATAGCATAATATATATATATATATATATATATATACATATAAAAGGTTTTGATATTGCAGCAACAGTATATTTATTCATCAGAATTTGATTATGTTAATATGGGTATCTACTGGTATCTCCTCTTTTCAGTGTGGCCTAATTTTGGTTGGGTGACTCAGTGGGAGCACCACTGATTCGGCACCTTCGTCATGCTTAGCTGAGCCGCGGGGCTTCCCAATGTGATTAGCTAAAAATTGGCACCGGATCCGGGCGTGGAAAAAGTGATTTATGGGTATGTTTTAAGTTGGCAAGCAATTTCAGAAAGCCTCTCAGTGGCTGGTTGAACTCAGTTTGACCTGTCCATTTTAGCCTCTGTACTTGTTGTCAGAAGCCTTCGGGAGCTTCTGTGGGGCTTGATTTCAACTTTTTCCCTGCATCCCAATTCGTTAGATCACCTCCATATGCACGCTCTGCATCGCAGAAGGTTGAACTCCCCTCTGCGATTCTCTGCTGTTGCTATCCATAATTCACACACTAACATCTCTGCACCTTATTCCGAGCTGGTTTACGGGTTGCTAGTCCCACAGTACCCATCTTAATCAAGGCAGGGCAGCACCTGCCTGCTCCAATTAACCACTCATATGGCTCATTTTTTTAGTATAAGACAGCTCATCAGAAGGAGGTTACATAAAATGAAATGCGTAATTCATTCCCTCTAGCAAGTCACGACCAAGTCTCCACTGGTGCAAATCTTTAGGAGAATTCTATTTGAATGCCATTTCCATATCATAACTATTACAGCAATCATCGGCATGACTGGCATGGAATTTAGATGCTTTTCAGGGCCAAAAGCAGGATGTATCAAATTGTTTTCGGACCCTTTTTAACCCCTTAGAAATAGTGTGGCATTTTTGTGTAATAGTTTTGTGAATAATTAGTTAACTTATACTTAATTCATTATCTAATTAAAATCAGTTGCTGACATTGTTTTACAACCGGTACATAAACTGAAAGTGAAAGTGAGAAAAGAGAGAGAGCTGTGCTTGTAACCAAATGTTGCAGGAAATGTAATAGCACAATATTACTTTTAAAAATGGCTTATTTTTAACTTCTAAAGGAGTTTGGGGCAATTTCGCAACTCAACACGGATGGAATGAATTGCAATATTTGAATTTAAAGATGTGATATAACTTTATAGATTATACAGGTGATATAAGAAGAAAGATACGATAAGGAAAACTTTCTTTATCCCAAGGAAAACATGCTCAGTGCAATAAGAGGAAAAATTATTTAGTAGTTGTGCTGAGGAGTGTCACATTTGGGCAATGTACAAGAAAAAATGCTGCGGGCCCTTTAAGACAACACTAACATTACACTAAATGACGATGTCACGTCACTCTATATATAGCCAGTACCCGATGTCCAAGACTTCCATAGTGACCCCTGCCATCTGCCATCACACAGCGCCACAAAATGGCAAACCGCGGGCCAGCCAGGCAGGTAATTCAAGGTTACTGTGTGCCAACTGCTCCCGCTGACCCCCTATCAGGCACAGATGCAGGTCCTCACTGGGTGCTCCTCACACACACACTGACACTGCTTCTCTCCATTACCCTCCCCTAGGCTGACACACACCTTGCTTGCCAGGAACACACTCCCTGACATCATTTTTAGGACATCAGGAAGAAAAAAATTTAGGTACACTGCCTGTCAAAAGTGTGAGGACACCTTGCTTGCTTTTTAGATTTTTATTTTCACACTATCACTTTTCAGTCAGAAAAACCCTGCAATGGGGTTTTATTAATAAAAGCCACGTTTGCTAAATGTACTAGACCTCAGAAAGCATTTTTGAACTCAAAGTGTCATCCTTGTTATGAATAGCAGCCCTACTTTAGGATGATTTAACAAGTTTTCTAAATTCTAAAATAAGGTTAAAAGCACATATTGAAAAAATGTGTGAATGCATAGCTAGGGGTTAGAGTGTGTCATCCATTTAAATGTTTTAAGATAGAACTAGTTTTCCATATGATCAAACAGTAAATAATGTCATTACCCATATTAACAAATGACCCATGTTAAATTTAAATGAAGAAATATAGCATTGCTGTAATTTCAGAACCTTATATATTATTTGAACATGCTGGAATTTGTATTAAAGAACCCTTACAATGGAAAGAACACATATAGGATGGTGTATGTATATGCCCAATTTGAATACACTGTTTCTGAGATGTTTTTACAAATCCATGTCTGTTCAGCCTAGATCAGTTCAGCATTCTGGATGAAGGACGTTTTAGTCAGAACTGCACTTTAGAAGAGCCCCGATTACTGTGCAGCTCATCAGAACACACGTCATTTATATGTATCATCCCAAAAATTACTGACAAAATAATGATCAATTGTTCTTTATTCTAAGGAGAAGATCAGTGGGAACAAGAATAGATAAAAATGATTGATACATAAACCAATGCAAACCTCAATAACAAATGCACAATATGGGCCCTTTAAAACCATTTTGGAAGGCTAAGTGTCTCCAGACTTTTGTCTTTTGCCATGGCATATTGCTGGAAGGTCTGCAGGAAGAACAAATGTTTGTGGATCAGACGCTGTGGGCTGGCGGACAAACCGGGGAAATGACAGAGACACAGCTTGGGGGCTTCACATCATTGGTGATAATGACTGACGACTCGTTCAGGCTTTCCTGTGGCCCGTGTCGTGCGCCGATGTGGAACATCAATTCGCAGCCTCTTCTCCGTCTTCCCACAATGCCAGGCGTTTGTTTCCCTCCTGTGCGACTGTTACAGCTAGTAAATTTGATTGTGCGGTAATGACGCCCCGTTGACAGTTCGGGTGCAAACGGAGGTCCACCCTTCATGAGGAATGAAATATTCTTGATTTTAATGAGGAGGGTTTTGCTTATTTGTGGGGAGACATATGGCTTGCACTGATTACAAGAGATCTCTCTCTTTCTCTCTCTCTCTCTCTCTCTCTCTCTCTTTCTCTCTCTCTCTCTCTCTCTCTCTCTTTCTCTCTCT
>JBBKCR010000128.1:8636948-8661945 GCA_037577295.1 Ladigesia roloffi | reverse complement strand
TCTCTCTCTCTCTCTCTCTCTCTCTTTCTCTCTCTATCTCACTCTTTCTCACTGTTTCTCTTTCTCTCTCTCTCTCTCTTTCTCTCTCTATCTCACTCTTTCTCACTGTTTCTCTTTCTCACTCTTTCTCACTCTCTCACTCTCTCTTTCTCTCTCTCTCTCTCTCTCTTTCTCACTGTCCCTCTCTGTCTCTCTCTCTTTCACTATTTATCACTGTCTCTCTCTCTCTTTCTTTCTCACTCTTTCTCACTGTCTTTCTCTCTCTCTCTCCACCTCTCAGTAGCTTGAGAACTACCTGTCTGGTCCATCGTGGTCTTTGCGCTCCAGCGCTGGAACAGAATGCTTGTGTTTTCACACGAATTGGAAACAGGCTCAACTTTAAATGGTAATAAGGTAGCATCGTTTCCACTGTTTTTTTCTTTTTTTTTTCTGCAGACGTCAAATGAAAGCGGAACATCTATGCGGCTCAGTCTCCTCTCCTCCTGGGGATTAGCAACTAAGGAGCTGAAGAAGCCTCTCAGACACACACATACAGACACACAAACACACACACACACACATACACACAGAGTCTTTACATTGCCGTCTGGGCAAAGCAGCTATAGGGAGATGAATTGGAATCACTCTGTTCATCTCGGGCATGCCTTGATGTTTTAGGCTAAAGGCAGGATAATGTTTGGAACATTATGGGTGTTGCGATGCATAGCCAGTTTTGGGGATTTGGAGGGCTTTTCACTGTTTGTGTGTCAATTATGAAACAAACTTGACGATAAAAATGGAAAATGTGATGCTTTTGATAGACTCCAGAATACTCAACATAATCTCTGCTGTCTCGCCGATTCAAAATGAACAAGTCGTACGTTTTACAGTGTTGTTCCAGTGGTCAGATCTTGTAATTCTGTTATGTTTGCTTCAGACCTGAATAGTAATAGTGTAATGTCTGTAGTAAAATAGTTCCCTGTATTCCCAGTATTTCCTGAAGTCACAGTATTCACTTATACACCTACCTGCAGGTTTCGATTTTATTAGAATGTTTCAACAGATGTCAGTTTTTTTAACTTATGGAAAGACATTGAACGTATGGTTTAGTTTAGTTGGCTGTATAATAGAGATGCAGTGATTGGTTTGCATATTACTGGAGTATTCCTTAAATTCTTTAAGGCATCATAATTTCCCCAGTAGGTATCATTAGCCTCAGGCTTAGTCACACCAAAATAGACACTGAAAGTGTGCCTGTGTAAGCTGCTATCAGTACAGATGAAGTAGGCTGAGTTTTTCACCATTTTAAAGACATTGCTACATTCTTGAAATGTTCTCACAAATAGTTCCCAGCAGCTTGCAAGGTCTCAGAATAAGTGGGGCTTCTTTAAGTTTGTTGGAAAGAATCCCAGGGTGCTACTCATAAAGCTGTTTGAGAAAATGCCATGAGATTGTAAAACTGCATTAGTGCAACTGAACCTAATCTACTGGGCTACTGTGAGGAATCTTAAACAGAGGTGCTAATTTGGTGAACATGTGTCCATTTTTGTGACCATTTTTTTCATTGGACACTATATTTCAAATTGTAAAAACAACTTTAAATTGTATTTTTTAAAGAAAATATGTATGGAAATTTAGCATTGAAATGAAATAATAAGTTGCATATGTGTTCATTTTTACATAATTACAAAAGGAAATTATGAAATGAAGATTAAAATGAAGATATGATATGATTGGATAGAATTTTAGCATGCTTAATGCATCTATAAAGATTTAAAGATAATAAGACAATTGAATAAAAAAAATGGACAAAAACACTAGTGCAACAAAGAACATTAGTGTAAGAAATAACAGTGTAGCATTGACACTGCGGTGTGTAAAGGTTTAGTGTTTAGCACCAGCGGATCAGTAGTGCAAAATGGTTTATGAAAGTGACTTAGGGCCTGATTTTATTAAGTCACTTTGCCGTGACAAATGAATGTCACCATGTCTGATCTGGAAGATTTCCAACCCAAAAAAATCCTCATGTTGATGCAGTTAGCAAGTTAGCTCCCACAGTCTTATCAGGAATGAATTCTCTTCTAAAGTGGAGATTATAGGAGTCTGACTTGTTTCTCCTATATTCATCTTTGAAGAAATAGGGAGAAAATTTTAATACCTTGTACTATTATTTTATGCTTCCCATTTTACTTCTTTTTAAAAACCCTTATGGATCTTAAAACTGATGTCTGTAATTAACACTTGAATTTGTTCACTATGACAACTTTCAAATGTTGTACAAGCTCAATTAAATGCCAACCAAGTTTTCACTTGGGTCCTATGGTTTATCAGAGTATCTGATGATCTGAGACAAAACAGATCAGAGCACTGAGAGAAAATAAAGAGTGTTTTAAGATCTTAAACTGGCATCAAACTGAGATCAGAGGAAGGCTATTTCTCAGGAGCTCAACTTAAGAAGCATGAGAAAATGATCATAAACTGCACTCAGTTATGTCTAGGAGAAATGGGATGGACCAAGCAAGAGTGTTATTTGATTTTTTACCTTCCCTCAAAGCTAATTCATACACAGAACCTACACGAAACTAAGTATCATACACCTGCAAAAGTGTAGCAAAGAAAAAGAAGATAACTCACCTGTTCAGCAAAGAAAACAGATATCTAAATAGCCAAAAAGCTAACTAAAGGTAGAAATCTGGCAACCTCACCACAAAAGCAAATTATCTTTAGATCAGATATATATCGAGCATTAATCTGTAGTAAATGGAAGGCAATGGAGTGACTTTGATCAGGAGTTATCATGTTTATCATGTTTATATAATTATTCAGTCTCCTAACTATATGAATATGAAGAGGACCCCTTCATTGGTCAGTGCGGCCCAAGGCAATGGCAGTATCGGTCTTAAACATAATATTATGTCAAATTTTCTTCACATAACATTTTGCTCAAGAAATGTATTCATTGCAGTAGTTTGAGACATAAAATCACCCGTTGTGGTGAATCCTGTTAGAATTAATGACACTATGCAAAGGTAAGTCTGCTAGCATATGGTGTGGCTGGACCTTTGGGTTGAATGGTATTTCTCCCAGTTCTATAAAGCTTGCAGCAGTTGCCATGAAAGATTGCATTTGTAGACAGAGCCTGGCTCAGTTACAGCTTTGCAAGTCCCAATATGCGAGTAATGGCCGCTTAAAACAATATATCCAGCTCTCAGTATATCTGAACTCGCCGTATAGAGCGATTCAGTGTCGTCCAAATGTCTTGGCAGTGCGAGGCCTCCACATAGGAGCGTTTGAAGCGGGCTTTGGGCGGTCGGGTGAAGAGAGGTGGTAATTGTAGGCCAGACAAACTCTCCCCTGTATTCCACATAAGTGTGTGTATGTGTGTGTGTGTGTGTGTGTGTGTGCGCTACATTGGCAGGCAGGCAGGCAGCGGACCCTGTGTTTGGCTCCTACCTCTTTTCCATCCTTCCCCTGTCTCTCTGTTCTCACCAGCAGCTGCAGAGAGAGGAGCAGGAGAGGAGGAGTCTGCCTCTATTTTACGCCTTTATTACTGTTTCTCATGTAGTCTTAATGGCATGGTTTCTCTCACTGATATTCTCTCATGATGAAGTCGTCAGGAACCAAAATGAAGCTGCAGGATGTTTAGATAGAGCCTTACAGTAAAGGAAGGCAGTGATGCTTCGGGGGTGGTTCTGAGGCTGAAATTTAAGCTGGAAAATAGACGGCCTGTCAAATCAGCAATAAATACATCCAATTAAATGGTGTCATTAGGCCAATATGGTAATTATCTTTTAATTCTACTCTAATTAGCAGATCTTTTTAATAAATGTTATCCTGGCAGTCAAAAATTCAACCATATACTTAAGAATGCCATGCATATTCATTTGGCATGCGTGTAATTGTGCTATTTTAATGGACCGGCAGTATGGGTGGACTACACCACTTGCTGATGGATTCTGCACTCACGGCTCCCTGTAAATATTGGTGCAATAGCCGCAGTGTCTCAGTTACAGCTTCTCTGATAGCCAAAACAAATCTCACGTTTTGATGTGCTGATTAAGAGGATCATGCAAGGCTTTCGCCTTTTTAAGGTTATCATACAGGGAAAAAAATAGCTACATTTTTCCAACAAAGCACGAAGGGCTAAACACATCAGATGTGACCACGGGACGGAGTCCGATAAGAAGCGAACAATAATCCAATATGCAATACGGACCATGTTTGCGCCTGGAGCTAAGACAGGAGAAATCCATCTGATCTCCGCTGATTGTGTGTGACCCCTCATTCACGTGTGAAGTAAATAATACGATTTCTGACACAAACAGATTTTCTCACCTTTTCCCTGCTAAGATGATGAATGTTTGCATGGAATTAGCTAGAAAATCATTTTAAGCCTCTTATGGCACTTTCTAAAGCAACTGAAGAACATACGATTGTTGCAATGTGTTCCATTAAAGGAATACTTCGGCAGATTTCCAGACTAATCTGTATCTGCTCCATCTGGGACACATGGTCGATTAACACAGATGGTCATTTCGATGTGTTATTCTGTGCTTAAAAAAAGAACAGAAAACTCCTTGATTTGAAATGCTTTCATAATGGGAGTCAATGGGTGGCTGTTTAGGCAAGCAAATGTGTTCAGATTGGTGATGGTAAATTACTTTTTGCTATGGGGAACATTAAAAATACTAGCTGCCCTTTAAATTATTGTCTAATGTATACATTAAAAATGACCATCTACTTTATAATACATTACAAATTATAGCTGCCATTTTAGGTATTGTCCAATCTGCTGCACAAATTGAATATTACATCATATGTATTTACATTATGTTATGAATAAAGGGAATTTGCATCAAATTAAAATGTCACATTTTAGTTACGAGATGCATATATGGGTGTATCCTTTTAGGTATTTGCATGCGGAAAAATGAAAGAAAAACATCAACTTTTGCCAATAACAGTCTTCTGCTATTATAATGAAGGTATCAGTATAAATGCATATAAACATATTTGCTGAAACAGAAATGTGTGTGTGTGGGGGGGTGAGCCTCCGGTGTACCAGTGTTTTACTTGTGCATGTGCCAAGCCATGCTGGCTGTAATTGGCTGCTGAATGCTGATGGACAGGGCTGTCCCCGCCCCCTCAGCCTGCCTGCGCTGCATGCTCCCCAGTGCAGGCAGGCAGTTTTGAAGTCAGACGAATGCGCTCTGAGTTCCTGCGCTCCGCGTTCTCCGCTGGCAAAGAGCACAAGAGAGGGAGCGAGGGAGAGACAGAGAGCGAGAAAGAGAGAGAGTGCGAGGGAGAGAGGGAGAGAGAGGTTCTCTCCACAGTGGCACGATGGCATCAGATCCAGGGATGCTGCCTCTCATCCTGTGGACTATATCATTACAGGTGCTGGCCTCCAGAGCCTCGTCCAATAATGAAGGTATGACTTAATTTCACAGACATGAGTATTATTTATGTGTGTGTGTGTGTGTGTGTGTGTGTTTTTCAGACAGAATATTCTATGGCGTGTGTGGGTGTATGTGCAAGGGGTGCATCGGCACTTTTAATGCATTGGGTAGTCCACGGACAAAACTTCAGCGCAGTGCAAAGGGGTGTGTGTCTGATCTTTGCATTGGGGTGTGTGTAAAGGAAGAGTGTGTGTGTGCATGTGGGGGTTACAGCAATATTTTTGATGTATAATCTTGTCAAAACTTCATCTTTGTATGTCTGTATGTGTATTTGTGTGTGTGTGTGTGTGTATTTTCTAATATTTGCATGCAGGTGTGCTGTCAAACCTTACCTCAGCATGTGTGTGTGTGTGTGTGTGTGTGAGTGAAAGGTGACAAAACTCAATCTCAGTGTGTGTCATGTGCAAGATTGTGTGTATCAGTGTGTGAGGAGTGACAAAACACAGCCGTGCGTGAGCGTGAATGTGTATGCTATGGTTCGTGTGTGTGTGTGTGTGTCTGTGTGTGTGTGTGTGTTTGTGAAGAGTGCCAACTTTATCTCAGTGTGTGAACATGCATGAGCAGGTGGATGTGTGTGAGGGCTGACAAAACTTTACTTGCATTTTTATGTGTGTGTGTGTCTTTTGGAGATGTGTTTATTGTGTGTGTGTGTGCATGCATGAGTGTGTGCATGATTTTTTTGGTGAAACTTTACTTAATGCAAATCTTTCAACTTTATCGTATCAGTATTGTGTGCATGTTTGTGTGTCAGAAAGAGAGAGAGATTGGGGGGGAGAGAGAGAGAGAGAGAGCTTAGCAGTTAGAGATGAGCTTTATGTACTTTACACACTGACTCTTTAGGCCGGTTACAGCAGAATCGGACACACAGCAGCAGGCTGAGCGTTGATCGCAGGCCGTTCATCGAGAACACACGCACTCTGGTATTGTTGTGTGTGTTGTTTGAGGGTATGTCAGAAGTTTGGTACAGGCAGTGGAGCTTTAAGCTTCAACATTATTTGATCCTCAATTATAGATTACCTAACCCTGTCCCGGCCGCCGCTCTGACACGACTGTACCAGAACCACGGGAATGTGATCCATTATCATCAGGAATCACCGGGATTTGCATATCACTGTCAAATCTAAACACTTTTTCTGTTACTCACCTTTCATATATATTTTGAAAAGTTCTATATGAATGAATGAGTCTTATTTGAGTGAATTATCCAAGATTAAGCATAATCAATTTCTTTGGAAAATAATCCACATTACAAAACGCATAAAACTTTACATTCAACAAAATCTGTTAAAATGTCCTGAAATAAACTAAATAATACAACAAATAAGCAAAAATATACACTGTTAATGATCTAATTTCAAGACAATACATTGAGATTTTTTAAGAAACCATTTTACCCAATTCAAAAATGTATCTAAAGGTAAAAACCTGAGGAATAAGTTTGCAGTTTATGGGTTAAATTTCTCAATACTTTGGTCAGAGGTCAGCCCTGGACCTGGAGTAGCCCAATCCTGCACATTCTAGTACCCAATTCAACCAATCAGCTATTCAGTTTGAGGTAAAATCTGTTTACATTCCTGTATGTAAATCAAAAATGATTTTATACCTGCTAGTTATCATTTCTGTGATTAATTATGCTTGAAAACTCACAACATTTGCCATAATTAACTTTATAATTGTATCAGAAATGTTTACACATGACCATTTCTGGTCAGAACAGTGGTATGAATTATGGATTCGAACGGAGATGAAGAAAACAAAATACAAATTGATTCATTAAATATAAAGATCTCAATATATAACCAGGACTATATAAGCGTCGTAGTGTAAATATACCCTAGTTAAACATAGCCATATAAATGTACACTACACATGGAGTATTGCACAAAAGAGAAACACACTTTGTAGAAAGTGGAAAGTGGAACAGAAATTGATTAGAAGTGTCAAATGATGTCAAATATTGTTCGTCCACACAGAAAAATTGCTTCACAGTGTTTCTTTCACACAGACCTCTTATTACCTCTCCACAGAAGCGTCATAATGAATCACCTCCAGGAGCTGAGAGGTAGAGTTGGAAAGCCTGGGTTCTTGCAGATGTTTGGGTTGAGAAGGGCTCATAATTGTCACCTTGTTTCAGACTGCACTGGGTCATTCCTCGGCTGCCTCAGGACGGGGTCAGAGCTAGCAGGTGTGACGCGGTGCCGCCCTCCGTCTCCAGCTCTAGTGTGTGTCCGCCGCCCGGCCGCTCTTAGAGAGAGACAGGGAGAGAGGCTTGCGTGTTAGAGAGAGCAGCTGCTGTCACGGGATCTTCCAGTGGGCCATGTTAAAGTGATCTCACACATCGCGTGCCTGTTTGCCCACATAGCTCGGCTCAATAAAGCGTGAGGAGGATGAACGAGTCTAGGGAGAAAGAGGGAGAGAAACAGAGAGAGAGTGGTAGAAAGAGGTATGATGATGATGATGGTAGTAAAAATAATAAAAAATATATATAGTAAGTGCCACCCGAGGAACAATACATTACAATTTACACACACACACACACACACACACATAATTAGGTCATATCGAGTCAGTCAAAACAACTAAGAATATAATTTTAAATAAGGACTAAGGTCTACTCAATAATTTTAAATGAGATACATAAAAGTGATGCTCACTAGGTGAATTCTAATTAAATGGGCAGCAAGTCTCGTTTACAATATGAGGCGAGTTACAGTTCAGCTTTAGTTGAATAGACACTGCACCCCCAGCTGTTTTAGGACCTGCACTAAATTGTTGGGATTGGTGGATTAGAGCTTAACCGAAGAGTAGATGATAGAAAGATACACTGCTGTAATAATGAAGCTATGAAATGTGGAAATAAGTAGAAAGTGAAGGTGGTCTGGGGATATCCACACATAGACAGTCAGTCAAAGATCTGAGACTAAATGTACAAATCTAGTGCCAAAAGATATTTGTGAGTTTTGCATTGACCAGTAACATGCTTTCCAGGTCAATATTATTTTCACTGTAGCAACACAGCTGCCCTTTCTTTTACTCTTTCATTCGTTTGTTCAATAATGTTAACGACAGATGGTTAATTCAAACCAACAGCAGTGAGATTTTTTTTTGTGAACCTTTGGTCCTGGAGTAGCCCAGTCCTTTCCAGTTTAGTGTCCGTCAGCTCATTGGCACATGTTCAAATAGGAAAACAGTAAAAGTGAATGAGGACCACTGCTACACTCCAGTTACTTTTAATGTACTTTGTGTAGCAAATCCACTTAACTGGTTTTACTGAAGCCAAATCAATTCTTGACTCAAATCCAAACACTGATTAGACAAGACTGTTCAAAAGAATGGAAAGCAATATTTTTCATCATTTAGTTCTCAATTCAAGTTTGTTTTTCACGGGTGATGCTGATATAATGTGCAAGCAAATACAAACGTGTGAATTCTGAGTTCTGCTGATGTTCTAAGTGGAAATAAGCACAAGGGAATATAAAAAGAGCATTATTTGTCTTCGTTCGGAGGGAAAAAATATCATGCCAAACTTTTAGCACGGGCCATATGCTATTTGTGCAAAAATGTATAAAAAAAATTGCTGTTTACATTTCATTTTTAAAGTGAAATGTCAATTTACTAAATAGTAACTAAACCAAAAACATAATAAACAAGAAACAAGAAACAATAGAAGCAAAAAGAAAGAGTAAAATAGAAAGTGGAGGCAAATTACACAATATAAAATTAATTATGTACTAAACAAAGCATGACATTGAAAAATAATGTTAAAAGAGTTACAGTGGGCTTTAAGCTCCAGTTTTAAAGATTTTGCAGGTAGGCTGGCCCACAAGCAGCCTTGAGCCCAAAGAGTAAAAGACCTCTGTTTAGGATTTGCACTTTATCATAGGAAATCAACATAGGACATAAGGCGCCAGAACTTTTGCACACCACTGTATTTTATTCAGGTGGATTGTTTGGATCAACAATCATTTGCATTCTAAAGTGACTTTGCATGTATATAATCTGTTTCAGCTACTACATTTTTCCCTACCTAAGCTAATTTAATAAATATTTATTAATTTATTTATAATTGATACACATTTATACACTTTTTCATTCTAGTTTTAGAATTAGAGGATCTGACTATTTACATTTAGCGTCAATGGGGTCATTTCTAAAAATAAAACCACAAACAAGTTAGCGAGGGCAACAAAGGGAAACGTGGCCAAGAAGTTCTGCAGAAACTGAACAATTGCAAATATCTTGCGGTTTTATCCCAACCTCATTCTGCTAATGTTTTGTGGAGCTGTTGTATTAACCCGGCACAAAAAATAAAAAGATCTTTTGAAAGTGCCTTGCTGCCTTCCCACTTGATCTCACTTTATTCCACATGGCTATTACGGATAAAAGAAATCTGCTGTTAGAAAAAAAAGAAGATCTCAACGGCATTATTTGCTGCGAAATTCGCTCCAATATGTAGAAGCGTTCATGAATTACTCCCTTTGTTAAATAACTATAAGTCACCCTCCTTACCCTTAGCCTTTACGCTGTCTCTGCTATTGCAACAGAGAGCAACAGCAACAACAAAAAAGAGGGGATGTGAAGAAAAGTCAAAAGAATAGCAGAGAAAATCATGGCGAACGCATGGACAGACATATTGAAGAAAAAAAAATCGATTGTGAAACAGCGGCCCACTTTTGAAGCGACTCAAGAAATCCGTCTGAGGATAGAAGGAGCGAGCCGCGAGGAAGGCTTGATAAAAGCCCCCTTTGCTCTTTTGGGGTTTTTTGGGGCTATTTTTTTGATGGGAAGTAATTCTGTGGAGAGAAAAAGAGTGAGTTCACAAGTTCAGCCGAGATGTTTCTGTTTGGCTTCTCATGAATTAAAGATTAAAGCATCTCAATTAATTGACCTAATAACGGGATGCACAGATAGCTAAAGCCGTTTCAAGCTCTTGATATCTGTTTTTTTTTATTCTATTGAGAAAAAGAAAAATACGGGGAAAAAATTCATTTCATATCCCGCTCACTGGTGGCTGGAAGGCAATTACAGATATTACAGGAGTGTGCACCCCTGATACAGCTAAAAAAAAACCTTTCATGAGGCTCAGGAAGGTCATGAAAACAAGAAAATATCTATTCACCCTTCACACTTATGGCTTGTGATGCACTGTAACAAAATCACTTGTAACAAAATGCTTTAAAATGTAGTTTTTTTAAAACTTCCCTATATCCTTTCTCTTCATTCATTTGTAGACTTTACATTTCTTTCTAATTAAGGTTAAAAAAGCAGTAACTCCTATTAAAGGAAGACTTAAGTTATCATTGCAATGATCAAACCTTCTTTTGGCTTATTCTTTGGATGACTGATCAGTTTATTGACTGTTTTTGACATTTTGATTAGACCCAGGAATACCTGAATAGGCTTTAAAACTATTTTTAACAATATTATTTTTAATTTACAGTTTCTTCTGTAATCAAGTGTAATAATGGCGAGCAGTATCAACACCTTGAGTGTTTCCTCATATTGTAAGTCACTTTGGATCAAAGTGTGTGCCAAACAAATGTAATGTCATTTATTAGAACATTGCTGTGGGCATTTGATATGATGGAGGAGTAGCTTGATGGTTCATGTCCAGTACTGATCCGGATAAAACTGATTTGGATCTGGATGTGGATATTCGATGTGGATATTCGAATTTTGTTGTGAGGATTTGATGGCATCTTGGAGCAGGTTGATACTTCATGTCTGATGCAGCAAGACCTGAGAATTTGTCAGTACTTGTACCAATCCAAAACTGGCTTTCTGCTTCCCTTAAACACCTAAACAACTGTTAATTATACATTTGTCTTTAATTAACCTAACCTTGATTAGCATAGTAATTTCTACATAGTGCACTACGTAGCCCATTTGGGACACATCGTTGCTACTTAAGTGTGCAACGGTTGTCTCTCTTTATAGCATGTTGCTCGCAAATTTGTGATAGTTTTTCTATATCAGACCAATGGCAATACTGAATATTGAATCGTCACATCCCTAATTGCATCCAGACACAAAAGCATTGATGAAATCAGGGTACTGATGTTGAGAATGCTGTTCCACACTTGGCGAGGTGACCTTAGCCTCATGTGTGGATGCTCCAGAGCATCCTATTATATATATTACTGGCTGTGTGTGCAAATGAAGGACTGTGGCAGTGACTGGTGTGCTTAAAACAACTCACTATTAAGGGAAACATTTATACACATAGTGTAAGCTGGTGCTGATTATTGTTCCGTTAATTTGATATTAAATGTTGAAAGAACTCAAGGTTTTAAAAGAGGACGGTTAACCTTGTTGCTAAAACATTTTTTAATTGCAGGTTGGAGTGTTTTACTAATTATTTTGTACCTCGGGAGTCATTGAAATTAATTGAAAACTGAGAGTACAATTTATGATATTACTTTTTAATATTTTAGCTGGTAGTTTTTATATCTTGTATATTTGAAGTTTAGCATTATTTAACATGGGAATAAATGGAATAGTTAACTATTCCTTTAAACATTCCATATGAATGATCTTAATTGACATTTGTCATTGCTAATAATAATGGAACACCAAATTTTTTAAAAACTGTTATTATTGGGTAATTACTATGTAATTACATATAAATAGAACAGCTGACTGGCAGTGAGAGCAATGTATGTTTAAGGGTTAAGGCAATAAGCCCCTATCGGGGTTGTTGCGAAGGGTCAGTGTTTTTGTAAAAAGGGGTTTCTTTGCTGATTATTCAGTGATTTCCTTTTAGCCTGATGGAATTAGGCCTCAGTCAAATGTTCCCTCACAACAACAGCTGCAGCAAACACACTGTCACTCCATTCACACGTCACATGTGACCATTAAAAGCCTGTCGCGTCTTTAAACCTGCGTGTTTCGCGTCCGGTGACAGCCTTTTATGCTTTGGGGGAAAGAAAGAAGACACAGAAAAAATAAGGGGAGGGAAAAAGAGAAGCTCACTCAAAGAGTGACAAGAAAAAAAAGAAACCCACAGCAACATCCTTATCTCCTACCTGAGAGAAACTATAATTCCCGAGCAAGGCTGTAAATCCCACTCCTTTTTTTCCCTGTTATTGGCAGGACCGCCAGTTACAGGATACACTAAACTGGAAATTATGAAACGATTATAAGGAATCATATTCATAATTTTGTTATTTTCACCTGAATAAGATTAAAGTCAATATCAGAACATATTCAATGTAGTTTTATACATTTTTGTTCCATATAAGAAGTGATTTATGAGTGTAATTATCTATTTATAAAAACATCCTGTCAAGGTCTCTGTCTCTAAATCTGTTCACCATTGTTTCTTATGATATTTATTTCATCATAAATTAATTTTCAGTGCAGTACAGCGTTGATTGGAGCTCTGTCCATCACTCTGGACACGTCCTAAATGTCTTGATTAATAAGCCTTTTATTTACTTGAAAGCTGTTATCATGGTGTAGTATTAGTAGTATTCACCTGAAAGATCCTTAATGTGGACTTCCATTAAATCATTCAGAGGAGTTTGAAAGGAAATGCATCATATTAGGGAAAATTACCATTTTTTTTCATTTTTTTTGGAGTTGTGGAGATAAGAACCTATGTTTGTGAAGTCTACAGCACAAACATTACCTGTTCCTTTCGGGTAGCTTTTAGAACCGTTGAAAGCTCTAAACATCTGGTTCCTATCACCAACATTGTGAACAATTCTAACTGAATGAATGTAGGACTTCACATCAAAACACCTGAATGACTGTGATTATTACATTCAGGTATTTTCTGGCAGAACTGTTCATCACACTGGATT
The DNA here is from genome assembly GCA_037577295.1 of Ladigesia roloffi. NCBI lineage: Eukaryota > Metazoa > Chordata > Actinopteri > Characiformes > Alestidae > Ladigesia > Ladigesia roloffi. The sequence goes on along the minus strand of JBBKCR010000128.1, from coordinate 8,648,705 downwards.
TTTGGGGCATCCTGGGGGCAGGGCCTGGGGGTGGTAGCTGGTCCTGGGGCCTATCCCAGTATCCCTGTGGGAAATTCAGACAAAGCCCTTGGATAGGTCACCAGTCCCTAGCATCTCCAATTTACCTGACATTCATGTCATTGGACTGTAAAATTGAATGATCCTGAAAGTTTGACAAACCTGTGGTTCTTAGCATGAATATAAAGGCCTATAAATATATATATTTATTTTTAAATGTATATATATGTACATATATTGTCCATATAATTGCACAGTATATGTTCATTTTGCATTTGACTGCTTAGCGATGAATGTATTTTTCTGGATCTGTCCACTCATGCCAAAAACCACAGATTTGTCAAACTTTCTAATTCAAATCAATTCCCTTAATAGGTTCTTTACACTTCATGTAATTCATTTACAAAATGCATTCTTGAAGGAATCATCTACTGAAAGAGTCTTCAGGGAACCAAGAGTGTTTTTTAATGGCATCAATCCAATGAAGCTCTCTTGGAGCCTCTATTCGCACATTCCCTGCACCAAGCAGTACCTGATTTTCCTCACGCTATTCGGGTTGTGTGTTTAAGCTGAGGACCAAACAAATTCGTCTCTTTTTTGCTCCCTTGGTTATAAAGCATTATATGTATAATTATGCAAATGCAAGGAGGAGTGCATAATGTCTCTTTACCTGCTATAATTATACTCTACCTCCCCCGTAGGGTGGACAGGGAGAGTTCACTGGGACTCACTGTGTCTGCAGCTGAAGTTGCTATTGATTGTTATCTGCTAGCTAACTTGGCAAACGAGGATTAGCTAATGTTGTTGAAGAGGCAGGCGGGGCACAGCTGCCAAAGAGAATGGATAAGGATGAAGAGGCAGCATGGTGGGAACACAGTGTGACTCTAATGATGCTGTCAATACACACACACTATTTATGTGAGACACCATTAGCCCATCAGTTCCACAGGCTTATAAACAGTCATGTCTTTTTTTGGGTATATATCTAAGGGTTTTCAAAGGAAATATTCATCATTCTGGAAATGTCGCGAGTGGATAAATGGTACAGGTGGGCATCTCAGAGCTGCATAAAATATCACTGATGGAACAAAACTTTGTTTCTCCATTGTTCTTTGAAGATGTAGAATTTGAAAATGCCAGCATTAACGCAAGCAACGTGTGTATTATTGAACATAACAGTATATTAAAACCATGAGAGTACTATTTACATATTGGCTTTGCTTATTTGTTTGTTTTGTGGCTGTGTATTAATTACTTATAATAAATAAAAAAAAATATCTGGTAAATAATAGATTAATTGTTGGGACTCCTCTGGTGGTGGGATGCTTTTTTTTTTTTTACATCCCATTCAACATTCTCTGAAATGTATATTAAGGGCAGAATATTTTGGTACATTCCCAGGGATTCATTGTTTAATGATTAAATTTACTGTTCAATTATGAAGCTATTAATACATTTTATTTTCATTATAGATTATAGTTAGATAATTGATAACAGATTAAAATTAACCAGAGGCTTGGTAGTGGGCTGGGATAGCGCATACCATTGGGGGTTTCCAATTGGTTGGCCCCTAAACTTAGAAAAATTATTTATTTGTGGTCCAGTATGTACCAGTCACTCCATGTAGTCCATATACAGAAACCAATCTGCAAAAACAGCCTGTTTTGAATAGACTTTTTTCTGATCATCCACCCACCGAGAGCGGTTTAGCCCCACATATTTGAGTGTTTAAGTCTAAACTGCTTTTTGAACACGGCAAAAAAACAGGAAAGTTATAAGAGAGATCCTTTACACACGTTTCTTGTAAAGGTACAGTGATCAAAACAGATTTATATAGATTTATTAAGGGATGAAGGAGATGTGAAGTTGTAGATACATACATAAAATCCTAAAAAATGGCATAACCCCAAATTTCTCCCTTTAGCACAGTTTATTAGACATCAAGCTTTAGGTAGTTATTTCAGTCCCAGCCTAATTGACCTCAGGCCCATCATCCCAGCAGTTTCAGCGCTCCATGTATCCTTGTCCTCTGTTGTCTTCTTTCTTTTTCACCACTTCCCGTGCCAAGTTGTTTTGTATGTAGCCTCTTGATAGCAGAGCTCTAGGTGGAATCAGGGTTCAGAATCGATTGTATGAGGAAGCAGGCAGGGCTTCAGAGGTGCCAGGCCTGAAGTGAAGGCTCATCTCCTGGGGCTTCTGGACAGAATTCCCCCGCCAGGGCCTCAGTCTGATTAGCACATGGACTGACTTCCCACTGATGCCTGAACTAAGGTTGACTTTACTTATTATTGAACTGACCTGCTCAGTTCCCCAGTGATTAAAAGAAAGAAGTTGCTTAAATATAGAAGCGGAGTTCTCAGCTGCTTCTCTGCTATTAGGGAAGATTTTCTCTGGGTTTAGAGGAATGATGGTGGAGAAAAAGGCTTCCTTGCAGAACATTTCACTGGCACTTGACCCATCCAAGCTCCACCCGTCAGGCTTCCAACCTGTGCATTTTCAGTTAGCGCAGGCAACAGTCCATCTCTGGAAAAGCCAAAACATCTACCAACTCTGGAAAAAAAACATTGGTGTAATTTGAAGTCCATATTTTCATGCACTATAGGTTAGTTACATGGGATTTTTAGCATTGGCCTGCAAATCTTTCCCATCCTTGCAACTGTATCTACGATGGAACCCATTTTTGGGTAGAGCAGGGCTGGGTCAGCTCTTGGGTCTTATTCCATCTATGAATAAAGTGTGCGAGGAAAAAAAGGAAAACGAAATGTAATTAAGTTTATAGAGAACTCAGTCCCACTTTTTAATTTCTTTTCAGCAACTGATATGTATCTTTTTCATATCACCTATATAGAATGTAAGGTGCTCTATTGTAGAGAATACAGCAGTTTGTAGCTTGATTATGTTTTCATGCTTGACGTTCATGTAGCCCGGCACACGCTGGAGTGTGTGGCAAATCATACTAGTTGTTGTGTCTGTGCTTCTACTACTAGGCTGGAAATGGGAAGAGGAAGGGGACTGAGGCGTGACAGAGGGAGAGAGGGGGATTCTTCATGCTTTTTCCTGCAAGTGGGAGATTGGAGACAATGAGGGAGAGAGGGGGAGAGAGAGAAAGAGAGATAAATGACATTGCTGCACAGTCTGTAATGGAGTTGCCCACAGCAGGCGTAAAGGATGCCAGTGTTGAGCTATGTGGCAGCACCCGTGCTGTCAGAATGGACGGCTGCAGACAGAGGGGCCGCCGCAGCAGGCAGGGATGCCTCCTCAGCTCAGGATGATGGAGCATTTAGCAGGAGGTCCACTCTGCACTCAGGAGCTCTTGAGTCCTCCCGCACCTGCACCACAAAACAGCAGGCATGCCCATGGCTATTTAAAATTCAACTTTCAGGTGTTTTATATGGACAATCAAGCAGATGACACGTATATTATCAGTCTGCTGTATTTTATAAACTGCAATTGTAACACTATAATGAAATAAAAATAACATTATAATTAACAAATGATAATATATTAACATTTTCAGAGAAAGAAGTAAATCCATTCTTTTAAATGAGAAGATTTTAAACATCAACTGTTCAGTTTTATTTTGCAGAAAAATATACATCACACTAAAACACTTGGAAAAAATTGGAACTGTAAAAACAAAGTAACGATAAAATTAGTTAGCTATGCAATTAATTGTGTAACAGTTATGAAGTGATATATTATTTAACCATGTAAATATATTTACTAATGCCATCCAAAACATAGGATCAAAAACTTGCAGATAAAAATAATTACTCAGCATGTAATTATATTTAAATAGTAGAGCAAATGCTTCGGCACCTTCATTTTTTATTCATAACAATATGAAATATATTCTCATCGGGATTTCCTATTTGCACTCATTTATACATGAATAGCAAAAATGTCCAGCAGTGCTCTGTAACATCGGCACGTGTTCTTATTAATCACTGGTAAAGCAGACCGCCAATGCTCCGCACAGGGAATAAAGCGAGCTCTGGGGACTTATTCCAGACTTATCATGGAGGTAGAATTGAATAAGAAGGCTAGTTCAACTAAAAGTGCTTTCTCCTCTACATAATCTTACTGTCTGAACAAAATCTCTCTGAATAACTTTTCAGGAGAAATTTTTTGTGGAAAATATATTTATTGTAAAATATATTTTAGCAGTTTTGAACACAGGCCAATTCACCATGAAGTTTTCACAAAATCTGATAGGTATATATTTTAATACAAAAAATGAAACCCTATAAAAACTGAGATCTGAGGATTTGTTCCATGCGTCCATTTGTGCTCATTATGTATAACATTGAGTGCCTTGTTGTGATGTATTATGCACAGTGAGTATAGATTTTAGATCAAATGTGAAGGGTCCATCAATCTGCATGCCTTTCAGGCCTGATATAGTAGGCCTTTCCTGCACACCACCATGAGGGAATCACTGCTCATTTTCACTTAAATATGTGTCCCTCTGTCAGAACCAAGGTACCCATGTGATCAAACAAATAAGGTCAGTTAAAATGTTTCCAGTGATTAAAGAGATATTTAGGCGAGAAATCCAATTAGCATAATTTAGCCCAAATCCCAAATGTAGCAGATCAGATAAGACATGTTTTGTGGTCTGAATTTGGTTGTGAACTTAAATTTAATGGCAAATATCGCTAATACGACAGTTAGCATTGTGCAAACTATATGCCTGCATCATTACACACACACACACACACACACACACACACACACACAATGATGTTTAATGACTTTAATGTGGAGTTGCTTCCTCTTCACAGCTATAACAGCTTCCACTCTCCTTGGAAGTCTTTCCACAAGATGTTGGAGTATCTTTGGGAATTTGCGTCCATTCATTTTGTAGAACATTTATGAGGTCAGACACGAGAAGGCCTGGATCCCAAACTCTGTTCCAGTTCAGCCCAAAGGTGATGGAAGGGGTTGAGGTCAGGACTCTGTGTAGCCAGTCAAATTCTTCCACACTGAACTCCTCCAGTCATGTCTTTAAGGTGCGGCTTTGTGCACTAGGGCACAGTCACAGTCAGTAAAAGACACGTGTGTGTGGGGGTGTTAATAATCTTCATGCTCGTGATCCATTCTGAGGATCTGCCACAATTTGACCCTTTAAACTCATATTAAGCTTATTAACAGCACATTGTACTGCAAGTCCCAAGAGCTGTCAGAACACACCAGAAATAAATCTGTTTTTCCTTAGATCAGCTTATCTTTAAATGCAAGGTTTGGCTCCAAATATCACATAACAAAATTCCAAAAGAGTAGAAAAATAACTGCTGTTTAGTCAAACACCCAGAATTTCCCAAAGGTGTGAGCAGGACTTGGGTTTCTCAATTAAGGGATATCTGAGATCCCTGGAAGCCATGTGACATGGCTCTGGAACTGTTTATGTTTGGCCTCATGAATCCTCTCTGGTGCCTTCATTGTTTAAGGCACTGTGATTGTTCAGAGCACTGCTCAGATTAATGAACACCTATTATTGCTTTGTTTCATCAGATCAATGTGTCATATGTGACTTAAACTGTGGTTTTGTGTTCAAAAAGGTAGTCTGTTAGACAAGCGAAATAAAACAATGAAAGAAAATGTAAGAGCTTTGTAAGAGCATGGCCTCTATTTAGCAAATAAACAACACAAGAGTGCTGAGAACTCATGATTGATGGCAAAAAGTGTATGAAATTGTGGCAATAGCTATGTGTTCACATTGGCCTTCAAAGGTTAATTGATGGTCAATAACTTCCATTACTTTACTTCCATTAGCCTTATAGCTCCAGTGTAATTTAAGATCCACACCTCAGATACCAAACATGCTTTGACTGATGGATCATAATTGGGGAGTAAGGAGAAAGCTGTACTTTTGATTATTCACCAAACTTCCCTTTAAGGTCAAGGCAGATGGTGGAATTGGTGCTCGTTTCACAGTCTGGCTCATATCGCTCACATAAATTTCATGCAATCTTTTGCAAAGACATTCTAGACTTTGGTACGGGGAAAAATGACACAGCGAGCCACAAACTCTTCCTGATCCTCAGTGATGGATTTCTTTTGCTGTTTTCAGGAGGAAATAATGTGTTTTAGACCTCGTGATTTGCACATAAATCAAGGCCCTAACGTAATTAAGCGATGGGGTGAGGGAGGAAAAACCTACAGCAGTATACTAACACTGACACTTCCTCCGACGTATTAGCGTCTCGCGCGCAAACTCATTACTTTGAAAGGTGACGAACGTATTTATCATGCCAGACCCACCGTACTTGCTCTGCGAGCGAAAATTAATAACGATTAGAGGGAGGCGAGGAGAAAGCTGGAAAAAAATTCTGAAATTCTGAGGGGAAAAGTTCATGTTGCATGTTTCGCGCAGTTGCATCATCATCCTCCATACAGCAAGTAGTTTAACCAGTTGCTCAGATCCGCCAGAGAAACTGCAGAGACTCTTTATTAGAAGAAAAACCAACAAGAGGGTGAAGTTCTCTACCGAAAGGTTCACTCAAGGCTGTTCTAGTCCTCAACAAAGGTCTCTGTGTTGTAAAATGACTATTTATATATTTTTATTTAATTTAATCACATATTTGATTCAGATATTTAAAGCAATAGTTTGGTGAAGTATCATATTTGTGCAGTTTTTAACTCAGATGTAGTAAACACATTTTTGAAATCCAAAGCTTTCTACATTTTTAACCCACTTAAATTGCACCCAGGTTTTCATTAAAGTCGCGAAAGATTTTGAAGCAGATATGGAATATTTCAAAATATAACATTTACTGCCCAGTTTACCTGGTTTAAATATAAAAACTACAAAGACAGGCTGTCCCGAATTACCATTGTTATGTCACATCACAAAAACAATGCATTTTACACATATTTATCTCACAAGTGTAATTACTGTGTAATTCTAAGAAACAAAAAGTGATGGATAAATGCTTATGTGAAAGGAATTGTGACTATTTATGGGACAAAACCCAACCCAAATATCTTAAATGGACTTCAGGAAAACTGTGTAAGTAATTTAGATGCTATGGGCCCTCTAAAATATCAGTCAGGAAAGGATCAGTATCACAATGGAACCAGTTCTGGTCCTCTAACAAGCCTTTCAGTGGACGGTTCTTTCGAGGTACATTAAGATGTTTGAGTGTGAGTATCCTTTTTGAAGCTTAAAGAACCTCCACTTAATGTAAAGTTTCTACAAATTACATGTTAGAACCATGCCTAAGCCAAGAACCATTTAAAAACCTTTATTTGGAATATATTGGTCTTAAAAAAGGGTTCTGTTTCAATGCAGCATGCACTTTCTGGAGAAAAAGCTTTTTGGCCAAACATCAACAAGATCTTTTATTTTGCATGGTGTGTAATAATAAATTGCAGTACATGGTGTCATGGTGTCATAACCACCGACGGCAAGTGGCTTTGAGATGCACACGCGTGTGCAATCAGGCATGTGGGATCAGAACATGTATAGCAAAGCGCAAGCATGCTACTCTACTCTGTGCTATTCCCACCTCTAACAAAATGCGTATAACACACTCATATACACTATGCTGTGAGAAGATTTCTTTACAATGCTTTTGTCCCAGGCATATGTCGGGTAAGTACCATCATAAACCATTAGCCTGCCCAGTTGATACACTCCAGCAGTTGCAGTGAATGCCAGCCGCGCGCTAAAGCCATTTATATGTGTTAAAACGTATCTGCTGGAAATTGGCTGTCAAAGAAACTCGTCTTCATTCATCTGAAAAGACTGCTATTGTACAGAAGGATTGGCTTGTGACTGATCCCTGCATAATGCCGTACTACAATTCACACTGTTCATACATTAGCCTAAAGATAACAGCTGCTCTACAGGTGGCTGCAAAATCACTTTGTCTCATGTCAAACAGGAGGCCGATGCAAACTTGAGTTTTTTTCCCCCCAAACGAAAAGACTCCAGCTGCGTGTGGAGGCCCAGCGCTGAAGCATGAAAGCTGAAGAGAAGCTAAATAAAAGATGGCCACAGTAGATACTGATCTCAAACTGTGAGAAAGTGGCATAGTCAAAAGGATAGGAAGTGTGGAGGCAGTTTCTATCAACCAGTCCCTTTTGCTTTTTTGAATTAATATAGAATAAATAGAAAAGGTTTGCAAGCGAAGTTAAAGTATTTAAACCTACCATTCAATTTGCCATCTATATTGGTATTTATATCTTTGTGAGGTCACAAAACTGCCAACTATATAAAGATATCTGATGTGTACTCATACATAATTGGACTACAGGAGTTAGGCCCCACCTCTTACACTGAAGTTAGAAGGTATGTTTCAGTTTAGGCATCTTTTTGATCGACTTTTTGCAGAGTCAGACAATCAGAATGGAGTTCAGTTACACATAAGTACTTTTATAATGTATTAGAATAATCGGATAATGTAATATAAAAAGATAGTAAATATTTAACGGATTAATAAATCTAAATGCTAACTGTGCAGGATAATACACCTTTAATCTGTTATTTTTTAAATTGGTGTTTAATTTTGCTCTCTGATTATACTTTCCAAATGTAAGTGCATAGCTGTCTATATATTTTTTTTGCTCAGCTAGTTACTTGAAATATACACTATGTGGACTAAAGTATTGGGACAGACCTAGCCCGGGGTTGGGCCACTTCCAATGAAGGGCAATCTTAATGCTTCAGCATTTTTGAAAAATATTTCTGAAGTCTAAATAGTGAAATGTAATATAAATGTATTGACAGTCAGAATATCACAAAGGATGTCGGTTTATAAATATGTTATTCACTGCTTTGTCTTGTATATCTTTATGTCTCTGTCTTGTGTTTTGTCTGCGAAGAGGGTAATCAAGTACGTATTTCATTGTGCTCTGTACACTGTACATTGTATATGTGATAATATGACTTCAATTTCAACTAAAATATTTCTCTTAGAATGGACACTATACACCTCCAGTTGCAACATTTAGGGCAACTCCTATCAAGGGCAAGATTCTAATTAGAAGAGGTCAAAGACATGGCCAGCACATTATGATTGTGGTCCTCTAATGACTGTGCAGCCTACATAAAGTGTTGTGGTGTTATTTCCCAGTATAGGAGGGCAGATGTACACACAGATACATACAACATATACTTATAAAATTTTATAACAATGCATATTTATGTATTTACGATATTTGTATAGTGTATTTTGTATACTATACTGTTGTGTTGTACAGCATTTATTCTACTGTTTTGACGCTCGTTCATTTGTCCTGTCCACTTTCTACCATAACAATGCACATTTCCAACCTAATAAAGGTTTCTCTTATTGTTTCTCATGTTAATGCCCTTGTTAATGCTATTAAGAATTTCAAAATTAAAGAACATCACTTTTCTACATAGTCACTTTCCTTTGCTATGCAATTTTCCCAGCAGCATACAAACATAGTAATGCCACCAGCAAAAAATCGCCACTGATATATCGCTGCTTTCACTTCATCATCACACTCTAAGGCCCCGTCCACACGAAGCTGTAAACGTGCTTATCCGCACAAATATTTGTCCTAGAACACATAAAGCGGGTGGGAATGCATCTGTAAATGGAAAGATTTGAAAACGGGTCCCAGAGTGGATACATTTGAAAATGTCTGTTAGGCTTTGTGTGGACGGTGCCTAAGACACTCCGAATTACTACTCTTATAATAACCCTTCTTAATTTTTTTTGATTAAACTATTATTTTAGATTTATATTTTTCTTACAATATTGAACATAAGACTGAGGGAAGCTATACAGAGGCTATAATGTGGAGGCGGTTACATTTACCCAATAAATGATAAATTGGTGTGATAGGGTAATGGAACAACAAATGTAATGCAGTTTAGAAGTGGCCCACAACCAAATCCTCCTGCGACTAGAGCATCCATCCTACAGTTTCTTGGTCTTATAGGATTATTCTTCAGTTACTGGCTTTATGCCGCACGCCCAGTAGAGAAGAAGCCTATGAGTCATTTATTATGTTCATTTACTCTCCTACTGTGCACCAATCTTTGCATTATTTCCAGTCTTTGCTCATGAAAAGTCTTCATGTAGGTTACAACATGAGGCAACAGTCAACTGCATTGGTGGACAATTAGTTTTTATATCTCTGTATCTGTGTATTTTATGGTTAAATAAATAATTCACAGTTCAGCCATTAATATCATGGATTTTGCATGTTTTCAAGAAACAAGACAAGTAAGAATGCAAGATTTTTGACAGAAAAAGTCACCTAAAAATCTAATGAAAATATTAATACATCTATACATATACATATATGTGTATAATAGACAGAGAGATAGATAAATGGATAGACAGATAAATGCTTCCAAAGGGAGTTAAAGCCTGCACCAGAACGTGTAGACCAGTGTGAAGAAGCTCTATCTAAAACATATCACCAGCTCTGGACCTCACTAATGCATTTGTGGGTGCAATCCAGGCCTTCCAGCATGTAGACAAACTCCTTAATGACACAACTGATTTCAGAGGAATCATTAGTAGAGTAGGGGTCAACAAACTTTTGAACATATAATGTATGTTCCAAACTCTTGTTTTGGCCTGAACTTTTCTGCGTCTAAAAATAGCTCCTCAGCATCCCTCCAGCAAACAAGTGAATGTAAAAGTGGTCCTGAGGGAAGCTGGATTCTGTGCTACCTGCCCAGTTCTGTCCAGGCTTTCCCCCACGGACTGACCCGCTCCCAGCTACTGTATGGATGTCAGATGACTAAAGCTACGGAGGATGTAGAACACTCACTGAAACCGATCCGTCATCTGCTACAGAGCTTCATGAGTGCCTGCACAGGGATGTTTTGGTGTACACAATAGAACCACAGCTAAAAAAAAACATCTGTCAATAACAGGTTTTTACACCAGACTAACATGAAGGCTCATTTTTCTAGGTATTAGGAAAAAATAAGAAAAGTAATCAATATCAGTTACATCTGAAATGTACAAATACTTGGTAGATCCCTCAATATTTTGTATATAATGTTTGACAGATACAAAGAAAATATCACCTATTGCTAGATTAAAATATCATGTTTACCACTTATCCACCGAATGGATTGATTCTCTTTCAAAAATATTGCTGGTTGCATGTCTCATACAAGACTGACATTGAAATAAAGTAAAGTGAAGTCAAGTCCAATCTGGCTCCCGGCACTTTTGTAGATAATAGTAATGTACATGAAGCACCTTGATGGAAAAGTTCCAAATCACTGGTGTGGTCCTGCTCCTTCAGTTGGAGTCGAAAATGTCAGGAAGCCAAGGGTTCAAAACAGGCAAATAGCAATTACAGCATTAATTACACTAATGATCACCTTGGTAACACACCGAAAATAAATATGCAATGCCAGTGAAAGGATTCTCTGAAGTCTTCAAGTTCCATATTTGTCCATGAATTGAACCCTGAAGGGCCTGTTTGGATGACAAGGTAAAATATTTGCTGCATTCATTTTTTGCTGCTCCTCTTATTGAATGGAGATTTGACATCAAAAGAAGTGGCTTTGTATTTTCTATAAAGGGAAAATAGGCAAAAGCTACCAGTGATGTACGGTAGATTAACCAGTGTTGTGCAAGTTCACACTTTTCGTGAACTAGTTCAAAGTTCAGTTCACACATGCTCAAAGTGAACGGTTCACGTTCATAGCTCACAATTTAAATTTTTAACTAGTTCAAAGTTCAGTTCATTTTATTTTTAGGTGCGATATATAGTCTAAATGAAAATTTATTT
>JBBKCR010000128.1:8598555-8626934 GCA_037577295.1 Ladigesia roloffi | reverse complement strand
ATAGATAGATAGATAGATAGATAGATAGATAGATAGATAGATAGATAGATAGATAGATAGATAGATAGATAGATGTGGTATGAGGAAGGATATAAACCAAGGGACAGAGAAAGAGAGAGAAGAAGAGGGATAAAGACAGGGTTAGGAGGGATATAAACTGAGGGACATAGAGAAAAGACCGAGAGGGAGAGAGAGAGAGAAATGGGTTGTGTGGAGAGATATAAACCCAGGGACAGAGAGAGAAAGAGAGAAAGAGTGAAAAAGGTATTGTGGGGAGGTATATAAACTGAGGGAGAGGGAGAGAGAGAGAGAGCCCTCATATGGGAGAGAGAGATGAGGAGCAAGGAGCTGTTGTCTGTTTTCAAGTCGTGAGGCATTTGCATATTCTAATGGAGAAAATGATGCATGGGGTATTGAATTAGCGGCGCACAAAGTGATCTAAGCATTGAACTGTCACAATTAGCGAGGCGCGGTTGTCAGGGCTCTGACGGGGATGTGATGTCCCTCGGAGTGAGGCGCTCCCCCACCAGGCGACAATTACCCAACCCAACACACCCCGAGCAGCCACCGAACAAGCCCCACATTGTCTGTGTGCATGTTTAACAGCAGTGGGGCTGGGAGAAAATAGACTCCTCACACTAAGGGGAGAGAGGTGGGGGGTAGGGCTGAGCTGGGCTAGATCAGGGAGCTTTCAGATCAACCTCAAATCATGTGCAATAGTGAAAAAAAATACACAAGTTACATGCTATGTGAAAAGAAGTTAACACATCCTCTACAAGGAGAAAACATAAACAAGACGTTTTGTCCAAGAATAATAAAGCACTTCAGCAAGTTTACAGTAACTGTACAGAATGAGTTTTCTACAGAGACGTGTACTTCTTTACACTTAGAACATCAACAAAATGATTTTTGGCAAAAGCTGGACAAGCAGCATGTAGAATGCAGTGGGGCTGTAGAATGGCGTGGAAGAAGGATTAACTCAATTATGTATTAATTGTTGACAATGTTAGTTAAAGAGTCAAAGGAAGAGTCAAACTGCCGTGTATTTAATCTTTTCAGATCTATTACTGATGCTTTACTGCATATTATAAAATCGTTGCGATAGGCTGGTACCCCCCTCATGGTGAGTCCTTGCCTTGCACCTGTTGGCCTTGGGATAGACCCCAGGTACCCATGACCAGGGGCGTAGCACTTAATTCTGGGCCCTATGCACAAGCAGTGGCCACGGGCCCTCGTAAGCTCCAGTTTCACAACTACCTACAATCTCAGGGGCCCCCCACCCACTTGGGGCCCTGGTAATTAAGTCCCAATTTTCACCCAACTATGAAGACCCTGCCCAGGATTAAGCTATTACATAAGTAACATAAAACTACATTATTTAATTATATGGGAAGTTATGGAATTAATTAATTTACATTCTCAGCAGCTTGGATTGCACACTCATGACTGATGGATAGATAGGAAGATAGAGAGAGAGAGAGAGAGAGACAAAGAGAGAGAGAGATGATACATACCATCACCCAGACAGACGCCACCACCCTAAAGGAAGCACAGGGGTCAATATAGCCTCTGTCGTTTTATTATTAATAAGCATTTTTTTCATTTATGAGACGGACTTATGATGATTCAGGAATGTGATCAAGTCAATAGTTGTTAGTCACTTCATCGGTTATAGAAATAATCATTGGCTGTAGTCCTAGAAGTGAGTGTAGTTGTCCAGATATTTCCAAGCTCTTTATGAAGTGAAACTGGACTCCACCAGCCTGGCCTCTTGCTGAAGGCTTTGAATATTAAGTGACTTAATTAGGGTACGGACCACATTTTTGGACTACAGAACTAAAACTGGGAAATGCAGAGAGCATTGATTGTCGAGAGAAACGGCAGCCTAAAGTGGTAAAATAGGCAGATAATGAGCTTCACATAGCCTTGTAATTAGTGTTTAAGTGAACTTCTCAGTGATTAATGATAGCCATTTATGTCAGCTATTAAACTCCCCCAAATTCCTTTCGCACATCGCTGTCTCCGAATAGCAACTTTTCAGAAGAAGGAAAACTCTTCAGTTACAAAGAAAGTCGATGTGAAAACATTTTATTCTTATCTATTTGGGATTACATTTTCACACAATGTAAATGATGTACAAAGGACATCCTGACAGTGACATAATTCAGAATTCCCTGAATTACAGCAAATAAATTTGAAGGATAAAGTTTTGGGACACATCTGTTTTTCAGTGCTTGGGCTAGCCATCTTTTCTATTCCAGCATGACTGTGTACCAGTGCACAAAGCAAGGTCAATAAAGACATGGTTGGATGAGTTGGGTGGGGAAAAACTTGACTGATCCACACAGAGTCCTGACCTCAACCCCATTCAACACATTTGGGATGAACTGGAATGGAGATTGTGATTCAGGACTTCATCCAACATCAGTGCCTGATCTCATAAATACTCTACAGATGTTCAAATTCCCACAGAAACATAATTATGTGGATGTCACTAAATTGGTGTAATGGTCAGGCATCCCAATACGTTTGTCCATACTGTGTACCTTTATTTAATTCTATGTTACCTTTCAGCATATATTCAGGAACACTGACAATTAAACATCTTTCAGACGTTCATGTTTTATATCCTCCAGAGCTGTCCAAGCACTAGACTGACCCATATGCTGGTCAGCAGTAATTAAACAAATCCTTGGTTCCCGTCTTCTTTGTATCCCTTCCTGACTTTGCGCTCGGAGGACCGCAGCAAGCATGCACAAGCACATCTCCGTCTGTGCATCTCGTGGCACTCACAGTAATAGATTAAAGAGTCCTTCAGGGCTGTTTACGGCCTCCATAGCCAGAAGCCCCCATTACAAAAAGATTTGCTGCATGGACACTTTCCTCCACATCCATCTGTCTCTTTCACGGATTCGGCACTTCCATTACCTTAAGATTCTCCCTCTGAATGCTGCCTGATTTTAAGAATACGCACAATATGGAAGTGGGAGAAGTGGAAAAGCAATAAAAGATTGCTTGGCAGAAACATTTGCTGCACTTTTTTTTGCCCATTTGGATTTTACTGGAATACCCCTACCTACTACTCCTATAGGGGCAGTGGATCAGGGACTATCCCACTTTAATAGGAATATCTACCCTGTTCTTCTACAACGTTATGAGGTCCATCTAACTTATGGGTCTCTATATAGAGTAGGTGTACTGTAGGAAGAGGTAACCGTGATCTCATAGCTACTCTTGGCTTCATATTTATCTTATGTGATGTTGACAATCTAAACACTGCAGTAACACCACTGCATGCATCCAGATGTTTTTGATATGTGTCATGGCCTTGATTAAAACAACATTTGGTTACTGTGAGCCCTATAAATGTCCAAAATTTCTCAGCATTTCACATGGACACATGAAATTGGTTGTATGATTGTTGGATGATTTGGTTGTATCTGTGTATATTGCAAATTGGACATTGATAACATTTATGACATTCAGTAACTTTTCATTGCATCATTGTGCTGATGTATCAGTATGTACTGCCCCAGGACTTTAAATGGGATTATTAATTGCAAATATTAAAAATGTCTGAATGTTTACAATGATACGTGTTTTGATGAAAACCCTTGAATTAAACACTTTAATTTAAATTAGAAATGAAAAAGCTGGTACGAGTCATGTAGCTATTGCAAAGGGACCAACCCCACAGTAACTGGCAACATTTTTTTGCTTATATTAGCTTTTTCTAGCAGAAATCAGAAGAATCTATATAAGATATCAAATTAGAATGGAGGTAAGATGACTTGAGAAAAGCTGAACAATCTTAATGTGCTTGCATCGTACTTCATAAAAAAATTAGCTTTGGCTTCATGCTCTATCTTTTGCACAAAACAGATGCTTGCAACATTCTTATGGCACTTCATCAGGTTGCATGTGTACTAGGATGGCATTGTTTTCTTTTCTCATTATCTGGTGACTAAGAAGCAATTGGCAAAAAGGCTTTTGGTGTGGATGTATTTTCAATCTGAGAAAAATGCTAACAGAAAAATGTTATTATTATATGATATAATAATTGTAATATTATTTGAACATAATTATTGGTGCGCCTGATCATCACACCAACAGGAACTGGAATTCCATTGATATAAATAGACTTATGTACAGAATTGGTGCCCCTTCACAACTATAACAGCTTCCACTCGTCTTGGAAGGCTTCCCACAAGATTTTGTTGTTTCTGTGGGAATTTGTGCCCATTCATTCTGTAGAGAATTTATGAGGTCAGGCACTGTTGTTAGATGAGAAGGCTTGGCTTGCAATCACTGCTCCAGTTTATTTCAAAGGTGTTGGAAGGGGTTTGAGGTTAGGGTTGAGGCTCTGACTCATCCAACCATGTCTTTATAGAACTTGCCTTCTGCACAGTCATGGTGGAATAGAAAAGGTTCTTCCCCAAACTGCTGAAGTATTAAGATAGCCTGTCTATGGAAGTAAGGGGTCTAGCCCAAACCTGGAAAAACAATGGTGTCCATACTTTGGTCCATATAGTAAAACTTGATACTTTTGTATTACCCCAAAAATTGATTGTGTCACTGCTGTGTTGAAAATAAAACCCCGACTAAATAATCCAAACTGGCCATTGATGAATGGAGTAGTTAATTGTGCGTGAGAACTGTTTAGCTATAGACTGTAACTGTGCAACTATGTAGTGACCAATAAAGTACATGAATCTCAGAGGCCAGTATGATTGCACAAAGAGGTAGGAGGTTTTAATAACCTGTTTTGTGGGTGTTAATGCTCTTCGACAGATTGACTACAATGTTTTATCTAATGCTGGGAGAAAAAGCACCACTAAACAACATGTTCTAAAAATTAATTACATAGGCTGACAATGAGGGAGACACAAAGTGAGACTAATTTAGTGCACCTTTTATTTAATCTGATCAAGCCTTGAGATATTAATTAAGCTTATGAAAGGGATTAATTATGCCCATGCTCAGAACATGCACATAGTTGATTTTTTGCATTGTTTTGCACTAAATGTGGTCATTAATTAGCTGCACTAAACAAGATTTAAAAAAGTTTTTAAGACAAAATTTCAGCATTCAAAAAATGTCAATACAAACTACTTACTATTCATTACTAAACGACAGTTAAAATCTCTAAATGAGCATCATTCCTTAAGGCTGTAACTGTTCATGTGTATAACTGAACATGAGATTGTTTCAGGGTGTTTGGCACACACTGCTGCTGTAAAGGCACCCTGGTCTGGGGTCCCTGTCTTTTGGGGGTCGTGATAAGGTGGAGTCACAACAGCTTATGTCAGTAGGGGATGTTCTTGGGTACTTTGGGTTGTCTAATGCATGGGTGCAGAATAATAAGACATGGCCAAAATCATATTAATGCCACAGTTAAATGATATGGAAGTTTCGGGCTTTGGGAGTTTGTAACTTGATTGTCGTGTGTAAACTGGATCGCATTGTTGTGGCGAGGAGTTAGGGACAGATAAGAGGCTTGTCAACGAATGTTTAAAAAAAAACGCACTACTTTAATCCCTTTCTCGTAAAATAACAGTTGTCAGACTGTTGCTTTTGGAGATTACCTCATTCTTAATAATGGTGACAAAACCTCTGTTGTGATGCTCTCCCTGCCTGCTTCTGAAAGGGAAAAAAGGGAATGTTTTACTTATCTTGACTTCTTTCTTGGTGATATCGGCCATGTTGACTTGAGGGACTTCGTAGGGGTGTAGCGGTATCAGCTGTTCCAATCGGGTCCAGCCACGTCCCTGTAAGGCAGGGTTGAGGGGGATCTTGTGATGCAAAGCGGTTTGGCCCAAAGAGAGAGGTTTTTACCAGCACAGGAAGGAATGAATAGAAGGCTGTCAGAGGGCAAAGGCATGCCTCCGTACCAGCCGCTGATAAGGGACCTCCAAAGAGATTAGTGTCAAAGTGTCTGGACCCCCTGCTCACTGGGCCATTCCATTGATCTGATTTCATTATATATGAGGCAAAACACATAAACAGGCACGTCCAGGCCACTGGCGGTGCAGTCCACACACCAGCGCAGTGGGGACCTGACAGGGGAGCAAATAACAACAATCGCGCACGGTGAAAAATGTGTGAAAGTAAAGGCTGTGCAAGGTGGATTAAAATTGGATTTAAATAGCACCTTGACTGTGAAATCCAGGACGCCCGCCATGCTAGCACGAGCTTATCGAAGAGGGTTTTGAGAGTGTGTTTGAGGCAGAAAAGATTGAGCAAGGGATGAAGAAGAGTGACAGGAGGGTGGTGGTGGAAAAAAGAAGCAAAGAAGACACTGTTTTTCTTTTTTTTTCATCCAACATTCAACATCATTATTCCTTTTTTTTTTTTTTCTCTACCAAAATCTATTCCGTGACTGAAAATAAGGCTGCTGTTTCCATACAAGCCTAGTTTCCTGTCAGACAGGTCAATTAAAGTTTTTAAACTGTTTTAATGGTCTTCCACATGCAAAGCTGTTGAGTGATGGCTACGAGCAAATCGGAACGCTAAATATTTAACGCGCTTAAGTAAATCTCTGGGTATCTCTTGATTATAGCGCTGACTGATCTAAAAACCCATGTGTCTGAGTCCATTGTTGCAGATCTTCACCTTCATCCCAGTCATTCTGAATTATTTATTCAGGCTTCATGAACTTGTAACGAGGAGCCGCTTTTTCGTCCGTTTGGAGCGCGCCGATCGAGGCCTGCCCTGCCGCTGACCCCTGCGCGGTCCAGCAGTGTCCAGCAGAAGCTCCAGTGGCTGCCAGCTGCCACTCAGCCAGGCTCCTGACAGCCCGGCTCGGACGACTTCATTATTTTCTCATCTGCCTCCTGTTTGCCATGACAAGTTCATTCGTGACCACTCTCTCTCTCTTTCTCTCTCTCTGTCGACTCCCCACACAATCGATTGAGCTGATAAGGCAGGTGGGGGCCAGTGACAAATGGGCTTTGAGAGTGAGATGATGTGGATGTCATAGTCCCTTGTCATGGCATTTTGTCATGTTGTCATACTGTCTTGTGCCCTTTGTAGCTGTGTATCGTGTATGAAGCTTGCAGGTGAAAATGCTGCAACTGATCAGTTGGTAATAGTAATCATCCAGTTTCTTCCATGAGAAATGACTTGTTGGCCTCACAAAACAAAAAGCCTTTAAACTTGGGAAAACAAAACCATTAGACTCTGAGTGTAAAACAGTCTAAAACTGGCAGGTATTGTCTGACACACTCGCTGTGAGCTGTTCTTTGACCCAGCATGCCGCTGGTTGGCCGCTCTCTGGACCCCTTCCCTCTGCAGGCTTTCCCCACCCACTTGTGGGCAGAGACTATCCTGAAAGTTCTCCCTGGTTCAAATATATTGTTTCTTTTCTGTTAGATTCTTTTGTCCTGTATATTAATATTGCATGTTTTTTATTTAATTTTAAAGAACTTTGGTTCAGCCTGTCCCAGGAACATGAACTCTGACACCTCAAGCATCAACATAAAACAGCAGAAGTTCCATATGAGGAGTTGCTTGGCTGTGTGATGGCAATTTACCATTTGTTCCACTGCCAGCATGAATCTGTGTCACTAAATTGCTTAACCCTTAGACCTTGATGTAGTACTTGTTGTTGTTGTTGCTTATGTATCTTACATTTATGGCAGTTGTCAGATGCTCCTGTACATTAATATTTTGTGTTTAAAGTAAGTGTCTCGCTAACTAGTAAACCAAAACTGAAATGAACCAGATCTGTTACTTTAGTTTCCATTTGTAAGCAGTTTTAGACACAGCAGTCCTTAAAGTAGTATCAAAATTACTTTATGTAATATTTAATACTTTCCTCCAAACTGAGACCTTTAAAGAGATGTGAAGAACTATAATGCTAAACATAAGATTTACACATCATTTTCATTATTTTTTTCTACTTTCTAGATTTTTGCTTTGTTCTCAGTCTCAGAAATCCTTGAACAAGCTTAGACCATCTTGAAAATACACTTTATCTCTTACATTGTGTTTCCAAGATGGTCTAAGCTTGTTCATGCTGGTAAGTGCTGCTTTGCTTCTGTTGACAATCATTCAAATCACAACATACACCGGTTTTGCTGGTGACAACCTGAACAGCACGCACTGTTTAATGCTGATTTATTTCTACTCGTACATTCACACAGTGAAAATGGCAGCTGATATTGTGTAAAAAATCACGAAATGCTCATTTCATATGGCAAAGATTTGTAATGAATATAAGGAGAGTGTAAAAATGTAAAAACATCAAAAACAGAAATAAAAACTTTCTGTTCTATGCAGGAAAACATTGTGCATTAAGGATAATACAAATTGCTTCATTTTTTAGTGCTTAATATCCAAGTAAAGACATAACATCAAACCACCTAAAACAATCTTACTCCAGTGTATCAAACAGGTCCCTTCTGTGATGAAGTTAAATTGAATGTGTAATGATCTCTTCCCAAATGTGTTGCGGTGAGACTGTTTTCCCTAGCGACATTTCAAAACCCTTTAAAATTATTTTTATTTAATCATATCAGCCTGTCACACATGTCAGCTGCACTGGGTTGCTTTCTTTAAATCTGTGATTAAGACATCAGAAAAGGCCATGGAATGGGCAGGAAAGGGTTAACACTCTACACACTTAAGAGGCTAATTATTTAAATGAGTGATTTGCATATCACACAATAGGTGACTATATCGTCCCTAAACAGCTTGATTGGAGTATACCAAGAAGTAAATGTATCTCACTGACCTCCCTCGATTGGCCAGGATGCTGTTGCAGAAAGTAATCTGGTAGAACAGAATGTCAATTAACTTGCCTGAATGGAGAAAGGCAATGGGAGAATTGGATGTGTCCAGACGTCCGCCCACTCAGCCGTTGGTCTGAATCTTGAGGCATCACCGTATCTAGCGCAGCGTAGGTGGGAGGTCATGTGAAGAGCAAAAGTTGGACGTAAAGGCTCCTGAATGGACCTTTAGATGTGGAAGCTGGAGGCCACAAACCTGCCATGGAAGCTACTCTTGAATGGGAACCTTATAAAATTCATCTGAGATGAATGAGCGATTGCAAATAAACTGCGGGAGATTCATCAGTTTCAGGATTTAACTCAAGACGAACATGTCCTGGTCAAATGTACTGTGTTTATCAGTACAAATTTGTGCAG
The DNA here is from genome assembly GCA_037577295.1 of Ladigesia roloffi. NCBI lineage: Eukaryota > Metazoa > Chordata > Actinopteri > Characiformes > Alestidae > Ladigesia > Ladigesia roloffi. Next base: position 8,617,788 of record JBBKCR010000128.1, on the reverse strand, counting down.
AGAACATTTTACCCATTTTAATGTTGGTAGTGTCTGGCTAAATAATGCAAAATAAGTTTTAATCTTACACCAAAAACCTAAAAATATATAATCAAAATCCACACAAACATATAAAGCAATGGGCTAAGCCAAATGTAAAGAGTCAGATTTCCAGAAATAAGCAAAAATAAGCTAATACAAACAAATCTCATTCCAAGACAATATATACATTTTTTCCAAAACTGAAATATTGATAGTTTTGCTTTTTCTCCTTATTTTAAGAAATCTCAGTAAGCATCTATTCCAACTTGATAAAAGAAAGTTCTATAAACGTTTGATCTAATAAAGTTCTATTATACACCAGTGACCTGCCTACACCTCCTATTATAATGTCTCTGTCCTCAAATGAACATTAGGCCCTTCACCGTGAAGTTTCTTTAGCTTTTACTTAGTATCGGATAAAAAAAACTAATTACATAAGTGCTCTTAACTGGTTTGCATTCAATCATTCTGTCTGAAAAAATGGTTCACAATGTTTATAACAGGCCACTGCATACATTCAGATTATAGGTTGTTAAAGACAAAAGCAATTATTGTAAAAAAAATCCCACCCAGAAGAGCATAAGCCTGAGACTGAGCCACATGTAAAAACATCATGTGCACCGCTTCTTTATTTTTTTTGACTGTTCACAGTCTACATATGATTCCAGTTTGGAGCGAGGCATGGAGTACCCAAACATACTGGATGCTCATTCCAGCACCTGCAGTCTGGGAGGGCTCGATAAGTACCACTTACCATGGCTGCTTTCTTATTGCTGGAATAATTACTAAGCAAGCACTTAGAGAAACAAGCCCCACACTTATCTCCCGGCTGCAGCGTTGTCTTAGTGAGCTGTTAAAGGTAGTCACTTTCTCTGCCACGCTTGACTCTGGATGGCGGACGCCCGAGCAAATATTTGTAATTCATAACCTCTGCGGTGCGGTGAAGGAGGGACAGGAGAGATCCTGAGCAAATGTCATGTGGGGGTCCGCCGGGTCGGCGGGGACTGTTTGCACAGACGTCTTTTTTTCACAGGACTGCTGAGGATATTATGAGGGGGTTTAAGTGAATAATTACTGGCAGATTAGCCACCTAAAATAAATAAATAACATCTGTGATGTATATATATTCTGAGAACAGTCACCCAGAGAGATCAACCAAGACAGATGTCCTCATTTCTTAATTACGGCAAAGCTGTCAGATTCTGTGGAATAGCATAACATACCACATTGCATCTCCACTTTTTTCATTTACAGTTTTGTTTTTCGTAGTTTAAAACACTGGCGGTTCTTTATATAGAGTCAAAACGACTAATTATTTCATTAATGTCTATTGAATGTTTCATTTTTTTGCTTATTACATTATCATTTTGGGGATTTTTGGTGACATTTTTGTTCCAAAAATGAAAATATATATATTGTAATACATTGTAATACCCCACAAAGTCACTGTTAAAAATTTGCAGTCATGCCATTTAGTTAGTTATGTATTAATGAAAATATATTGACTCATTTTATAGCATAAATATTCATGTAAATTCAGTAAAATTTCCAAATAAAATATGACTGCATATGAAAATGTGTACCGAGATGGAGAAATACTTCTATACTAAATAACCAATCCGAGAGCGTTATATTTTTACCTTGCTGCTGATTGGCTGCTGACATGTGACGCATATTTTGCAGGCTCATTATAGTATTCCAGTATCATGACAGTTTCTCGAGTTTGCCTGTACTTTTTTTAGGGTAATATATTAAGCTGAGTTAATGAAGTTACAGGAGCACCAAAATAAACATTTATAGGCATTTTTACCACTTCACAAATTCATGTTTTTTCACAATACAGTAGCTCCATAAGCCCAAACATCCACATATAGCCATCCATCCCTCTATTATCTCCTTAACTCCTTATGCTTAACTAGAGTTGTAGGAAGTGCCAGAGAATCAACTTCCTGGGGCAGCCACACTTACCTAGAGACAATTTTGCAAAGTATATGGTGTAATCCTATTCAGACACCACCTGTGAACAGAATGTCATAGGTTTGAATCCCAGGACTACTAATGGCACCACTGATATACCCTGGAGCTGGGTACCATCTCCACACACTGTTCCCAGGGCCGACTCCCCACTGCTTCAGCCAGATCCATGTGTTAAATAGGAAAAATTTCACACTGTTCACACTGTGTGCTGTGTTGTGATGTGGAGTGTTTACGTGTGACAAAAATGGCCACTTTACAGCCAACTGCGCACTGAATGGACCGTCGGGTATGACTGGGTACTGAAACCAGACGACACACTGAACCCAGACCAATATACCGGCAACCTATTTTCATATTAATGCTGTAAAGTATGGCAAAACAGTGAAATTTCAAAGAAAAGTGTAATTAAGTGTTAAAGTCTTGAAGTTCTCTGCATACAGCATCTTGAGCCACAGTTCCAGCAGGAGGTGTTTGCGTCCCGCACTCTGCCGGACCGGCCCGGGTTAGGGGCTTTCTCAAAAGCAGTCTGCTGACACAATTAAAAGTTATATTCTAAAAAGGTTATCGCTGTCAAAAGCCCCTTTCTAATAAGCGGGAGGAGAATTCAATTCAACTCTAAATTTCTTACCGTGAAGAGGGGAAACAGCAGAGGGTGATATTTCATGTGTTAATATTCTGAACCGACACTTCGTGAAGCCGACTCTGTCACCGCAAATGCCACCCAAAGATGGGCAGTCATTATGTACTGGCGCTCGGCTGCTGTTTAAACAGATTCAAAGGATTTTCCCCTCCCAGCTCCTAATCTGAAATTGGATCTCTCTGAACTGACGCCGGACTCTTCTCCCTCTTTTAGAGTTGTTTTATAACTGTCTTCTGTCAACCGAGACGACTCGTGCATTTAGATGAATACAGCCCAATTGCTTTTATTTTCGGACTTCTAAATATGTATTATGTCATTTAGGTGGAGTTTTGCTTTACCCGGGACTATTGTAGGTTCAGCAGTAAGGCAAGACGCCCTCTATCAAATCTAAAGAAGAAGTCATTTATATTAACTATGCCTTTTATAATATATTTGAATAGAGTGAATTTCTATACTGTCAGCAATAACAGTGATTTTTACATAGCTATAATCTACCCTAGACATCACGAGCTACTCACTTTATAAAGATTAATGGTAAAACAAATGGAAAATACACTTGTATATAATTCCCAGTGATTATGAGTTTCAAAGCTTCAGCTTGGGCTTCAAAATGTGGACAAAAATGACCATGATGTAAAGACATGCTAGATGTAAAAGAGCTTTTATCTGTATTGCAGTTTTACAGTCACTTCTTCAGTAAAGAGCCCTGAGCTGCAGTCAATGTTCTGCATTCTCAGTTTGAGGTCATACCAGGTTAGCAGTGAAGGACATACATATCACTGCCTGCACACCCACACCCACATACAAACACTCAAAAAAACACTCACTTCTTATCCTCTTACTTACAGTTTATTATAAGAATGCGTTCATTTGATTTTTATTTTCACTTTTTCTTCAGCCTTCTACTTCACCTCAGTTTAAATGGAAAAAAACCCCCACAAAAATCCAAACTTCAACAAATTATAAATGATGATTTGGAAACCACAGAAAATCGAAATTTCCCACAGTCAAAATGACATTTTAAATTAGGGTCTACAAAATAAACATCAGCCACATTTGACAGGTTCCTGGAGACCACTGCACAAATCGGTCTTCACATCGCCCACCCTCATGCTGTAGCAGGGACAGCAGAGGGCATCAAAAAGCATAGCTGTAATTAGGACATCTGTTCTGACTGATAAACTACAATGTGTAAAAATATCTGCATTCAAAATATCAATCTACATGACAGCTTTCATCAATAAACTCTTGGGATGCAGACTGTCTCTGGCACTGTTTGCTGTTCCAATATGACTGCTTTCATATTTACGTTTTTTTCCATGTCCCATATTTTGGGAATTAAATCACAGAGGGGCAGTAAAACAGAATCTGTTGTGAATTTACTGAAATTTGACAGGTGTCCTGGGTAAAAAAAATAAAAAAGCTTTGAATGATACTCTTTATGGACCAAATTCAGGTTTTATGTAGCATCGCCACATTGGAAATATTCAGCTTCCAATTGGAGAAAAAGAAAACCATCTTGTAAAAGAATTTCTTAACTCTCTCTTTGTCGAGCCACCTTGCTTGGTAATGGTAAAGTATGTCTCAGAATGTAAGGTCATTGAGTGCTGTACCAATTACCCAGTAGGTGTGGAACAATCTTTGGAAATCTTTTGTTGAAATGGCAACGCGTGTTGAACAAAAGCTCAAACAACAGAGTTGGAGGAAAAGAAAGAGGTGGGAAGAGCTGTGAGGGTATGCGGATATGGAAATTATGCAGATAGACTTCATTTGCATACAAAGGTGGTTAAAATATGGACTAAAATTACGACGCGCCAGGTCCCTCCACCAGCATGATGTATTTTGTAAAGGACGGCAGTGACACAGCTAAAAAAAAATCATGTAGAATGCGTTGAAATGGAATAAACTGATATATATGAGTCATTTAAACAGGATGTTTCTATAAGTCTCTAGACTTTATGTAACATTGCATAGGAAATTTTGGGGTATATATTCCCTGCTAGTCTGTAGCAGTCGTCTGTAGTCCAAGGACATTTCTGGTGCATTAAAAGTTTTAGAACACAGGGAAGTGTGTGTGTGTGGTTGTGGAAGTATACACTAGACAATGTATTAATTACCCCAATGAGCCTTTTTTATGCTTCTCCCTTGGGAAGGACCAGCTAAAACAGGTTAGCTAATCAGATTCGGAAGCCTGGTGTCTGAGCTGGGTTCAGCTGAACTGGACTGGAGGCTTTGCCGGGGTCACTGCTCTCCAATTAGGCCGGCTCGAAAAATAATGCATGCGGACGGTGTTTGAAAACAACACTTACACCACTCTTTCCACTCACACTTTCCAAACTGGAATTGAGAAAGATTTATTTCGGTGGCTCCTCTGCTCAAGGGAGGCCACTTTGCTCAAATAGCTAGAAACACATTCGAACTGTCCAGAGCTGTCCAGAAAATTGCTCTTGTTCATTATGTTCAGTCGATTCCCAGTCCTGGAGTACCCACAACTGCCCAGCAGAATCCATGGGGGCAGCCCAGATCCCAGAATGAAGTCACCTCCAAGGAGGGTTATCCATTCACTTTCCTGTTTGCTTTATATAGGATAAGATAAAATAGGACATTTGCATTGTTACAGCAGAAAGTGGACAGAACAAAGGTAAGAACAGCATAACAATAGATTAAATGCATTACAACACAGTACAGGGTCAAAACTACACTGCAAATAAACTACCAATACCAATATGGACATTTGGGTATGCAAACATGATTTATATGTATATTTAAACCTACAGTGGTGTGAAAATGTATTTGCCCCACTTCTGACTTCTGAATTCTAATTATTTTGTTAGATGTTTCAGATTATCTAACAAATTTTTATGTTAGAAATAGATAACTCAAGTAAAAACAAAATGCAGCTTTTAGATGATTATTTTTCTATTAAGGAAAAAAAAATAAACCAAAACCTGCTGTATATCAGTATGTCGGGAAAAAATTAATCAATTAATTAATAAATGTAATAATAAAAAAAAAATTATATATATATATAGATATATATATGTAGAGAGAGAGAGAGAGAGAGAGAGAGAGAGAGAGAGATAGTAGGGGTGTGCAGAGCGGCCGCTATTTGTATCTGTATTTGTATTTGTTAAAAGGGAAGATTATTTGTATTCGTCCCAAAGTATTTGTCCGAATACGGTATTCGTAAAAAACATGTTATTTGTGCCAATCCGAATACCGTATTTGTATTTGTCTCCACCCCTACTAGATACTTAGAAAGATAGAAAGATAGATAGATGAAAACAGTAACATTTCATCAGACTATTTCACCCCCAAAAATTGCACACGTTGCACCAGAATTGATACTAAAGGCTTAAACGCTGTTAAAGTTTCAAAACCTACCATTCACTCTTCAGTCCATTCTTATAAACCAATGTAGATGCAACAATAGCCTGCTTTGTAATTCACTATTGGTGTCACAAGAGCCAAAACACGTATTAGGGGAGCTTTATTGGTGTAAAACAAAACTGTTTACACGTCATAAGTGGACAGTCAAATGGAAGCAAACGTAGGATATGGCCTCGTTCATTTTATTATAAGATTAATGCCCATGGTCTCCGACTTGGGTCAAACTTTAGAAAGACAAAAAACTAATTTACAAGTATTTAAATGATGCCCCATTCCAGGATGTTTCAGTTTGGTGGAGAAATGTGTAAGCTGGAGTCTGATGTGAACTGAAAATAAAATGTTTAATTATTTTATTTTTGTTAGCATGCATTTAATTTTAGCAAATAAAAATAGTTTATTGCAAGTAAAACGTGATGCTGATATTCATTCTGGACTTAGTGACATCAATTTAGTGAGAGAAAGAAAAGGTTTTGCTACATTAAGCAGCTATTTGGATAAGTAAATTAACTGCAGGAGAAATATAAAAATCCTCATTCATCAACACAAATCCAGGACAAACAATCATAAAATAAAAGTTACATTTATGGTGATAATGTCTGTGCCCATGGTTTAGATGCACCTCATCAAGAACACATTAAAATCACAATAAAAAGTGATGCTGTACCTGCTGTTGGGGACCAGCAGGTCAGGCGGTAGTGGAATGGGACAAGAAACAAATTTCACACATGGAATACTGCAGTGTTTCTGGTTTCCATAACAACCCTGCATTCTTAAAATCCTGCTTAAATCCTGCTTAAAATAAAAAAATCTGCTCTGTGCAGCTTCACTAACATGCTTTTTACAGGATTGAACAAATGACAATTTTAGTTTTGGGTGGCAAAATGAATTAAAGCCCAGTGTAGTCGGTGCCTGTGTGTCTCTGGCATTTTCACATTTTTCTGTTAGCTTATCTATTGTTTCGTGAAAGTAGATTTGAAACATCTTGTGAGGAAAAAATCTTGCTCAGCATGAGTCTAGCAGGAGAACATACAAAAGCAAAACAGGAAAGAAAATGTAGAGTAAATGGGAGAAATCTCCTCAGTTTTATTCCATTCAGCGAGGCATTATTAAAACTAGATATCATAAACTTGTAGAACCGTTTAACACTAAACCAGACAAAACAAGACAAACCATTGCAATCTTAATTAGCCATGCTGGTTGGCTCCTTGAATTATATTTGGCATCTTATTAATGCTGGTGCTTCTTAATTAGTCTCTTATTCATTTTGGTAATTCATTTGTAATTACACTCATTTCTAGTTTAAGCCTCACCCTCTTTCAGCCACCTGTTCCAGGTGTTAAAAAGTATCTTTCAGAGAAAAGCCATCAGGGTTCGTATTGATATCCGTCCTTAGCACTTGATTAATTGATTCTTTTAGTAAAATAATTTGTTGAATCAGCTATAAAAATGAGGGGTCAGCTCCGTAATTACGTATATGTTGGCTTTCCCAGTTTTTATGATTTTATATTATAAGAGATACTGTTTGCATCATAATTGGGCACTGTCTTGTGTCTTTTTATGTTACTGGGAATGTGAAATTTGTTGGGAGTGAACTTTATGTTCTGGGTGTGAATAATCATGTTAAGGAAGCGAGGACCAGAAAAACGTTAATAACATTCATTCATTCATTCATTCATTCATTCATTCATTCATTTTCTGCATCCAATTAATCCAATTAATTGGGTGCCAGCCTACCATTGGGAACACGCAAACACACACAAACACACACACATACACACAAACACACACATAAACTCACACACTCACAGTCAATTTCCAATCCCTAAATATCTGACATGCCTGTCTTTGGTATGTGGGAGAAATTGGAGATCCCAGAAGAAACCCAGACCACCATGAGCTGAATGTGTAAACTCCACACACACACGACCTGGACCTGGATTCAAACCTCCAACCCAGGAGGCATGAGACAACAGGATAATGATCCAGGAGTAATTGAGTGAAGTAATTCTTTGCGGTAGATGGGTGTATTTTGCACATTTTATTGCTTCCCCTGCTCTAACACCCCCCTTTTTTACCCAGCAAGGGTTTTCAATGAGTCAAACCACTGGAACAAAGAAGAGGTTCCAGGCCTTGACTGGCCACAGTCTGATATACTGACCACTGGCCCAACTACTATAACAGACATGCCTCATTTCACGGTCATCCCAGGCCTCTGGCAGCAGCTGCCCACAGCCAGCTTTGTCCTGCACGATCAGAGCTGTTTGTCATGCCAGTGCTGTGAAGTCGGTGTAGAAGAGCGGGCAGGGGATTAGCCTCAGAGAGCAGAGTGTTACGGGTGAGGCCTGAGGCGTCTTCCACTTCCCCAATTCAGCTCCTTCCACATGCACTGCACAGCCTAGTGCTGAGGGAAAGCTTCTGGGTGCACTTGGGGCTGAGTGGTCTTTCCATCCCTACTACCCTATATACATTACTGCTCAAAAGTTTTAGCTCACCCCAATTTTTCTGGGTTTTTTGTTTTCAAATTCAGATGGTTCAATGTCTCATTGTTCATTCTAAAGAACGTTTTTTTCCCAACTATGTTACAGAAGTTCCATAACTGTGTGGCACTTATAGGCTGCTATGCTTTCACTCCTCTGTCCATTTGGAGACTTCTGGCCACTCCATGTTTTCAGCTTACCATCTTGGTCTTTTTTCTAAGATAGTTCTGGAAGAGCTTGGACTCATGTTTTGGGACACTATCTTGTTGTAGGATGAACCCGACCATCTAGGCACATACCAGAGGTATTTCATGGTGCAACAGAATTATTTCCCACTTCTGGGTAACCTTAACATTTTTAAACCTCTTACAGTCCAGCACTGTCCTTTGTACCATTTCATGATATTCATTGGGCTTGAACTGTTTGAATATTAATTTAAAATAGCTAGTAGTGTACATAGATAAGACAATGTTATTCATTGTTGCGTACAAACGTACAAAAGCTAGATCAAAATTATGGTTAATTATGCATTTCTGCACTTATATGGGCCACAGATCGACCAAGTATCATGAAGTAATAAAAATGTTCCATTTGGCTAGGCCTACGGCAACCAGCATCCAGCTGGAACAGAGGAATGAACAGATGCATGGAACAAACATACATCATGCAGAGAAAATGCAAAAATATTTCTGTTCTGAAAAATTTGGTTACAATTGTCCACACTTTCATTTTGTTGTGTAATGAAATAATACATTTAATTCAGTTTTTTTATATGATTTTTGAAAAATTATTTCCAACTTCCAGTCAATTTGGTGCCTTTCTTTGACATGAGAATTTGGCCTGGTAAACTGTTGCTTTGGTTGCACTGGCCTCTGATGATCTGATGGGCAAAAGCACAGCTAACCATGCTTGTCTCTGGCATCTCCAGCTAGCCTTGCTAGCCACACGTGGAATGCTAAGTCACTGGTAAACTCTTACCTGACACCATTCATGTGGTTCTACCTTGGTATGGCCTGATTTGCAAGAACATAAAACTGCACATTTTAGTCTTACAGCCTTTCTAACACTGTTCAGACCAATAGACTAATTCCGTGGCATTTCAGTGTAATTGTACAATTAAATAATTAATTGCAGGGTTAATTATGATAGAAATTAATTAACAGTTATTTTCTGTCTAGGTGGGTTCAGGTTTACAAGTGAGAAGAAACGATGTTACGTTACCAAAAGTATGGGCTCAATAACAAAAAATAATGTTAATTTATAACTATAGAAATTGAATACAGCTATAATGTCAATAAAATATTCTAAACAAATCTAAAGATAAATATGTTATGGGTAAAATCTACATTTGACTCTTATTTAAGTGTAAGGGGGTATTTTAAGGTCTATTCACTGCGGGGGGTCTAGGAATATGTTGTGCTTGTTTCTGTCTGGATGGGTTTTGCTGCACCAGAGCAGCTCTGAGAGATGAAAGCTAGTTTGTGGAAGCATTAAGATGGAAGCCCACCCACTCTACAGTTCACCCCTTGGGAACCTTCACCCCATGCAGTCAAGCTTAAGGGCCTTCGGAGTACAGCTTGCCAACCGGCCGCCTTTATTATTTCATGAGTCGGCCGAGAGGACTGAGCTAATTGCCAGCGCTCTGCCTGGTCCAGATGTCAGCACTATCATATCTTCTTTCAGAGCGAGACACCACCATCCAATCTCCTTTCGGACAGGTTTCCCCACGAAAACTGTGTGAATGCCCCTGTTGTCAAAACTGAGTGCTTTCTGGAGCAAGTGCCTCACCCAAAAGGCACTGAGATTTGCTAGGTGTTGAAAGGTCTACAGTCTATTCAAGAGCATAGCAGTAGAAGTTTTATCTTGTTTTATTATTGTTTTTAAAGGGTTTAGTGTGATGTGGTGTGATGTGTTGAGGAGATCAGTGCTCCTGCTACGCGTTTGAAGGATGAATCTGTTCATATCATTGGATGTTTCATTTCGGTTCTTCTCATATTTAAAGGAATGCAAATCCAGTTACAAGTTTTAATGCAATATTTAACACATGCATACCTTATTAGCTGTACAGGAAGCTGCAAAACGATTTGCACCAAATTTCTCCACTTTCCACCCTTAGAGGTCTAGAGTTATTGTTCTTTTGGAACATATTCCGTTTACATGATATCAGTATTTCAGTGATCTGTTTATGTGATTATAATGTTTTGTTAAATATAATAACATGCAATATGTTACTGTGTAGTTTTGAATACAAAATGCTCAGTAACATTACACTGATTTCAGAGTACAATTAGTTCTTTCTTCTACTACACAAGAACCAAAATGTGATATTGATTGACAATTTAGAATCCACACATTTGAGATCTGAGAGAACTAATTATAGGGTGGATTTTTGGCATGGCTATCGGCGATATACCCCATGGGTGAGGTCAGTTTTGAGGACAGTGGGGTGGTAGTGGGGTTTCTACACAAAACAACCAGAACATGTATGTAACATTTGGTATTTTGTGGAATAAAGAGTATTTTTAATTAGGATACAGTTAGAGATAGCAGTTGTGAGGAGTCATCCAAGCTTCAGGGCTGATTTTAAATGATAGCTTTGGAAAACACACTGAGCATTTCTGATGAAGTTGTGTATGGGCACTGAGAGATACACCCCCTGGCAAAAACACCAAGAGGATGTTCACCCAGCTGTTTATGCTTTGCAGATGATAAAGACATTTTTATCATTTTTGTCACTTTTTGTCATTAAAAAGTCAGAATGTTGGGCCTTTAAACAAAAATGTTTTGTTTCATATGTGGGATTTATTTAATTGCTACAAAGTATGAGCATTCCCTAACCCATCCTAATCATTGTGAGGGGTTGTATGCTGTTTATGCACTGGAACTGATACTGTTCTACAACACATAACCACAGATTGTCTAAGTCCACCTTATCCTGACCAGTAACATTACATTACATTCATTTGGCTGTCGCTTTTATCTAAAGCGACTTACAATAAGAGGTAAAACTCAAATTTCAGGACAGGGTGAGAACCAAAGGGGAATTCTAAGTGCTGAAATCTTTATGCTGGAGTAATGAAAGGAGATAGAGGAGATGCTCTCTGAATAGGTGAGCTTTAGGTAGGTTATTAAATATCGAGAGGGATTCTGCTTCTCTGGTTGGCTTATGCAACTCATTCCACCAGCGGGAACCACAAATATGAAGAGTCTGGACTGGGTTTGCCTTGTGTGTAGGGATGGCAGGGCCAGAGCTTCGTTGGAGGTGTGGAAGGAGAGAGTAGGAACATAAAGTTTGAATTATTTTCTCAAATTAATGTTATTAATGTATTGACTCTGCTCAAATTTCCATTAAAAAATCGAAACGACACAACATGAGCAGTATGAGAACACTCAACACCTGTAACCATAATAAGACAGCAGTAAGGCAGGATAAAGTTTTTGTACATTGTATTGGTGAAGACACACTGATCTTCTTGCACTACTCGAATTGAAAGCTGTTTTGGATCAAATCGAATGAATGTAATGTATGTAATGTAAAGATCTACGGTATACCTCTCCAAAAACACACAGGGTAGTTGTCCTAAGCCCTGTTTGAGTAAAGCTGGAATTAGCAAGTAGCAAGTAGCAAGAAGGATAGAGATTGGTGTTTATTAACTTTGGCACAACCAATGGCAAGAGTAGAAATAAGATAAGATAAGTCTTTAGATTCCCACAAGTCAGGATTTTTTTATGTTTTGGCAATACAACACAACAGTTGAGAGAGTATAAATGTATGTATGCCTGTGAACATTGAATATCAGAGGTTATCGACGTAAACAGTAAGCATATCTCGCCACTAAAATTGTACATTACACCAGAGGAACATATGATTGCACGTTACACCCAAAAATATTGCACACAAGAGTGAAAACATTGCACAGGAGAAATACTGCACACCAGAAAAAACCTCCACTTATCGGCCTGTGGTGTTTGAATGTATGAGGTTGTGTGTGTGAAGTGACAGGCATTGAAAAAAACAGTTAAAGTAACTTTAATGCACCAGATGAGTAGAATATTGCACCTTGCACGTCTATAAATTGCACATTCCGCACCAATATTGTATGTTATATATTGTTATAAGTAATTTAGCTATCAATTGCTTAATTAATTAAAAATCAGCATCCACAACCCCTCCAAACTGCTTTAAAGGGAGCCCAAGGCTCTTTAGTTGGAACTAAGCCCTTTCTGGTTCGCCCTTGATTTGAATGCTGAATGCGACCACGGTTATTGAGTGATTCCTCATTTCCTGTTTTCCTTTTTTACCAGTGGGATGCCATTAACGAAATGGACGAGTACTTCAGCCCCATTCATACTTACCAAGTGTGCAATGTCATGAGCCCCAATCAGAACAACTGGCTACGGACGAACTGGATCCAGCGCAACGGCGCCCACCGCATCTACATCGAGATAAAGTTTACGTTACGAGATTGCAACAGCATGCCCGGAGTCCTGGGGACGTGCAAGGAAACGTTCAACCTCTACTACAACGAAATGGACCGTGACATGGGCACCACCATGTGGGAGAGCCAGTTCTCCAAGATTGACACGATTGCTGCTGATGAAAGTTTTACCAACGTCGACCTGGGGGTGCGGAGACTCAAGCTCAACACAGAAGTGCGGGGCGTGGGTCCACTCTCCAAGCGCGGCTTCTTCTTGGCTTTCCAAGATATCGGAGCCTGCATCGCCATCGTCTCCGTGCGCGTGTACTACAAGAAGTGCACGGGCATGGGGCGCAACCTGGCCGTGTTCATGGATGTGGTCACGGGAGCTGACTCGTCATCACTGGTGGAGGTCAGGGGCCAATGTGTGGACCATGCCGAGGAGAGAGACACCCCCAAGATGTACTGCAGTGCCGAGGGGGAATGGCTCGTTCCCATTGGACGATGTGTGTGCAGCGCGGGCTTTGAGGAGCACAGGGAGTCTTGCATTGGTGAGTCTGGGACATGTTCTAGAATTTTGAGCAGCTGGAGAACCAGCAGTTCTAGTCCAACAGATTCAGGGCATTTGAGGGTTTTAGGTTGTGGCCATGTGTGGTGTTTAGGATTGGGGTTGGGGTTACTTAAAGCTGACATAATCTAATTGGTGTTCTCCTCCAAGCATGTTGACTACTCCAATGACAAAATACCCATGGCAGTCTCAAATAAGAAGGAATGGCTGGTTTCTGAGAAAGAACATGCAACCCTTCAATTAATAATTCGGCTCTTGCGTAGGAACTCAAAGGAATACAAGGAAATCTAACCGTCAAGAAGTTAGAATACAAAATAATTTTTTTATTCTATTATTAAGAGAATGTATGATACATTAAACAGCCATTCCCAGACTTGAGGATGCAGTGACCCAGTTTGAAACATGAACATGCTTTGCAGCTCACCCAGAACTTTAATTTCTCTCACAGTTTTCTGCATTGGATGAGATATGAGACATATCTCAGGATTAAAATAGATCAGATTAATGGAGAACGCATTTTTACCCCATGGCTTGTTTTATTTGTTCTGATTACTAAAGTGTCAATATTTTATCAACAACTTTTTTGGGCAAATTTTTATTACAAAAACAATCAGTAACCCCCTTTTTTGTTATGCATTGCAAATGACCACTGATGGCCCACCTGCATTACCTTAACTTGGGGAAACCATGCATTAAAATAATAAATGGCAGCTAACTAGAATACCAAGCATTAACATATCATAACAAGCATTATGCTAATGCAAGATGTTAGTGATCCCAAGCAAATGGTACCCTGTAAACTCACAAAAATAACTATTGTTGGGTTTCTGTAGGTGGATCATTTTGAGTGAAAAGTAAAAAATAAAAGTTTTGGTTTTTTTCATACTGATAAAAATGTCTCAGTTTTGGTGGAGCTTTCCTATTGTGAACCTTAAAGAATAAATAAAGAATTAAGGCTCTTATGTATAACAGAACAACATGTTTGTTGCTTTTTAACCTACTCACTACATGCCACTAGTCACAATAAGCATGATTTAAATGACTTTATTTCATCTAAATAATGAGAGCATATGAAAAAATGCAAGCAATTGTGGTTTTCAGTCAACAGTGACTCACATTTGTGCTGTTATGTGGCCTGGCATGAGTCTTTTTTCCTTTCTTTTATTAAACTGACCCCATTTGTTAATCTCTGCATGTCAAAGGCATTCTGGGGTTATGGTAATAAGACACAATTCATTGAAGCCAATATTAAACAGCTAAAAGGAGATGTTCACAGATAAGTTATGGAAGGTTAGCTCTAGAAAAACATACACTGCACCAGTTTTCCTTCCATGCAATCCAGTCTGTTCTGGGTTTGACTTGTTTTGACAGATCGTTGGTAAAGCACTTCCCTAACTCTGAATTATGCAGCATTGTTGAGAACGTCTCAGTGCCAGTAGGATTTGGAAGATCTCTAGTAGCATTTTTTTTAGTAAAGACTATTTAAATGTTTTCATTTCAATTCACACATGGCCTCACTCTAGGTCTGGCAAGGGTGGTTAAATTGGCTAAATCTAAATTACACATTTTCATAATGCAAATCAGTCCAAAAAACAGAACAAAAATCTAGCTAAAATGAGCAGTATTAGGCTACCACAGTTTGGACAGAACTATAACTATTAGCATAATAAGGAAATGTAATGAACCAGTGTCATTTTGTTTTCCAGTGGGTGGGGCCAATTCATTAAACCAAAAATGCCGATGGCAGCTCTTTAAACATGAAGTCTGTAAGAAAAATCCTTTCGTGCATGCTTCAGATAAACGATATAAAAGGTTGTTTACAAGCTTCATATGTCTATATCCAGTGTTTGATACCAAAATCAATTTCTTTTTCCGAACATGTTTAAATGTGTGTGATGATTTAGGCATGTAGCAGGATGCTAACTGATTACCGTATACACACTTGCTTAGCTACAAAAATGTTGTGGCTCCGGTGCAAATTTACAAAGCTTCCAACTTCTGGCTGACTACATTTTGAAAAAACTGTGTGAATTTGAAGGATTTCGGGTTGAGACATCAGTTTTGTCTGTATTCATGATACAGACTCTGATCTCCTCTTAATTTGCGGTTTAAATAGTATTGCCCAGCATTGGGAAATTATTATAATCAGCTGTCATTAAGAGGGCTGTGCTAATGTGCTCCATTTACTTTTAATAAAGATTGTAATTCAGTAATTGCTATGAGTTCACTAGGGCTCAAGCCTGGCTTTTTTTGCTCCGTGCCTTGACATGGGTCGGGAGTGAATTGTTAAAGGTTAAGTGACCCGCTTGAACTGGGTCGCTGTGCTAATTTGTCCAGCCACCATGCTGGCTCCCAGTCACGCACATCTCAGAGTCGAGACAGAGCCTGCCACGGTTAACACACATCCACACACACATGCGCACACACACACACATACTCAGTGGAGCTTTGCATAGACCTGCGGTCTTACCACCCCCTTCAAACCGCCCCAAGCACTGTGGTCCGCTGTGAGGTGGCTTGCGTGATAACACTATAGGAAACGTCCAAAAGCTTTTTTCCTTTTCTTCGAGTGAGGTTCTGACCGACAGGCTCCCGTGCACTTTTTTAAGTGCCGATCAAAATACGGCAATAGCTTCACGTGTCAGGCCTGTCGACTGTGCTTTGGGTCGGCCCGTTCCTGCCGCGGCTCCGGGCCTTCACAGGCCGGCGGGGAAGAAATGGAAGGGAAATATCCATTTCAAAGGGGACGAGACAGTGCATGTTCATCGGTGTGGCAGGGAGCCCTGTCAAATCCACTCTGCTTGGTGACTTGATTTAACCCACTTCCATTCAACACACCGCCTCCTCCCACATGTTAGTGAGCAGCTATGAGCTAACTTATTTATGAAGGGTAGTACACTGGGACTCGCCCAATAGGATCAAACTTGGCAAGCTACGAAGGACACATGGATTCATTAAGCTGTGTAAAAAAGTAAAAATGCTAAAACTTTCATATCTGAATTACAATCTAGTTTGCCAAACACAAATTTACCTGGATTTTAATAACAAATTATTTCTGTCATAATTTCTAGACGGATACATATGTATTGAATTGAATAAATCACAGATACACTATTGGAACATTACACCAACAGAGACTTTACTGACATTACATTAAAACACATAGGGCCCAATAATGCACACGACGCAAAGTTCTTTCATCACTGGCGCAACCCATCATTGCTATTTTGTGCGACCGCATTATTCATTTTTCCGGCAGAAATGTACATTGTCATTATAGCAGATGGAATTGCGCTGGGTGGGGCGTGTCCTTGAAAAGAAGGGGTGTAGTGAGGCGCATAGCACGAATTTGCTATTTTATAAGAAGTGAAAGTCATTGCGCCACTGGTTTGTAGTCATTCGTGCATTGTTCAAAGGCTATAATATGGACGCCTTGGACATGGAAGTGTTGAAAATGCGCCCACATACAGCATCTTTCATAAGCAGGATTGAGCAGTGCACATTTAAAAAATGTTTTCATGTGAGGGAACACTTTATGGAGTCCTCGAAATATAAAATTCAAATGCATATCATATACATCACACCACGATTATTGTTAAAATACATATTAATTATCAGTGATTTCTCAAATCAACTAATTTTTGTGAATATTATAACAAGTAACTGATGGTCTATTTGACCAATAGTGCAAGACACATAGGTAAATAAATACATGTTTCAAGCTAGGTTGTCGAGAAACACGAAACTACATCACCAGCTCATATTTTGGTTGGATATGTTTATATGTCTTCCTAACCCTGTTAAAGATAGTTGCGCTTGTTGTTCACATCTAATGGGACAAAGGCTCCCTCGACGTCAGAGGGGTTGTTGCCTATTCAGCCCCCTTAGCATGATAGGCCCCCCTGCACTGTTCTTGGTGCTATACGCCGCATTTTTACATCCATCATGCATGTGCACACTTATTTCAAGGAGGTCGTGGCTAAGTAACAGCGACATGGGCAGTTAATCGTGTTTAAAACTAAATCACAAGAAATAACACATCTTTTTGACCCTATAAAATACTTTATTTGGAATAAGAACCAAGAAAACATGCAAACTCTATACAGAAAGACCCTGTGCCCAACCCGGGAGTCGAACCCAGGACCTTCTCTCTGTTAGGCAACGGCGCTAAACCCTGCACCACTGTGCCACCCATACTTAATATATTTTAGTGTTAAAATGCATCACAAAAATTATTGTTTTGCAAAGAGCGTATAGAGGACACATAACCATGGGAAAGCCAGCTTTCTAAATCTCCTAAATCTGCAAGGGGCACTCAATATAAATTGTGATTCTCAACCTGGGGCACACAACACATGAAATGTTTGTCTCCAGAGGTACTGAGGCATATTCTGGTGTAACTTACATAATGACTTATTCGTAATATCCCCATCGCCATTCTAAACCAAAGAGCCCAATTGTAGAAGGTTAAATTCAGTAACTGCACAAGGGACTGCAATAGCTGTGTAGTAGCTTAGCCACACAGCTAAACTACTTCACTGCATTATTATTATTATTAGCTGACTACATGAAGGAAGTGTCTAAATTTGGAGCATTGGCTTGTCAAAAAAATCTTCAGCTGTCTCAGCAAATCCCTCAGTCATGAAAGTGAGGTCATCATTTGCCATTTACTAAGTGAAGCAGCTGGCAGCCAGGAACAGAGCATCAGGGGCGCACTGTGTGTGGATGGTATCTTACTCAAGTACTTCAGTGGTGCCACTAGCAGTCCTGGGATTCGATCCCATGACCTTCTGCTCATAGGCCTAACTCCCTAACCACCCGGACACTAGCTGCCCGATAATAAGCAGTCAATAATGTTCTTATCTCAGTTTGTTATCATATGCCATAATCTTTGTTACTGCCTGGCTTAAAACCTATTATGACTTTAAACATTTGAAGAAACATTTTCTACATTCAAATGTACATTTTTATCAGATTAAACAAATATTCAAATGTCAAAATTTGACAGCTCTAGTTCAAATATTAGCCAGATCTAATCATTTGTCTAATAGGTTTTAAAGCGTTTGCCATTTTGCATCGCAAATTATTGGTACCTAGGGTTTCTGAGTGGTGTGACTGATCGTTATCACGAGACCATAAGCTTGATCCCTGGAAACAAAGGGTACAAGCTTTCTCAGATCACGTCCTGTACATGACAGGGAGTATTAATTCAAAAGCCTTGCTAAATGTTGTTCCAATTTTTTTCTGCCCAAGTTTGTCAAAGGCTGTTGATAATATATTTTGAATGGCTGAAAATATATATATAACCCTTAAACCTAATCATCCACTTGTTCAAACAATTCTGCCGTGATTTAGTAATCTCCAGTTTGTTGTCGGTTTGGCTTTTGAAATATATGGTTATTTTTTGTCAGTGCACACTTCAATAAAACTAATTAATAACATAATTGATATTATTACTAGAAATTAATATTATTGCATTTTACTATTTAAATAGCTGGTTGCCTTGGAAACCCTCCATCACGTCTTATTTATTCTGTGAGATGCCTGTGGATCTCGCTTTACTTGTGAGGAGACATGAGTTTGTTCAAGGCCTCTCAGCACTCTCTGCTGCTTCTCGGTTTCAGCACGAATCCACTACTTATATCAGAATCAGAATCAGAATCGCTTTATTTGGCCAAGTATATGTGTGTGCATATACAGGGAATTTGTTTCCAGTCGATGGTGTCTCTCAAGCACAGCCAT
>JBBKCR010000128.1:8585270-8598455 GCA_037577295.1 Ladigesia roloffi | reverse complement strand
TCAAGCACAGCCATAAAAACACAATATAAACATTTTAAATCTATATAAAAAATTCTAAATCTTATATACAGTAATAATATATACATTTGATGGACAAATGTATTGGGACACACTTCTTAATTACTTAATTCAGGTGACCCTTTACTTCCAGTGATGGACAACCTTAATGCATCAGTATACCAAGACATTTTGGAGAATGCCATGCTTCCAAACTTTGTTGACACAGTTATAAGGATGAATGTGGAAATCATTCCAAGAATATTGGAAGCTGTTATAGCGGCAAAGGTTTATGAATTTGAATGCAATGTCATTGAAGTTCCTACTGGTGTAATGGTCAGGCTTACCAATACTTTTTCCATATATATATATATATATAGTGTTAAAAAAAATCTTGCCACCCTAGCTTCCACCCCCATTCTGACTTCAAAATAAATAACAGAGGGGGACGATGTTTAGGTTTTGTTGTTTGGCTGTAGGTGAGAAGTGCAGGAGTTATTTTACATTACATCTGCCAATGCTAGCTAACATGTTTATTTCAAAGCCCACAAAACTGCAAAAGATATGCACACACATGGGAAAAGGGATGGATGTAGAGGCAGCAGAGGCTGATGAGCAGGGAGAGATGTAGGTGTAACAGGACAGCAGTGTCAAGGCACCAGCAAGACATGAGGGACCCCCACAGTTATCTACATGCTTTTTTCCATACTGCACACTGTGCTGTAGATCAGAACAGCGGGAACAGCAGAATCTGTTGCTTATAGATGCATCATGGTTTTGATGCTGTCTGTGCACAACCGAACATTGCATTTAGTTGCAGTATTACAAGTTACACAGCAAATATGAAGCTAATAAAGAAAGATCAGTCATTTTGGCCTTTTGCTCCAAGGTAGAAATGAGATTTTCTGCACATTCTGCTGTATCTACACATAAATAGTTGGTGCCACCTCAAGGCCTCTTATCCTATTTTTCCTATTAAATAAGTTCTTTTTTTAATAAGCAGACTGAACTCAATCAAAAATAGGTGGATATTCATCCCTCTTGTTTGATTGAGTTCAAGCCGCTTATTAAAAAGCGCACCCTATTTTTCTTTAAAGAAAAAAATATCTTTCACCTTTATTTATCATTTTGAAGTGTCATCCCTGAATCCTGGACGTACAATTGGATAAGAGAAAAGACCTGCCCTCGTCTCCTATCAACGGAAACACGACTATTTTTCCACCCATTGCTTAATGAAGCTTGTGTCCTTTTCAAGACAGTCTTGCTTGTTTCTACCTAAAATAAATACAATAAACAAACAACCATTAAATAAACAAATAAATGAACGAATATTTATCTGTAATTAGTTATATTTCTTATTTTTCATGTTCACATGTTTAATCTACTATCGGAAACATTGTTTCTAATTGTAAACTCCCTAATCACATCACACACTAGTCCTTACTGCGCTGCAAAAACAGCTCATTTGGGATGCATCATGGTTGTGATGTCATCATGAACACTTTTACAATTAAATTCCACAATACACAACAGATAATATAACAAAGTGGTAAATGTCATAGATGTAACAGCAAAAAGGGCTCACACTGGCTGTGATGTCATTATTTCACTCCTTTATATGATTTTCACATTTGTATTCTGTGGAGTTTTGTAGAAGTGTAAATGCCAAAAATGTGTGCTGCAACAACCGTTTATCATGGTTGTGATGTCATAAATAAATTCACATCTATATTGTGTGGAATTTAACAGACTAGACAAGGGTATGCATTTAAATATCAAAAAGAATTCATCATGGTTGTAATGTCATAATCACAAACAAAAAAACATTTGTGATGTCACATCCATGAAAAGTAGCTACAAGTGACTGTGCATTCAGCCCACAAAACTTTTTATTTAACTGGGCAAACATTAAAATGTGGATGTTGGGATGGGTGCATGGCAAATATTACATTAGAATATGGACCCATTTTCAACTGAATATATTTTTTTATTTAGATATTATTCAATTATAGGTAAGAGCACAGAAATGTAACAATGGCTTCTACCCTTAAATAGACTTGGAGTAAGCAACTGCAGTATATAACCTGCAATAGTATGTAGCAAAGAATTTAATCTCTGAACAAATACTCCTTTAAAATGTTATTAAAGCACCACACCTTTACTGAAGTGTTTAATAGACATATTTGCAGTTCACCTACAGAAATGTTTCTGAGACCCATATAATCACAGTCATATAGACCATAATTACGCTCTACATCAACCACTTTTCCCCCTAAGGTATGCTGGAAGGGATTTAATTGGACTTTTGAGTTGAATCCTCCTTTACTGAAATACTCCTGTGATAAACTGTGTTCTGTAGTGCACTTTTAGGCCTTCATTTCAACATACATTAAAATTGCTTTGAGGTAATCATATTCTACACATAATACTTTGGATTATTGCACTAGTATGTCTGATTTATATTGCATATGTAGAAAGAAATGTTTCTAAGCAGTGTGTGTTGTTTGTCAAATTGAATGGGAGAGAGCCTTTTCTTTCGTTGACTTGTTATTAAAGGCCAGCATGTTGAACTAACTCACCTCCATGGGCCGACTCATCGTAGTAATTTGCCTAGAGCGGCATATCAAGCCAAAAGGACTAAATATTCTTCTCTAGAAGGGGCTCATATAAATAAAAGGTCTTCTGTGAGTCTGTTCTGTAAGTATACTCCAGTTGAGGAATGTATCAGGCACTGTTTGGCTGTACTTAACTCCATCCCACCCATTAAAACACACCCTAAAGTCTAATTAACCAATCGAGTGGTGAGTTGGCATGCGTGAGCTATGGCTTTGCATGGAGAAAGTTTATAAATCGGATCCTTAAATCCAATTTCCTAAACTACAGAGGCTGTAGATGTAGTGTCATATGGAACTAAAACAAATAATACGAGAAATGAACATTAAATAAACACAAATTTGAAAAACAAAGACATTTATATGAATGGATTTGAACAACTCCTGTTCCTGCCAAGTCCAATACTCTGAAAAATGTCTCTTAAAAAAATCCTTATAATTTGCCTGTACAATATATACAGGCAATATTGTTGGAATACCCTTGTTTTTTAGGGTTTGTGCTAGACCCCTTACTCCCAGTGAAGGGCAATCTTAACGCTTCAGCAGACCAAGACATTGTGTGGACACAGTTTGGGGAAGAACCATTGCTTTTCCACCATGACTGCCACGTGACAAAAACAACCTCCATTACGTCATAGCTGGATTAGTTTGGTATGAAAGAACTAGACTGGCCTACACAGTTGAGCCCTGACCTCAACCCCATCCACATCGCCTTTGAGATGGACTGGAATGGAGATTGTGAGCCAGACTTTTTGTCCAACATCAGTGTCTGACATCATAAATGCTCCACAGAATGAATGGACACAAAATCCCACAAAAATCTTATGGAAAAAGCCAAAACATGACAAAAATCTTATGGAAAAAGCCAAAACATGACAAAAATCTTATGGAAAGAGTGAAAGCTGTCATAGTGCAAAGGGGGAACCAATTCTATATTAAAGTCTATGTATTTGAATGCAACATCATTAGAGTGCCTGTTGGTGTACTGGTCAGTCACAGGGACGTTGTAATTGGGTGAAAATTGGGACTAAATAACAAGGGCCCAAGTTGGGGGAGGCCAGTACTTTTGGATATTAAACTTATCTGCAATATAGAAAGAGTGCTTCTACCGCTTCTTCATCTACATCTGCATTAATCCCTATTTGATGAAGCATTACATTATAAATTGTATTACTGTCTATCTCTTTTTTAACTTGGCTTGCCCAGAGATCAGGTTTAGTATTTATTGTTCCATATCCAATGTGAGCGTTTCGATAAACAGTGATTTTGGTCAGATGTATGTGTCTATCAGCTGTACACAAATAAAGTAATGAAGTGACCGTGCAGATATTTATTTGGAGTGTTATTTGTTTATTGACCCACCCACTGGAAGTGGCAAAATTATGTTTCCCTTGGCGAAGCAAAATGTCACACTCTGCTTGAGCCTGACACACACGTGTGTCTCTATACAAATTTTGATAAGTGGTTGGCATTTCCCAGGTGAAGTTGAGTATTTATTCTTTGCCTCAGGTCACTCCGTTTATTTATCTCCTGCCACTGACGTCTCATGTCTTCCGATCACACATAAATTACACATCACATCTTGTGTTTTGTGATTTCAATCATGAACACTGGACCAAATAAGCTTTTAAAATGCATTTTAGTGACTGTAGAAGGTAGCACACACAGATTTTTGAGTTAAAAGAGATCCTGAAAACCTTGCTAATTTTTAGGGGGCCTGTTAAAACCCCTTGTACCCCCTACAACACAGTATTTTGCACCCTGATTCTAAGTCAGAACAGAATAGCTATTACTACTTATAGGACTCATTGCCATCACCAGTACTCTAGAAGCGTTGTATTGAAATATATAATTCTCTCACTAGTCCTGTTCAGTCCTTGTATGCAATCTAAGCACGTCCACCTGTTTTGAGTTGATTGTGACTGTAATGTCACATTTACACATGTATCCATTCAGCCTATATTCATGCAGCCTTCCAGATCATACAGATATTACAAAAGAGAGGACTGTCAGTGTGGGCTGCTTTTTGAATATGGTGCAAGTCAGCCAGTCAGAGCAGATGTCAGTCTTAAATGTACAGTTGATTTGAATACTAAAGGAATAGGTAATATTAGAAGAGGAATATTGTAAATCGTTTATTAAATAAAACCCCTTAAATGTAAAAAACCCAAAACAAAACAGAATAAAAAAAATATGAACTCTTCATATAGCTGGAATATACTTTGTGTTTGTAATCTTTCAATGACATCCACTCAGATGCTCTTGGCATGCTGTAGGGCGGACCACTTTTCCATGATGCAGCCCTAAGGGTCATTACACCTGATGTTTGTTTCCAAATGATTTGAAACCAGTCCAAGTGCTTTTTTCCTGCAGGTCTCTGAGCCTATAGAGTATCAGCAACAGTAAATTGGACAGAAACAGGCTAACATCTAACAGCCAAGCTTTTCAAACTTTCTTTTTTCACTCAATTCCCATTTCTCGTTTCATGCCAGAACATAATGTGTGATGAGCAGGCAAGTTGTTTTCTGGTTCGCGGGCGAGCGAGCGGGCGGGAGGGCAGGGGGAATCTTCTGCACAAGCGGCGCTCCCTCTAGGGCGCAACTGGGAAGCTGGTCCCCACTAGTCCTAATTATCTCTCATGACTGCTGTTCCTAAGGGGCATCCTTTCATCATGAAATAAAGTCACTCGACCTTGGTGTGAACTCCAAGTAGGGCTAGGATTTATTTTGTGTTAATATGATAATTTTCTTGTTCTTAAAGAAAGCCATCTTTTACTTTGTTTACTTTCGTTGCAGGAATAAAGACACCATCTGTGTCTAAGCTGGACTGTCATGGTTAGACACTCGCTGTCACTAAAAATAGCAACTTATGATGATGTGAGTTGATAAATGAGTGTGGTCAGTGCGTCTACAATACTCCAGGGGTGTCTTATCCGCAATGGGACCAGTGTGGCTGCAGGGTTTTTAATCCACACAGGCTGGAGCATGTCTAATTCTACTTGTCTCAGTCTTTAACAAGCTGATTATGTGGGCTCCTGCTTTGTTGGAATGAAAACCTGCAGCCAGACTTAACCCTTTTCAGAAAAGACTGGACTCTCCTCATTATTACATGGAATTAATGCAGTATATGTGTTAATATTCCAGATCATTGTCACTGCCATACTGAGGAATATCCAACAAAGAAGAGCAGGTGAACTCATGAAAGGGCTTTGATTATCCATTGCTCATTTTATGTGCATGGGGAGTAAATGCTAGCCAGTTTAGCCCTTAATGAATGAATGAAAAAGTTGCTGGGTCTGACAGAAAAAACACAAAAGGCATTACAGCTTGCTGTTCATTACCAGGATAATATAAAATTGGGGACAAGAGCATCAGAACTGAGGAAGGTGGCCTGAAAAAAATGAGTTCTTTTATATCATATCTTTGGACATGTGTGTGTGTGTGTGGCTTGGCACCAGGATGCACTGTGGGAATGGGCAATTCAGTGGAGGCAGTGTGATGCTCTGGGCAACATTCTGCTGGGAAACTTTGAGTCCTGCTTTCATGTGGATGTTACTTTGACACCTACCACCGAATTAAACACTGAATTAGAGTGAGTGCACCTCTTCCATTCCAACCCTAATGGCAATGGCTTCTTTCATCATTGTAATGTACCTAGGAGGAACTTGACAAAGAGTTAACTTTGCCTCTCAGTTCCACCAAGTGTCAATTTAATAAAGTATTTGTGGAATGCAATGGACGAACTAGTCTGAAGCTCTGCTGTGCTAGCATATCTTGCTGACAGATATCACAGCACACCTTCAGAGGTTCTGTGAAATACATGTCTTGTTGGATCAGACCTTTTTCAGCATCCTGAGAAGGACAAACACAATAGATTAGGCCGGTGGTTTTAATGTTATGGCTGAATGGTGTGTACATCTATATGGATGCATAAAAGTTTATTGTTATCTCCTAAATGACTATGAGAGACTATGTTCACTCCATGCTTTAGAGAAATTTAGAAAAAAAATAGAAAAGACCACCCTCGTTGAGTCCTACTGGTTTATTCCAAACCCTAACCATCCAAAACAAGCATTGGCAGCTCTGATAACTAAAACAGATATTGCTTTTAGGGAAAGGAAAGTATTGGGATTTGATGGGGGGCTAATTAGCCTTCTTTGTGTCTTAGCCTGGCATGCATTGTGTGTAGGAAGCTTTTTCTGGCAACCATATTACATCAGGATTAAATGGGGGAGCTGGAGGCTCCGCTCGACAATATTAAAGCCCCCTCATGCTATTTTGCCATTGTGACTGAGCGCTGGTTTAATCTGTAGGCTCACAGTACAGGCAGGGGTAGGGGTGTGCGTGTGGGGGTGCGGGTGGAAGGGGGGAAGGATGATAAAAGAATGAATTGTATCTCTAGCAGACGGGGCTGCGTTGTGTCACTCAAACCACTGCCCGCACCAACCCCCCACAGCACCTACCCCCCACCCCCCCAAACGATGCAGCCCTTGGCATGCGTTCTCCAGGTATGCAGAACTGCCTGCACAATAGGGACTGGTTATACAAAAAAGAAAAAGAAAACCTCATGGGTCATTCAGAGAGGAGCCGTTTTATTGCAGTTTCATAATTTGTTGAATTAGAGCTCATAAAAAGTTTCTGTTTTTGGATTCACCATAGATTGTTCAAACTGTCATGTATTCATACTCAAGCAGTGATTCATCCATATAGAGATTCAGAGTTATGCATTCTGAAGTAATTCATTGACACTTTCTGTAGATATTAATGCATTCCTTATATAATGCACACACAATATTGGTTATGGCAACTACTGGATGTATTTGTTTTCAGATTTTCTGTTAAATATTATATCGAACAATTAATACCAAAAAAAGGATCTAATCAGGATTTTTTATTTCTCCTCTAGCAGGTAATAGATATTATTGTTACTTCTTTAAATACTACGAGCTGAAGGAAAACCTTTACTCATAAACTGTAATTGTCAGTAGTCAGAGCTAGAAGCATAAAATGCAAATTGAGGAGTCCTGTCCAGACTGGCAACCCAAGTTGATGGCTGTATAAACTTGCTAGTGATGGTCACTTTGGACAACAGAAGACACAATGTTTTAATAGCCACCTGGTCTTAAAACAATGCCCATTTTTGGTCAGCTCTTGTCATTTGAGATGATTTCCTTGTTTTAGAATCTAAATGACCAAATTTATGAAAACAGTTTTAAACCACAGCATGTGCTAAGTTTATCTGTATTAGACATAAAGCCTTGTGCAGTATGAACAAGTTTCTTTCTCCTCCACACAGACAGTTTTCTACAAAGCATATCCATTTATTCTCAGTTACTCTGGTATTGCTAGCACTCAGGAATGGTATAAAAAGCATTTACAGTGTGCTGGGCAATTAAAACCAACTCTGATTAGAGCAGACAGTTAGTTTTCTATGCCTTACCAACAGGTACTGCTGAGGTATCTCCCTGGCTTTGACATAAAATACCAAATAAATAAGCAGAGGTTCATTGTTTATATTATAAAAACAATTAAATATGTAGATAGATTTATCATAGATTTAAATCAATATGAGTAAATAAGTGTATGACAAAGTAGGTCACATGGAGGCAAACCCAAGTAATTATTTTTAATTTATGTATCATTATTATTGTTATAATTATAAGAAGAGGAAGAATGAAATAAATAAATTATTATAACAATGCTAAGTGTGATGATGTAATAATTCTGTGTAGTGATTCATGTGTTCATGATTCTGTGTAGTGATTCATGTGTTCATGTTTCTGTGTAGTGATTCGTGTGTTCATGTTTCTGTGTTGTGATTCATGTGTCCATTATTCTGTGTAGTGATTCATGTGTTCTTGTTCCTGTTTAGTGATTCATGTGTTCATGATTCTGTGTAGTGATTCGTGTGTTCATGATTATGTGTAGTGATTCATGTGTTCATGTTTCTGTGTTGTGATTCATGTGTTCATGTTTCTGTGTAGTTATTCGTGTGTTCATGTTTGTGTTGTGATTCATGTGTTCATGTTTCTGTGTTGTTATTCATGTGTTCATGTTTCTGTGTAGTGATTCATGCGTTCATGTTTCTGTGTTGTTATTCATGTGTTCGTGTTTCTGTGTAGTGATTCATGTGTTCATGTTTCTGTGTTGTGATTCATGTGTTCATGATTCTGTGTAGTGATTCATGTGTTCTTGTTCCTGTGTAGTGATTCATGTGTTCATGATACTGTGTAGTGATTTCTGTGTTATTGTTCCTGTGTAGTGATTCATGTGTTCATATTTCTGTGTAGTGATTCATGTGTTCATGATTCTGTGTAGTGATTCATGTGTTCATGTTTCTGTGTTGTGATTCATGTGTTCATGTTTCTGTGTAGTGATTCATGTGTTCATGTTTCTGTGTCATGATTCATGTGTTCATAATTCTGTGTAGTGATTCATGTGTTCATGTTTCTGTGTCATGATTCATGTGTTCATGTTTCTGTGTCATGATTTATGTGTTCATGATTCTGTGTAGTGATTCATGTGTTCATGATTATGTGTAGTGATTCATGTGTTCATGTTTCTGTGTAATGATTCATGTGTTCATGCAGTGATTACAGCCCGCTGATACTGGGGGAAAATTACTAACTGCATGCTGGCCATCTCTTACTCTTTAGATCATGACTTGTCTCTGTTGATTTTCTCCAGGTTCCTTTCCAGAACGTGAATATTTAAACACCGTAAACATAATAATACACACTTCTGGAGCAGAAGAGGCAGTCATCTTATCTGTCAGTGGTGCTTTTGTTCTCATGAAACAAATAAGCGCGTGGGAAAATTCAAAGGCAACGCCATGAAGCAACTGCACGAGAACAATTTGAGGCGTTGCAAAGACAAAAGGACAGAAAGCCTGCTTCATTTTCTCTGTAATTTGAGGGGCATGTCATGTGGCTAATTCTCATTTAGATCTTTCCCTTTTAGGCAGAGGCGGCGAGAAAGAACCAACCCCCACCACAAATGACACAGATCAATTAGACATGCTCAGATAGGTGACAGCAATTCAATCAAACAATTAACAGACATTTAATGCTCATTAACATGTTCGCATTTGGCTCGTTTGATGTGTAATTACACAATGTTTTCAAAGAAAACTGTGATGTTGTGTGTTTGCCCAACATCTGCGACTTTGGTGGCACTACCAAATAGAGTTGTGAGGGGATAAAGTATAACATTCCCTTATTCATTCTGTCATATTATTTTTTGTCACATGATCCTTACAAAATTCTGACAGAAATCAGATTTATTCAATGGTTGTTACAGCTAGGACTTTTGTCAAACACTTAATAAATGTATTTTCTATGAGCCTCCCATAATACTGGTAACAGTAGGCTGTCCACTAACACTGGTAATTGCCAGATTAAACATAGGCATTCAAAGTTTGTAAAGGACTTTCTACGGAGGAAAGATTCGACTTGACCATTTCAGAAGGCTAGTGGTCCCACCACCCATCAACAAGAAAATGTGACAGGACTTGGGTTGCTAAAAATCTGTTTTGTATAAGACATCAAAATGTTATGTGACGGCACGTCTAAAATGTAGCAGTTTTACAGTTTTACAGTGACTCTCTCAGTAAAAATCCTGGCACTGGTCACTGGTCGGTCATATCTCTGACTTTCAGTAGCACTTGAATGTTGCTTTCTAATATTATAAACAAAAGCATTTTTTTTTTATTTACAAAATGTTGAAGGATCTCTTCATACACAATTTTAACTCTCAGTATCTTACTTAAAGCCAACTTTTTCTGGTTTCATATCAGAGTTATATATGATCATTCTAACCACTTTAATAAACATGTGGCTTTATCTGTTGTAAATCAATATAGTTTTCCGAGCTCATTAAGAGAAAAACAGATGTCATTTCATTTTATGGTAGTTTGAAAATAGGTTGTTAAAAAATGTTTTTTTAGAAGCTTTCCATCCATTAACATAACAGATGTCAGAGAAAACTGTTTTGATGAATTGCTGGGATTAAGGCAAAATATTAGCCATAACATTCAGTGTTTCAATCATAGACTCACATCTATAAACAGAAAGTATATAGGAGAAGACAAAACTGTTCTTACATTTACATTACTGTAATAGGGTGCTGGATCATTTCAACTGGTTGTTAATACAGTTGGTGTTTTCATAAGCAAAGGTTTTGAGTTTTTGATATGTTGGTGTAGAATTTGATTAATTTTTCAAAACTGCTGATATTAAAACAGTTGTTTCTAACGGACCCATCCTTTTGCCCCCTGCGGTGTGTTATCTTGAATCATATTGAAAACTCTTTCATTCCATGTGGATGACCGCTTACGCTGTAGAGAGCACGCAACAAATGGAGATAAATGCACTTAGTGCTGAAAGCCCATTGGGGCACAGTCTAATCATGTGCTTTCTATGCTACGTGGCGTATTCATCTCTGCACAGCCTAATATTGATACTGGCAGTGACGTCTCTAATAGCTGGAGTTGGGTTCCTTTATTTTTTTCTCTGGCAGGACTCCTTAGTGCAGTGGCGTGTTTCCTTGCTGCCTATTAGCGCCAGCGAGAAGCATTTAATAACATAATTAAAACAGGAGGCCCCTCGGGAGGCGTTCAGGTAGATTAAACTTCTTCATTATTGGCAGGCTAGAGCAAGTGGGCTTCTGCCCAGCCGCCAGACACAAGGGCCAATCAGAGGCTGGAACTGTCCTTGTCGAGGAACATTGGTCAGGAGATTTTGGCTATTTCAAAGGATTGTCAGACATGTGGACATTTTATTAAGATTCTGTTGTTGAAATTAGCAGGGCATAATTTATTGTGGCTTTTGCGAAACTATTGCATAAAATCATATGGCAATGGTTAATAAAAGAACTGAAACAATAATAATAAACCTGAAATCTATGTAATTTATATTTCTGTCTCTAGCAATATAAAAAAAAAAACCTATGGATACAAAGTTTGATTGTATATGTATTTATATGAAGTAGTTATATGTATTTATATGAAGGATTTATATGTATTTATATTAAATCTTAACCTATTAACTTCAGCAGACTATGGTGTGACAGTGTGTTCAAAAATACCACATTTATTTTTCTGCTGCATCCATAGATTACAGCTGAATACAATGGCGAACGTTTCTCAGTACTCATAATGGAGCATCTGTTGACTCACTGATAGCTGTTGGGCAGCTGTTGAATTCTGTCCCAAAATTATGTAACTTCTTCTTTAAGTCTAGCCAAATAGGTTTTTATTTTTCTAGATTCTTCTTTTGTGTAAATTAAGCTTTAAATCTGTTGAATACTGATTGAATGAAATTTGACAGATATTTTCCAGCATAGCTGTTTGTTGATCTTTCAGACGCTCCACCTGTTTATACCTTGGTCAACCTTACCTTACCTAAGAGAAATCATAGGTTAAGCTCAAGGCACTTGATTTTGTTTTTTCTAGATTGTTGTCCCAGTGTTCATAGTTGGACATAATTTAATAAGAACAGTTTTAATAAAAGATTCTCTGGTTTAACCTTGGAATAAAGTAAAGTACTGTTTATGGAAATCAGCTATGTGCTAATGCAGACGGGTTAGCTTGTAAATTGTTGGCAAATTCCGCTAATTTTTGGAGTTGTGGTGAAATTGGTAAAGGTTAATATTATTGAGGGTTATTTTTTGTGACAGACACCCACAGTTAAACACTTGTTAGTATTATAACACAGCAGTTCTGTGGCCAAAGCTCTGAAGCTCTAAAATGCCTTTATTTAAACAGTGCTGCACAATGAGCAACCAAGCCTATCTGAACAAAACCCAGGATGCGCACTGTCAGCTGAGCGACCAGCCTCTCCTCCTTCAGTTAACAGCTCCTCAAGGTCGCTCTCAATTTAGCCAGGTTTGGTTCCATCTATCAAGCACTTAGAAACAGACACCACATTTCTTTAGCAAATTGATCGGCAATCCTCCTCCTTGACATGTTCCTGAGCAAAGAAATCTGAAGATCACATAGTTTTAAGGACGCATCTTGGTCACAAGTGCTAACGGTGTTTAAAGTAGGCGTAATATATGACCAAATAAAAATAATACTTCTCACCATGTTTACTTTGAGATTTTGTGACAAAATAAATACAATCATTTGAGAATGGGAGGCAGTGCAATACAATTAAGCTGTTCTGTACAAAGTTACATATCCATTCTGGTCTACCCTCTGGGATAAACAGATATTTTTTTTCCACATGGGCAAGTTCAAATTTGGTCTTTTGCTCCAGGCTAAAACAAACCATTTACTCAAATTAAGTCATGCGTTGGTGTCAAAGGTATGTTACAGTTGGGCCATGCCTGGGTCTTATGATGCATTTTCTCCTCCTTGCATTTTAAGGTCAGCGCTTTCAAACAAAACCGCAAACCTTTTTGAAACCATATCAGAGATAAAGCACTTTAATAAATCAATTTAGTATAGATGAGTATTTTTTTTAACATGTATTGTGGTGTGGGCGGCACGTTGGCGCAGGGCTTAGCGCTGTTGCCTCACAGCAAGAAGGTCCTGGGTTCGACTCCCGGGTCGGGCGCAGGGTCTTTCTGTGTGGAGT
>JBBKCR010000128.1:8559041-8585170 GCA_037577295.1 Ladigesia roloffi | reverse complement strand
GGTGTGATTGTGAGTGTGAATGTGTGTGTGGCCCTGCGACGTGCTGGCGACTGTCCAGGGTGTACCCCGCCTTCGCCATAAGTAACTGGGATAGGCTCCAGTCCCCCCGAGTGCGGGATAAAGGGGTAGAAAATGGATGGATGGATGTATTGTGGTTGACTGCAAATATATCTAATACACATAGCAGTTAGTATCCAAAGTACTGTATCTTATAATATGTATTGTAGTGTTATACTAATTACTCTATATAATGGTAGTCTGCAACAAACTAATATGCTGTATGTATTTGTAAGTATGTACAGCATGTATTGTAGCATTGTATTTACAGTTTGTATTTTAGTTTGGCTCCAAATAACATATAGAGTAAACCCTCAGCTATCACTGGGATATCATTGCAAGAGCAACCGGCACATAGTGACAAATTGCATGATGAGGTAAAAATGCCTAAAAATGCCTATTTTTAGAGTGTAAACCCTAAATATGCCCTCAAATATCCTCCCAAAACACAGTTTACACTGAACTGCTGTCTCCCGCAGGGCTAGAGTGTAAAACACAGATATTACCCCTGTATAGACTGTATTTTAATTCATGCATGCACTTTTTTCTTTTGGTATGTGCTGTTGTTTGCTTTGGTATGTGCTGTTGTTTTCTTTGGTGTAAGCAGGGTAAATACTGTAATAATTAAATGTACAATAATAAAATTACAGGAAATAAAATTAAATGTACCGTAAGACACTCCACTTGGGGGAAATTCTGGACAGTATCTGCCAGAGTTGCAACACAGGGCAACAGCCAATCAGCAGAAAGTAGAAATAAATAGCGTTCTCGGATTGGATACTTTCAAACCACAGGTGACTGTAACACCTGTGCCTCATCCACTGTGCCCCCTTGTTCTCGTGCTGGTTGTTTATATGTGGGGCGGCACTGAGCAACGGAGACTCATTTCGTTCAGGAGTCTGATTGCCTTGCTAACCGAAGTGCCCAAACATAAACAACCAGCATGAGGATGAGGGCCGTGGCAAATGAAGCCCAGACTTTGCAAAAGCAAAAGAAAACTGGAGGACATCTGTGTTTTCGGCATAGGTGTGCCGGTTGAACAATCGTTAGTTTTGATATACAGTACACAATGTAATGTTTAACTGAAATATATATTTACTATTAAATTCAAAATACAGTTTGTACCATAAATTCACCCGATGTCATGTTTTAATAACAGTGTATTTTAGTTTAATAAAAATTATATCTCACAGTTTGCCATAAAAACGTCCTAACCAAACTGCAATAGGTTTGTAGTGAACACGTAGAGTCTGTAGTAGTTTTCCACAAAAATATCTCACACTTACAGTACATAGTGCTATTTTCCACCATGCTTTTAAACTTAATCATCAGCCTTTTTCTAGGCTCTCTCTGTGTAATGCAGGGCTACACTCCACAGACTGGGAGAATCCTTTGCGCTTCTAATCAAAGGTCTTTCTTTTTAATGACTATCAAAAGGTCATGTCTGCGTTTCTCTGTTATTGTGCTCCTGGTTTTACCTCCCATTTTACGCATGGATTGGCATTTTGTGAGGCAGAGCCAAAGCCCTAAGAGCTGATAATTTGTGAACAATTCTCTTTCTCCCTTTTCATCCATTCCCAACACCCCCAAAACCCCCCTTACTGATGACAATCCATCTTGAGACTCCATCCTGTTGGGGCTTGGGGGCCTTCTTGATATCAGAGTTCTTATCATGAGCAAAAAGCTCGAGGATCCAGATGGTGCCAGTCATGGTCAGTATCACTGCAGCATGGCCTGCTGCCTGGGGACAGATTGGCCGGCTGTAAATGTCACTAACCTCTAATAATGTCACCCCTTAAAGAGTAGATGTGATGCTGTGCTCAGCCACGGCACAGCAGGAAGGGGTCAGCGGTTTTAAGCTCTCCTTTGCTGTTTTTGTAACAAATGTAGAATGTATTGTCTTATTTCACACATTTTTTCTGAAATTATTTTGCAATAAAGCACTTTATTCCAACTATTTCTCAGATAAATCACAAGTGGTCTGTCAAACATGTAGAGAAAGATACAAATTTAGACTCAAACCTGTTGATATAGAATATAAATTGAATAAAAGTGTAATTCGTCACTTTTCAGAAGCAGGAATAAATGGAGACTGAATGTAGAGCAAAGCATTTTTGATGAGGGTTAAATCTGTGTTAGCTTCCATAACTATATCAACCAAGCTTTATAAGTTACATAACATTTTTTCCTGTAACTGTATAGGAATTCCATGGGTTGTCCCTTACGGAATCTACCCAGGTCAAGAAACAACACTGCTGGACCAGTAAGGGAGGGCTGGCATTTAACTCAGTACTTTACAGAAACTGGGATGCTTCCCAACCACATTTACTCTAAAAAAAGAAACTTCTGCTCTTCACCTTCATGGACCTCTGGCCCACAGTCAAACTCACCCAGTTAAGTAAGTCTAAGGAGGCTCCCCTTATTTGAAACATTTTATTAATTTAAATCATATCAGAATTTAAAAAATGTAACATTGATTGTTGGCAAATGATAACAATTTTTAAAATATAGTCGTTTTATAACGACAATAAGAAATAAGTGAATGGGTCATCGCACTGATTTATCAGTCTACTCTGAACTGTTTGCAAAGAAGTCATTTTTGGGGTCCATATGTGGATTCCAGACAATGATTAAAAAAATAATTAATGTATAAAAACTTGTAATGATCCACTTCAATATTGAGTATTATTCAGTGCGTAATATAAAATAATTTAAATAATATAAATAATTCCTGTAAAAATGCAAAAAGTAATTTTACTTATATACCGTTAAATCCAAACCAGTGTGCCTCTACTGCTGTACTTAACATTACTCTGTAATATTTCCAATGTTATGTTAATAATTTCATTGTCTATATATAATATGATGGTAAAAGCCAAGTCTTTATGTATGATGGTTGTTTATAAATGTTTGAAAAATCTTTTGAGACTTGACCTTGCTGCTCTTGCTAACCTGCACAGGGCATTTCAGGACATTGTCCTATTTATCTACTTACACTAACAGCTGTCACCACAGTGCTAGCACAGTGACTAACATGAGGCTTATCTTAATTGAAAGCAGGGCACCTTGTACCAACGGGGCCACTGTAGGGTGACTGAGTTAGGCACACACAGCGAAGAGTCTGTGGAGTGTAGTAGCCCCTACAGAGGGACACCAGAGCCGTGTACAGGCTCTGCGGACAGAGGCCCAATGATGAAGTGCACCATTTCCAGCTATGATTTCACTGACAGAATCATTCATCACTTAGACGCTCGTTCCTTCTCGTTAGCAGGTGTTGTTTGGTCCCTGAAGAGATCTCCAGGTATTGGAGAGCGTGAAGAGTATGTTTGACTGCATGTACCTGTCAAAGTGTTCTTAGAAAGCGGCCTAGGGTTGCTGGTGACAGTTAAAACACTGCCTCGTACTATATGGGCTGCAATATTCATGCCTTGTTTTGTCCAAACTAACACATATTGCTATCTGTTTATGCAAATGGGTTTAAGGCTTTGAGGGAAAATGTGTCAACAGATGTGCATGTGTATACGCAACTTGGAAGCTGGATTTCGTCCGTGCATTCTGTACAAAGCGATAACGGGGAAAAAAAATCCCATTAACAATTTGCAGTTCTCCCAAGTCAAGACATGTTTGCGTCCAGTGTTTACTCTTGTAGTTCTGCACAGAAGCTACTAGCTTAAAGCAGCTATCGAGGATATTTATGGGAGTCTCTTGCATCCAATTAGCGCTGTCCAAGCTGAAGGACTTAACGACCATGCCTCAAACTATGCTGGATTTATCTCTAATGCACTCGCCGGTATGGTTTCTGACACTATGATGTATTGTTATATAAATGTTTTGGCATCCTTGGTCAAATTATGTTCTATTGATGTTCTATGTGACACTTAGGTATAAAGTGCAGCTTCAAAAACTGTGAACCAAACTCCTAATTTGGACATAAATCTAACCTAACATTTTTATCAGATCTTCATTAAGTTGGTGGGATTCTGTTACCTCTCCCATTAGCAGCTACAGTACAATACTAATGGAGCAAGCTTTGGGAGATACATTTGTCTTGGGTAACCAGCTTGGATAAAGGGAAAAATGTAAATTATACATTTTAAATGAACCATCACTTATATTTTGAGAGGAAAACTACCACTTAACCGATATCTTTACATGCTACTCAAAGCTATGGCAGCATCCCTTTCCTTTATTCTGTCAGAGCTATCATTGTCATATTGAATACCACATGCATGGAAGAGTCTACAGTTTTATGTTACAGGAGAAATGTGGAGGACTGTCTAGACTTCCTATGCTGTTTGGAACTCCTCACTGCACAGCCAGCACTCTAGAAGCTTGGCAGACCATAAATGAGACTAGAGAATGTGTGAAAAGATTCCATTGCAACGCTTTCCACCATATTTATTTATGCGTTTATGCCAAGAGTGAAAAAAAAACCAAGGTCAGTATACAATGGCTGTAAATATTCATTAAAATTCATTGTAATGCAAATCCCCCCTGCGATGGGCGCCCTGCACTGACAGGTGCTGACAAACCAAACAATGTGGCGATACAAAAGAGAAGGAAAAAACAAACAAACAGGCAAAACGGCGGCCCTAATGTGGAATGTGTAAACACCCCTGGACAAAAAAGCACAGCGCCGCAGCCGGCAATTTTCTCACCCTGAAATGCTCACGTCCCGTTCTCACCCAAGCAATGCCCGAAAGCAAAGATTAGTCAAGAACGGCAAAGGTCACCAAGGGGCATCGTGATTAATTTATCAAAAGAGACAAACGCTGAGTCCGAGCACTGCTCGCCGAGTGTATCGGTAAGATGAGCGTTGCTGATTGTGTAGCTGCTGGTAATCTGTCAAAAACTTCAAAGCGGCTCGATGCCTCAGCACTTGATGAGCGTGCAGTCCCAATGTTTGTTGTGACCCGCTTTTCAACTCGGGAGCTTTTCAAAAAAACATCAAGGCACAGGGAGGATTAATGGGATAAAATGAGGAAAGAAACCAGACGCAGGATAAATATCGCAAACAGGAATTCTCTTTGGGCCCTGGGGGATTCAGCAAGAGGAAAAAAGAAGACCTTGGAATCGCGCTATGCTAATTCTCCACTCGTTGGGTATCATTATTTTCCTCTTGTGTTCCTGCATCCACGCTCCTCATCAGTGTGCCAACTGGACGGCCACAGTCTCGTTAAACACTCAGACCTGCAAGTGGCAACTAAATTGACATGCTTATATACAGCATATCATACTTTGTTCTTCTGAAAACTTATCTTTAGTTAGTTTACTGACCAGCTACATGGCTAATAGCAGCTCTGTTGCCAATTTAGAGTCTCAGAGAATCTTATTGAATAAACAGGTCTGCATATCTCTAAATTTCAGTCTTACTTCATAGCTTATTTTGTACTTTTTCTGAACTAGCTTAGGGTTTTTTCTCTTTCATTGATAAGGATAACCTAAACATGATGGAAAACCTGCTGTCATTGGTTAATATCTTTTTATCTGTTATAACATTCAAAATTCACTCATACAAAAAATAATAACTTTAAATGGTATAAGATTGTGAATTGTATTGTATTGAATTTGTATTGTAAAAAGAGCCAATCGTCTTGCTAAAAAATGTAATGGTTTTAACCAAAGAAAACAAATTGTTCATGCTATTGTTTTCCGATTTTACACATGATTTTAAATATGAATTTGAAACATGAACTTTTCTAGCAGCTTTAACTTTAATATGACCTTTTTTCTCCACTCAAGGAGATAGGAAACAGTTCCGTTGGAAATAACCGCTTGAGGGTGTAGCCATGCAGAAAAAGATATAAAGAATTTGCTAGTCTGAAAGCTCTGATATTATTATCGCACACACAGTATCAAAATAGATTAAATTGACGCTATAATGGCTTTGCAGGTTTATTTGTATATTTGAATAATCTTTCGATTAGAGATCATGGATTTCATGTTGTGCAATGTTGAAAGTGCTAATACAGATCTACTGCATTTTAGCTTGTGAGGTGGGCTTCTATAAGCCGGTTCCCGGCGACCAGCTGTGTGGGAAGTGTCCTCTGCACAGCCACTCGGAGACCAGAGCTGCTCTGACCTGCCCCTGTGACGCCAACCATTACCGCGCACCCTTGGACCCTCCAGCTGCCCCTTGCACAAGTAGGTTCTCATTGTCCGAATAGGCCCTTATAGCAAATATAAAGTAATAACTCTAAATGCATGCTTAGATTGAGGAAATTTTATTCATTCCTTCCAAGAAAAGATCAATGTGATTACTTGTGAACTGGGGTGAGGCATTTTCTCGAGAGCAAATTCAATAATTTTGCTTTGATTCATAGTTATGATAGCCTGGTCCACACTCTCCCACTTTAATTAAGCTGTAATTTAATGCTTGATGACCCTGCTGTCCCCATAGGACCCCCTTCAGCCCCTGTAAATGTGATTTCATCTGTAAATGGGACTTCTGTCAGCCTGGAGTGGGGGTCCCCTCTGGACATGGGGGGCCGGACTGATATCATCTATGATGTGCAGTGCAAGCGGTGTGTAAATGGTGGTCAGTGTGAGGACTGCAGCATTGCAGTTGGGGGCACTGGAAGTATCAGTGGAGCGGTCGGGGGTGCTGTTGGAGCATTTGGAAGCACTAACAGTGGATTAACTGGGAGTGGAGGAATTGGCGGAGGCATGGTGTCCCGAACAGGTAGGGATGGACATTCTCGATGGATAATATGTTGTTTTGAATAAAATAATTAAAAGAGTTTAATTAAAAGAGTTTAATGTCGTGTTTCAGTCTTTACAAGTGTCAAGGCATACAATTCACTCGCCAGTCTGTACAGTTCATATACATAATCAGCCTACAGAAGTCCAGCCCTAATCATTAACAAAGAGAATGAGGCACAATACTGCATAGTCAGTGAGAAGGTCATTTACATAGATCAGCTTTGAAAGCACAGCAAGAAAAACAGCCTTATTAATTTATAAGGGAAGCTCTAGTTGTTGGAAATATATATATTTTTTTCTGTATAATCACAAAAATGTCATAATGTAGAATATATACATATCTTGGCCTCTTTAACATAACATATGCACACTTGAGTATGAGTAGCATAAGGGATCCACACATGATTGTTTGATTAACTGTAGTGTTTAAAATGTATTCGTGGTTATGTGTATGTACTTGACTTACAAAATAACTGCTCTTCACATGAACTCAGCTTCATAACATTGACATAATCATGCATAATCAACATCTCCTGACAGAACTCTGATGGCGGATTATAACCTCTGTGTAGTGTCATTAACAGCGATTGTCACGACTGACAACCATATCTATGTAGTAATAGTATCTGTAAATAGAATTAAAATAACAAACTCAGTCAAAACTTGAATATTACAAGATACCATTCACTGACTTGAATCAGAATCAGGAATTGCTCGTGTTATTAAATAAACTATGCTATAAACACAGATACTGGGGTATTAATGTTATGGATAAATAATTTATTTTAATGAATTACTGATATCACAAATGGAGGTTAGGGGTATTGCATGTAGGTAATAAAAGTAATAAAAGTAAGACGTGTAAGTCTGGATATCTAGAAATTTAAATAACATCAGACTTCCCTATGAACAGGAGCCGCCCCAATTCGGTTTATCCCGCAGCAGACGGGGCTGACGGAGCCGTGGGTGAATGTGGTGAACCTGGTAGCTCACTCAAACTACACCTTTCGCATCCTGGTGATGAACGGTGTCACTCACTTGAGCAGTGAGCCTCTGTCCTATACCACAGTCAATATTACCACAAATCAGGCAGGTAAGACACTCTTACAGTCTATTGGCTACCATGCTACTAGTAATTAGCTCATACCCACATTGTGCATGTAACATATAATTGTTGAAATGCTACAGTTTTTACATTGTGCAAAATGGCTCTACATGGTACCATACAAGGTTGATTGGTTTGTTACAAATGAGGAACCCTTTTAGGAGCTGTGTATAGTGTTTTAATATGTTTTAGTTCACAGCAATAAAACCAATCAAATTGTTCATAGCAGAACCTCTGTGCTTAGTGGAGAAACCAGATATATTTCTTGGCACAGCCTGTGCATTTGCTTGCACTAGGTGGCATGTTTTGTTATACTGTTTGTCAATGGTTCTAAGAAGAAATCACATTGTAAGAGATTAATTTTACTGTGAAACTCACTATTACTTGTTTATGATAATAAAGAGCTTAGTGTTGTTTTATTACTTGTGGTAAAATGGCTAGTAATACGTAGTTTGACCCTTGATTTTGATCAGTTGATCTTGGAGACTCTGTGATTTGCTAATCGCCGATGAATCAGTGGTTCAAATATGTTAAAGAACTGAACATTAGAAAGTGTTCTCTGCTTGAACACACCCAGTTTAAACAAAGGGCTTGTTAATGAGTAGAGGAGATGATTCATGCAGTTTGGCTGCAGGGAAAGTGATCAAATATGCAGCTCTGTGGTACTCCGTGACCAGGACTGGAACACATGAGCTTCAGCAATACACCACAGCTGTCAGTGTTACTTAAAACAGTCATCAATGAAGTTTGTGATAGTACTTGACTATACAGACTATTCTTTTTTGGTTAAGGATTGCTTTGATAGTTAGTTATCAGAATAATCAGATTTGAGTATTCTGATAATGAATGGAATCAAGTAGTTTTTGACAAGTGATGGAAGATTTAAAAAATTTCAAATTTACTTAACTAAGTGAAAGCAAACTCTATACAGTCTAGGTGCTTTATTGGAAAAGGCAAAAAAACTAGAAAACCTTTCAAAATACTTAAAAATAAGTATTTGGCTTGCAAGTGATGCTATCCCTGCAGTCAAAATATTTCCAGTTAAATCTCCAAAATAAAGCTTAAAAATATGCAAAGCATTGGGTACTCAGGGCTGAGATCAACTCTTCACATCACCGACCTCATTTCTTGCATTGTATTCGGCTGAGTAAGGTTTCAAAGTGAGAGAACAAGTGCTGAGGATTGCCGAAAACAGAGTTTTTGAGAAACCTGCACATCTACTCTACTTTCAGCTCCCTCTCAAGTGATGGCTGTCCGTCAGGAAAACGCCAGTATAAACAGCGTCACCCTGCAGTGGAGCGAGCCAGAGCAGCCCAATGGGGTCATACTGGAGTATGATATCAAATACTATGAAAAGGTATTTTTGACAGCTGTGTGTTGAATGCCAGGAGAAAAGGCATTTTAGTCCTATATCAGCAGTATAGGACTATATCATACATCATCCACAAGCTTTTTCATGTAAAACAATATTTTTACGGAATATAGTATATTTAGTTTTATATATAAGTATATATAATAAGGACATATGTCCTAGTCGCATGTGTAAATCCACATTAGACATATACTGTGTTTGTGCTACTTTCACTACATGAAATCACTTTCATGGCCCTTTTATTGCATTATATACTACAATAGTGTCTGAGTTTGATCAAAATATTAGTGGCCCGATAAGATGTTTTTTGCATATTACAATAAAATTGATAAGCAGAAATACCTTTTTTTACCTTCTAATTGAAGGGTTGAATCAGTTAAGTGAAACAGTGTAATATTGATCTAATCAGCCATTTTGGGGTGGGAATTTATGGCTCTGATTCTTCAGGGGTTAAATATTGTTGGTCCACAGTTGTCATGAAATACAAATGGCCCGAGAGGCCCAT
The DNA here is from genome assembly GCA_037577295.1 of Ladigesia roloffi. Lineage (NCBI taxonomy): Eukaryota > Metazoa > Chordata > Actinopteri > Characiformes > Alestidae > Ladigesia > Ladigesia roloffi. Next base: position 8,575,429 of record JBBKCR010000128.1, on the reverse strand, counting down.
TAAGTGGAGGGTCAGATTTTATGGGCTAGCTTGGCCGCAGATTGCACAATTTAATCACATGGCTCAATGGCAGCTCCAGTTAATAGAAAGGAAATTACCAACCAGTGGTGGTTTGTAACTGATTTGGTCTGATTATTGAAAGTGACAATGACTGCAAACAGCGTGAGCCGTGCCAAGCACCAGAGAGAAGTTAATTGCGGAGCGAGCTGAGAGCTTTGCTGGCTAATGGGGCAAAAGGGATTTCAGCTGTGCGAGGGAATTAGCAAGCAGTGGACCGCTCAAGAAGACCACTATAAAAATGAGTTAAATGTGGTTAGCAACTACATTTACATGCACAACAGTGGGTTGAAATTAGTCTTAAACTGCTGGTTACAGATACAATCATGCAAACAGCACAGTTCTTTTGTTAGGGTCAATTTTTTAAAATACTTTGTGGCACTTTCCTCTGTACCACATGTAATGTAATCTATAACACCAAAATATACCTAGTGGCCTGGTGGTTAGGGATCTGCCCTAAGGTTTGAATCCAAGACTGCCATTGGCACCACTGAGGTAAGGAAATGTATGGTTCTAATGTCTAATGCTCCACTCGGAGGAAAAGGTTAAATGCAGAAAACGATTTCACACTGTGCACACTATGTTCTATTCTGTGGTGTTCTCACATGACAAATGGCCAATTTACTCACTTTTTACACTTTTGTACATGAATCTAAAACATCCCTGTTAAAAGTCATGCCCCCTATGACCCTTTGACTTTACCCCCAATAAAAACCTGCACTACAAGACACACCCCCTACAAAATATTTGTGTTAAAAAAACATGACAATCACAGGACACACCCCCTACAAGACAGTGGTATTAAAATACATTTCCACTACAGGGCGATCCCCCTACAAGAAAATAAAAAATACCTCCACCAACTGACATGCTCATAAGATACATTCAATTAAAGACATCTTCAGGATCCACTTCAGGACATGCTTCCCTTACAAGACATTCCCTTGGAAAGCACCAGCAATACAGGACACACCTAGTATAAAACACACTTAAAAAATGCTCTCTACAGGACCCTCCCTCTGCAATATTTAAAAAAGACACACCCACTACAGGGCACTCCCCCATTACACAATCAAATAGAAACAACACCAATAACAGGACCCCCCCCCAAACAATAACCTAAGTAAAATTAATTCCCAGTGAAAGACATACAAAAAGGAAAAAAAAAACCCAGCAGTATCTCTGCATCCTTCAGAGACAATTTCTGTGGCTGTTTGGTGCTGATCAAAGTGCACTGATGTGTAGTTAGATTTTAAAGCAACAAATTCTTCCTAGGGTGGTCAGTGAGCAAATTATTCAGTGTAACACTTCTGGCGTCTCAGTGTCTTATATCTGACATGTCATGTAATGAGTGTGTCTTGTAGTTTTGTAGAAAATAGAAGCCCATGGAGAATGTGGGAATAGTGTGTGTTATATTCAGATGGTTACTGAGAATCAGATCTATGATCTTTATCGTAGTGTGTTGTATGGAAGTTTACAATAGCAGCAATCACAGTCCTCAGAAACCACTTTAGTGCTGCTTAGACAGACAAACAATCCTGGTTGTTATGATTATTACCACCTGCTCTGTACACTGTAATGTTTGGATGACCCTTTCCAGGGCTGAAGTGGGTGTTACAGCAGAAAAAACACTAAAATGTGTAGGGCAGAGTAGAATCCAGGACCTGAGCTGGAAACCTGTGCTTTCAGGTGTGTCCACACAATTGAACAGGTGCACACACAGCTTGTATAATCTCCATAGAAAAGCAGTGCCAATTTAATGAGATGCTCTGGAGCAGATGTGCATGAGCCTGAGCTAGACGTAAGTGTGGAGCAGTGGAACTGTGCTCTTTGGAGCGATAAAGTTCAATCTAGTGATGGGCCTACAACTCATCTGACATCAGTACCCTTCGCTCTTTATCCACGCTGCTTATCCTAACCAGGGTTGCGGGTGCTGGAGCCAATCCCAGCGCTAATAGTGTGAAAGGCTGGTCGTTCACAAACACAGTCACACCTGGTGTAATTTGGCAGCTGTGGCTGAATGGGAATCAAATCCTCACAGCAATGTTCCAGATCTAGACATTTTTGCATACTAAACAAGTATTGTAAAACAAATATGTTTATAATCAGTAAAATCTAACCATATTTCCATTATCAATGTTATTTCAAATAATTGTTTGGAAAGTCTAATTAGCTTGGAAAGCTATTACCATATCTCCAACTGGAGAGGTCATGGCTGGGCAAGCATAGATAATAGTAATAGTAGATGGCAGTTTGACCTATTTGAAGGTTTTGAGGTTTTACAGTGTACAGACCTGAACAAAAGCCTCATTTGTCCTTACGGAAACATTCCACAGGACAAAGAGCAGCAGAGCTACTCCACCCTGAAATCAAAGAGCACCAGTGCTAAGGTGTCCGGTCTCAAGCCTGGCACCAGTTACATCTTCCAGATCCGGGCCAGGACCTCGGCTGGCTGTGGGCGCTTTAGCCCCTCTGTGGAGATCCAGACTGGAAAAGCAGGTGAGAGTCAGTTCTTTCCACTACTCCAGACTGTCAGAAGCAGTATCACTGGATTTCATATGATGTCCAACTGCCACGCAGTCATTAGGGGCATTTTTTATTCTTAAGGCATACCAATTTAGTCACATAGAAAACATCAATAAGTCATTGCAGCTTATACCACAGTGTTGTACTGAAGGGTTTGAGGTGGCCTTCATAGCAGATTGATTCTGTTATTATTGAAGGGTCACCTTGCACTGAATCTCTATTGCCTACCTATAATCGGCTTGTCTCTTGGTAGGTCACATCTCATATATGATAAGTGTCTTATGCGGGGTCTCCAGAGGTTTAACTGAATGGCAACTCTGATCTTTTCATCCCTGTAAAATTATAATAACAAAAAAACATTTTATAGTAGGAACTGTTTATACTGACATGGAAATGAAAAATGTTGAAATCTTGTTTGGTGTAGTCGAAGTCACTAACTATATACAAAAATTTAAACTCTATATAAAACAAAAAATTATAAATATTTTTTTCATAAATTGTAAATAATTTTAGGCTAGTTTTTTGCCGCACATTTTGAAATAAGAGGCATTTTACATATTTAGAAACTTTTTTTTCAGTATTAAGCAAAAATATTATATTTAATAACTCTTATCTTTTTATTCTTGTTGTTTTCTAAATGTCACTTGGTTATATATAACACAATCTCAGTTCTGATTTTTCATTTTTATGGCTTACTACTCAGACATCTATATTGTTGTACAGGACTAGCATATTAGAAACATTTTTCAAATTATTTAACACCAAAAATTATTTTATATTATAGAAAATTATTCTAAACCCATTAATAAAATCTATAATAAGTTTCTTTGTACCTGTCTCTTTCCATGGCTCCTCCTGTGGCTGCCCCTGTCTACCAGTCCCCTTACGTTACAACACTGTGACCATTATCTGGATCTGCTTGGCGCTGGTCACGGGGCTCGTGACCTTTCTGGCCATTATCATCTGCAGAAAACGGCAAGAGGAGTACTTTGAATTGTCTGCCTTTTCTTTTTCTAATTTATAACACATGTACCAAATAGAAAACCAAATAGATTTGTTGTATTGCATGCGTTTTTGCTATATTATCTTTGATAAACTTAACAGGCCGCGCAATTGAAAGATGAATTTTCGATAATCGAGTTTCTATAAACCATTGGTCCACAAAATACAGTAAGATCAATGCCAGTTTTACACCGCATTAACAGTGCAAACTTTTCTATATCTTCACAATTCTACATGGAAGAATTAATTTGATTGTAGTTAAAGATCAGTCACTTCAGTGAAGATTAATGTTTTATTTTTCTCAACAGCTTTTAATCATTTAATTCATAGGAGAGCGGATAAAGACAGGAAGAAGTGTGTTTTATCCCCATATGATGTGCGAGTATTAAAACATGAAGTGATTCAATGTTCTTAGATAACACAGAAGTTTTTCAGAGTTAATTAACTTTTACATTAAGGAGATAATTACCAAACTCATTGCAAAGGATGCGAAGGTTTCATGTCATATATTTTTCGAACGTTTGATGTGAAAAATATTAGCCCATGCTATATAAGCCGGTAGACACCCCAGGGTTCTCAAAACTGCTCTCCATATGTTGTGTTACAGACATTGTGGCTACAGCAAGGCTTTCCAGGATGCCGACGAGGAAAAGATGCACTACCAGAATGGCCATGGTAGAAAAGACACTATTCCTTCAAACTCCCACTGTCAATGCATTTTAGTCTGGGGGGAAAATATTGCTTTTCAGGGCCAATATGTAGCAGTGGCTGCTGCCTGGGTGCTTCAGTGATTGTGACTGTGATTGAAAATTGCTTTCATCCTGCAATATGTGACCAAATGCTAATTCTGTTTATTCTAGTATCATTTCCAGAAGCCAGGTTTTATATTGATCCCCACACATACGAGGACCCATGCCAGGCTGTCCATGAGTTTGCCAGAGAAATTGAAGCTTCCAGGATCAAAATTGAGAAAATCATTGGCTCAGGTATATTTGGATTGCACAGCACAGTGCTAGGCAATATATGTAAATATATGGATTTCAAAAAAAGTCATTATCATTTTCAGTCGTAAGTCTGTGAGTTGAATATTAACATGTTTAATTTAATCCATGTAAAACATCACTATGAATTTTTAATTTTTAAAATTTATTTTACAGTATGTGTCTTCTAACTATTTATTCCAGAAGATGACCTTTAGGTGTAATTCTCAAGGCATAAACGGCTAAACAGCAAAACTAATGTCTGGAGTAAAAATAGACCTGGGTTAGTCACCATGTCATTCTTCCCCGTGGTGCAGGAGAGTTTGGAGAAGTGTGTTACGGCCGCATGAAGCTGCCGGGGAAGCGAGACGTCCCTGTGGCCCTGAAGACCCTGAAGGCTGGTTACACAGAGAAACAGCGGCGAGATTTCCTGAGTGAGGCCAGTATCATGGCACAGTTCGACCACCCAAATGTCATCCACCTGGAGGGGGTGGTGACCCGGAGTAAGATCTTTTCTTGCCCATATTAAAAAGTTTGGAATTACATCCCCTATTACTTATTTTATTTACTTCAGAAATAGCTTAAAGAGTGAAACTGCAGTTAGAAACTGCTACACCCAACCTATGTATTATAAAAAAGGAAAAAATGATAAATAATATATCATAATATGTTGTGATTGCAAATGCATAGCAACGTTATACTTTCGTTTACGTTATTTGTTTCAACTTTTGATTACCACTGAAATATGAGGTATTTGCATTCTTTTCTCTTCTCTGCTATTCTCAAATAATATTTTGCATCTTATATTCTCTTCTTGTCTCTTCTCTTCTCTTTTCTTCTCATTTTTCTCTTCTCTTTTCTTCTCTTCTCTTTTCAGGTAAACCAGTAATGATTATTACAGAGTACATGGAGAATGGGTCACTGGATTCATTCCTGAGGGTGCGTCAACTCCTTCTTCAGTGTCAGCCCGTATTCATCTTATTAATCATACTTACTCTTATAAAAACGAAAAGGGTTAAACAATTAACAAGTGAAATCAAAGCATAAAATACATCCAATTTGAGGGCGCTGATGCTACTTTATTGCTCAGTGTATTTCAAAAATCTACTTCTGAAACAAAATCATCAGACAGAATCGAATGGAGGTTTAGCAATTTCATTATTCAGATTTCCTAAAGAATCTGAATCCGACCAAATCGCTGTAAGGTCACATGCTTACATTAAAAGTGAAAGTTATCTTCTCTGTATTTTTGTTTCTTAACAGCGACATGACGGCCAGTTCACCATCATTCAGCTGGTGGGAATCCTCCGGGGCATCGCAGCCGGCATGACTTACCTCTCTGATCTTGGCTATATCCACCGTGACCTGGCTGCCAGGAACATTCTGGTCAACAGCAACCTGGTTTGCAAGGTTTCAGACTTCGGGCTCTCGCGGGTCCTGGAGGACGACCCTGACGCAGCCTACACTACCACTGTGAGTACTTGCTGGTTTTGTAGTGGAAGTCCACACACTTACAACTGACATAAAACACAGTGTCTTCATGTCCAGACTGAAAATGTATCACAGCCACGCCACTACCCTGCTGCTGTCTCAGCACACTGCAGGTCCATAAACAGATAACTATAGTTTACTGTAATGCTTAGAATGAGGTAAAATCTCATTTCAACAAATAAAACCGGTGTTTGTTCTCCTAAAAAGTCGCTGTTTGCTGTGTTTTTGCTCAGTGAGCTGCTGCTCAGCCACTCTCTGGACCCCCTTCCCCTGTCTGTGTGTTTTCAGCACCCAGCTGTGGATGAAGACTATCCTGAAAGTTCTCCTGGGTTCAAAGATCTTGTGTTTTTTCTTTTTGATTCTAAGACTCTAAAATAAAAAAAAGGATAATTTTTGTTCTTTATGGTCATTTACATGTGACATCATTTTAAAGCCCAGCAGTGGATATTATTATTACATGTTTTTTAAATTACAACTTTGGTTTTACATGACACGGTAAAACAAAACAAAACTCAACATGACATCTGACACCTTTGAGCATCAACACAAACTTCCATATAAGGATGTGCTTGGCTGTATGATGAAGATTTAGCATTCGTGGGTCATGGAACCATCCCACTGGCATTCAAACTTTTATGGCCCCAAACTTAGACCTACTGTATATGTATTACAATAACTATGCAGTTACATGTTATGAATGACTTACTTACGCTTATAACTGTGTAGTTTCAGATTACCAATACACACACCAACCGTGTAACTATGAGTGATGCATTCCAAACTTTAGAGTGGGATATTGTGAAGTGTGCTGTAGAAGTAAATAGGAATTCAGCGCTGGATTGTTCTTCACTGTTAGGGTGGAAAGATTCCGATCCGCTGGACGGCTCCAGAGGCCATCGCCTACCGCAAGTTCTCCTCATCCAGTGATGTGTGGAGTTATGGCGTGGTGATGTGGGAAGTGATGTCGTATGGAGAACGGCCATACTGGAACCTCACCAACAGAGACGTAAGAATATTTATACAAAATGTACTTAAAAGGAGACACTTTAGAGTGTCAGCATTTTCAGTAGGTCCTAGTATCTTTGTAGGTCTCCGGATTTACTATAATTCTTCCTTGTCTGCCTCAAGATTTGATCTCCACTTTTAAAATCTAACCAGCATGTTTATTTTTTATCTGCGCATTTTGAATGTACCTGGGGTGGTGGTGGCCTCGTGCGTAGGATACTTCTCTCTGAACCAAGAGGTTAGGGGTTTGGATTCTACCTTCAGCATCCCAACATGTGGGCTCCTGAGCAAAACCCTTAATACCTGTTTGCTACTTTTGATAAAAGCTTTTACTTAAATGCTGTAAATGTAAGACTGGTGTATTTTATTTCTTTAATACATTTCAGCAAGTAGTAAGCAAACCCAATCAGAGCAGAAAGCAAAATGAATATGGCTATATTCACTTTTTGATGTCTATATTTTGAGTGACATACCTAAAAAAAGAGAAAAAACACTAAATGTGACCTGGGCAAGTTTGTATGTCATACAATTTTTTCCAACATATTAAACTTAGCAAATGCATAGAAATTGTGCATTAAATTAAATGCTATATACACATTCTCTGTAGAAAATTTTGCACATTACTCTTTGTACATTAGGGGTGGGGCCGAATCCGAATCCGGTATTCGGAAAGGCATGAATAATGTGTTGTTTACAAATACAGTATTCTGACAAATATTTAAAAAAATATTTGTATTTGGGAACCCCGCCCCACTTCCCCCGTCACACACTCGTGTGGTTAGGGTACTCGCCCTGTGACCAAAAAGTTGTGGGTCGATCCTGAAGGCACATCTGAGGTACCCTGAGCACGGTACCGCCCCACACTGCTCCCCGGTTCCATCCCCACACACTGCTCCCCGGTACCATCCCCCCCTCTGCTCCCCGGCCGCAGAGTTCATGGCTACCGCTACTTCAGTTGGTGAATGGGTTTAAGTGCAGAGTGCTTTCACTCTGTGTGCAGTGGTGTATTTATGTATGACCGATTGATCACTTTCACGTTTAGATATTCCACTTCTCCACCCCTCCCCCATCACATGCTCAAGTTCAGGAGTAGATTTTGGGAAGCGGCAGACGGAATTTCCGCTGCATTTAAATTTTGCTCCAATACAAATACGAATACGAATAATTTTCCCTTTTAGCAAATATAAATACAGATACGAATAGCGTCCGCTCTGCACACCCCTAATGTACATACATAATTAATTACATAGTTAGTTTCTAACTAACTTTCCATACATTCACAATGCATGAATGCATGTATATGTCTATACAAATCACAAAACATTTCAAAGGTCTGAAATTATTTAAAAAATGATGTATTATGGAGTGAAAGCCCACAATTTGGATGGGATTTCTCCCCTTTCACTGATGAATGAGTGAGGAATGTATCATATAAAATTTCACCCTGTTTTCACCTCTTCTAAGAGTTAATAGGGTACATCTTCTTGCTTGTTTTGGGCAGGTAATCAAGTCGGTAGAAGAGGGCTACAGGCTGCCGGCACCGATGGGCTGCCCGAACGCTCTCCACACACTAATGCTGGACTGCTGGCAGAAGGACCGCAATGAAAGGCCAAAGTTCTGCCAGATTGTCACGGTCCTGGACAAGCTTATCCGCAACCCAGAGAACCTCAAGTCAATGGACGCATTGTGCAGGTAGGGACCCGGCAATCGATACGGGGGACTTCTGAGGGATTTGCCAGACAAATGCATGCTGTTAGCGTCAGATATGATCCTCACCATTGAAGCCCCAGCAAAAGTTTCTACTGACTGGATGGGAATAAGGCAAGTTGTCTTAAGAATGGGGCTAAGACGCAAGTGTACATTTTCCAATAAGCTCATTTCAAATAGATGTGTTCTCTGTTAAATAAAAAGGGCTCTGTGCTATATTGACATTGATCTGCTGCTGAATCAAAAGAGCGTGTGTGGTGGTGGTAGGGGTAGGGTGCGGGCTTTGGAGGCGGCATTTACAATTGGACTCGTATAAATTGCTTGGATCGTAGTGCGGATGCCAAAGAGTTACTGGTGCATATCGTGATGGGGCAAAGTGGTGATGGGGAGGATTTCATCCCTACATTCATCTACCCAAACCAGCCATCCTGCAATCAGCTCCCACCACCCTCACTTCTCTATCATTTCAGCTAGTATTGATTTTCTGCCTGAGCTAGTTACATTTCAAAGGTTCCCCTCGTTATCACCCCACCCCCACGAACCCCCTTCCACCATCCTTCTCCATTTGCAGACTGAACAGTCCTTTGATGAACAGAAGCATTCCTGATTTCACTAGCTGCAGATCAGTGGATGAGTGGTTGGACACTATTAAGATGGGGCGCTACAAAAACCACTTCGCAGCAGGAGGTTACCAGACACTGGGTCATGTGATGAGCATGAATCAACAGTAAGTAGCAACCAGCTACACCACATGCTAATATATGAAAAAGAGGAGAACATGTAGCCGTACTGATAAATCTGGACAACCCTATGCGTGGATCTCAGGTGACACCTAATAAAGCTGCTTCATTTTTACTTTTTATCCTAATCGAGTTACTCTCTTCACTCAAATAATACATTGTCAAGCATTTGAAAAAAACCCAGGACATATGTTTAAAAATGTTTCCATCCTGCATATAATATTTAATTCTGTCAATCATATATACGTTTAATTTATTATTATTGCAAATTCGTGTAAAGCAACATTTTATTAAGATCAAGAAGCCACTATAGACCTTTCACTACTCAACCAAAAGTAATATTTGTATAGATCGTATTTTATTTATTAATTTATTAATATGCATTTTATACACGTACATTTTATAAAAATTTTTACAAGTCATCAACAGTGATTACATCATCAGTAATTGAAGTGTTAATCTGTAAGTACATACTAGATTGTAATGTGTAAACAACTTTTACTTAGTTTCTTAGTTTGTGTTTCTAAAAGAAATCTATTATCATTACCTATGAAACTAAATAAGAAGCATGTCTGCAGCGATCTGTACTGAATGCTACATGTTGATGAACACAATAAGGGCAGCATAGAGCTATTATGCAGTGACAGAATACCTGATAGCTCCACCTCCACTTGCTGATCCATTGTACTATGAGTTGCATGAACATGCACTTACACTTTGGGCAAATTTGAATTAATTTAAAAAGGTGATAAAGAGAAATAGAGAATGGGTTAAATGATTCTTTGTTTATCTATTTCTAAAGCTTCGCAGGGTTTATCATCTTTCAGTGCTAAGCTGTGACCATTTTTCTTTGTTTGGCCTTTTACTACAACAGCTCAATTTATTGTCAAGATAATTAGATAACTTCATATTTACTACAATAATAAACAGTGACAGCCGTTAATCAGTAATAAGTGAAGCAAGAAATATCCTTAAGCAACATGGCCATTTTAACCCTGAATCTTAGGGCACTGGCTTCATATATTCGTTTTCATTTTCAGTGGAAACAAACATTCCCTCATTGTCTCATATTCAGCAACAGTGCACATATATGGCACAGGCCTGGTGTGTTTTTTTTGGAGCAGAGGAGGTCACGAAGCTGGATGGAGATATATTATAACAATATTGAGAGTCAGTGTGGTGCGGGTGGGCCAGTGCACCAGCCAGGAAAGTCAATATGTCTCTTAGATCAACAACCCCATTAAAAATTCCTCTTTTGGTCAGTCCACTACTGTATGTGTGTGTTTCTGAAGAACTTTCAGGAAATATGTTAATGAAAAAACACTGTTTTGAACCCATGATTGTCATCTTTTAATGTATAAGTTCTTTTCTCTTCACATTCTAATGAGATATATATGAAAGATCACTTTAACTACCTAACACTTTATCATATATTCCCATGACCTATGGGAACTACCAGTCCACTTTCATTCAAAAACAGTTACTATAATATTTTTTGACATTTTTTGTGTAATTGGTCCATGTGGTCTTATCCATTACACTCATTTCTGCTTTGGGCAAGAACTGAAACCTTCTCTGGAGATCTTGTGTAATCGTAATGTCGCATGGGATCAGAAATCCAAAATGCTTGCCAAATATCTGCATACATTCCAATTTTAACTGACTTAAGTTAAATGCATACATACCAAATGCACACTACCAATGATTCTCAATGAATGGGTCACAACCCAAAGGTTAATATATATAATTTTCATTTAGTTACATCCCATTGTAGGTGTGAGCTATTCACCTCATAAATATTATGTAAAACATCTTCCTAAACACTTTACTATGCCTTAAAGCATCTTCCTTTGGAGAGTGGGGTGAAAAAGACATGCTTTGTATTAACTTGCACGAGAACAGAGAACAGATTTATTCAGCTCATTATATGAAGCACTTCAGCTAATTCAGCTAATCAAGTCCTCCAACCGCACCTTTACATGTAGCTATACCGCAGAACATCTGACCTACCCAAGTAGTTTTTTTAGCATGTGTACCTAATATGGATAATTTGAAATGAACCCGTTATACTATTTAAACATAATTAGATTTTTACCTGAAGTTTAGTTAACAGGCTTGTGCACAATTCAGAATTTAAGAATTGGTCGCCATTCAGTTCATGATTTGGAATTTGAATTGAATTGACTCCGCCCCACAGGAAGTTGAATTTAAATTGGTGTTGGAATGACAGGAAGTGGAATTATGGCAATTCAAAGACATTCCACACAGTCATACGACAGAAAGAACAAATACATTAATTATGTAATTTAATAGAATTTAATTTCATTACACATAACTAGTCACTCCTCAACCCAGCATACATTTTCTTCTAACATATAGATAATGATCAAATTCTTGAAATAAATTACTCCCTCAATGTTTGATTAGTTTTGCTCAAAATGTAATTTCCATTTCAAAGTAATCAAATAACACACAGTCATTGTAAATGCAGTTGTCATTTATTACAATGGAAAACTCATTGAGCAACACTGTTGCATCTAATTCTCAATAGCTCCTCCAATGGCCTTTTAGGCCTGATATTATTTTCCATGTTGCTGTTATTACAGGTGTTAAATCAATAAATGTTTGTAATCTGAAGTTGTAAGGGACTTCTGAATCTTAAGAAGTCCAGTGTTGACCATCAAATTTTGTAGAAAAGAAGATTTTAAACAAATGTCCTCAAATTGTTTGGCAACCATTTTAAATACTTGTTTAAACAAAGCATTCTGGGATATGGAGTCATGTTCCATTGTGTTCCACAAAATTACAATTCCAATAAATCAAACTTAATTTTGTGTTCTGTGACTAGAGCTTTTAACATTATTTGCTGGGGGAAACATTTCCTGTTAATGTAATCTTTACAAGTAGTTCAAAATAATATCATTTATAGAATAAGTAATGAAATCATATATATATTGCAAAGCTTCATTGTTAAACACTTCACTTATGTATATGAATTTCTTTGAATTTGTTTTGAATTGCAATTCTGCTTCTTTTAATTAAAATTCGAATTGTAATTCTAGACTCAAATTCAATTCAAATTCAAGAATTGAAGTGGAATTTAGGAGTCATTCTCAATTCAATTCTGAATTGTGCACAAGCCTGGTGCATAAGGAATCACACGTACATACAATTTAGATTTGTATTGACTATTTAATATGAATGACCATGGCAAACATGAAATATATAGCCAGCAACCTTTTCCAACATATTTAATTCATAATAAAATTGTTTTAAGAGAATTTCTCTCCCTCTCTCTCATTCTAATACTCTCTCTCCCTTTTCGCTCCTTCTCTCACTATCTCTCTCTCTCTTCGTCTCTCTTTATTCTCTCTCCCCATCTCTCTCTTTCTATCTATCTGTCTCTCTCTATCTCATTCTACTTTCTCTCTCTCTCTCTCTACTTTCTCTCTCTCTCTCTCTGTCTAATACTCTCTCTCACTACTTTCTCTCTCTTTCTCTCTCTCTCGCTACTTTCTCTCTCTCTCTCACTACTTTCTCTCTCTCTCTCGCTTCTTTCTCTCTCTCTCTTGCTACTTTCTCTCTCTCTCTCTCTCTCTCTCTCTCTCTCTCTCTCTCTCAGAGACATCCAGAGGCTGGGGGTGACACTGATGGGCCACCAGAAGAAGATCATGACCAGCGTCCAGGTGATGCGAGCCCAGGTGCTAAATCAGAGCGTGCCCTCGGTGCACGTATAATCTCTGGCGCAGCTGTCTCCATATAAATACATATTCATCTAATATGTGTTTTGGGTTGTGTGTTGCGAACTCTTTAAAGACTCTCTTGTAAGAACTCCAAGCGGACTCTTGAACTGCAAGGATTTCCTCAGCACCAGACTTTTTTTCCCAGGACAATCCCTGCATTCTTTCTTTGCTTTTAATACTCCCTCGGACTTTGTGTTTTCTCCCTTTTTTGGTAAACGAATGGACTGCCTTAACCAACACAGATAATTTAAATATTGGTGTATATGAAGGAAGATTTTATGAACCTCGAAATGTGCGATGATGTACAGAAAGCGTTATAGTGAGGACACTGATGGGTACAGGGTGTGTGTTGTATATGCATAAAATAAACCTTATTGCCAGTGACCCACCACAGCACCGAAACGGCATGGATGATACTATGAGTGCCTGAAAATGCTGAATATAGACACTGGGGGAGGAAATAAACTGGCAGAGATGGAAAGAGAGGCAAACGCTTATATGGTATAAGCGAAAATTGTCATTGTCGGAACAAAACCTTGTATCTCCAAAACAATTGCTTTTCAGATGGAAACCATTTCTTTACTTTTAATGCACAATAATGTGAAGAATTTATTTTAAGTATTTTTGGACTATTTTTGGTGGTTTATGTGTCATAAAAAGTCCAAATGTATAATAGGCAGCTCTGAAATTACACACACACTTACATATAGATGTGGTTTTGATCTGACAATGACAATATACTGAAAAATAATATAAGCTATGAGCTGAACCGCTCAGAAAAAGCTGCATATTGTATGAAAAAGGAAAAATGATACTGAAATTAGTCACCGTTTGCCTCTGATGTCATAAGAAGGGAAACAAAGGTGATGTATGTTATGTGTTTGATTAAATATCCTAAAATGAAACCTGCTGTTATTTGTTGATTATGTGAAGTACTGTTTCAGAGAAAAGAAAAGAAAAATGAGGTGAAATCTGTAACCCTTTAACATTAAATCCTTTTGTCTTTTCAGGGACTAATTAATTATGCACAAATCACCCACTTAAAGGTCAGCTCCAACATTTTTTTTTGGTTTTCCGGACCCTGAGAGTGCTGAATGGGCAGCAAGTGAGCAAGATCACCAGTTTCTGGCCGCTGCTTCAAAATAATTGGAGGCTGCAGGAGTGGAACATATTTAAAAAGGCAGTTTGCAGCCTGTTCTCCTGTGCCACCATCTTCCACTTTTTAGGAGGCAGTTCGGGAGGCAGCACCAAGTGGGAGGAAAGAAGGAAAAACAGCCGGACCTAATATTGTTCTTCAGATTTATTAAAATTAATTACATTCTTTGATGAAGAAGAATCAAAGCAAAATCAGCCCACATCTTCATCGGCCCATGTCTCAGGCCGGCTTTACACAGTGAAACCTACATAGAATGACGTTCCACAATCCTTTGTAATCGAGTTAGTGTGAAGTATTTTTGACATTCAGTAATCTTTTTACATGCATTGATTTTATATTCAGATACCATATTATATAATATCAGTACTTTCTCTGTCTCCGTCTCTCTGTCTCTCTCTCTCTCTCTCTCATTCTCTCTCTCTCTCTCTCTCTCTAACACAGTCCAGTCAGGTAGTGTAGCACCATAAAACTACAATATTGTGAAATAATATTTAAGAAAAGCCCATTTTTGTATTCAGTGGGGCCAGTGACAGTCCTGGGATTTGAACCCACAACCTTCTAATCACAGGGGAAACTCTCTAACCTCCAGGCCACCAGTGCAGCCTAAATTCGTTTTGTGATTTTGTGTTCAACCTTCTAACATCTGCTACAAAGGTAAAGGAAATGATGTTGCTAGCAGCTTTCCACCAGTTGCACCAAATATTTGCCATGTACAGTTACCATGTGACACTTGAAATTAACCTCTGCCCTTTTCCAGATTTTACAGGGTGTACACTCCTTTAAGACTCTTAAAATGAATCCCATGAAGGAAATTGTCTGGAGCATAATCAGGCCTGTGGCAATAAATGGACGTCAGTGTGTGTAAGAGAAAACAGACAGGTTGAATAAGCCTCTGGGCAATTCGTGTGTTCATGAGTACATGATTAAAAATATCTTTTTTCTGTATTTTTAAGCAATACTGCTCTGTATGCACCGGTGAGTGCAAATAAAGTTCAAACACTGCCTTCAGTGGTGTGTCAGTGAGTGTGTACTAATCGCTTGATGTAAACAATCTGGATCCTGGATTATTTCGGTAAGTCAGGGGCATCGTCATCCTCAAAACCACTGGCGACATCAAACAGATCATGTTACGGGTATAGGAATATGCAACCAGACACTAAATGATAGGAGGGGACTGGGTGGTGTCCCCCTTCCAATTTTCAGCTGCCTGTCTGGCTCCCAGACCGAGCTGTCACATCACTCTCAGTCTGCAAACATCCCTCTCTCATCTCTGCATCTTAATTGACCTGAGCATCAAGCTGACAACAATACAATCTCGCATTCTGCCCAGTGGAGCCTGCCTGTGAGCTTTGTGAGCTTTTCCTATAATGGAATTGGAACTTTAAATGCCTCAAAGTCAGTATTTTGCAGTATATTTCATTTACATGACATAATTACTTCTGTCTACAGAGAATTAAAGGGGACTCATTAAGATTAAGGGATTGGATGTGAAATCTAGAGACATTCGAGAGAAATGTACTGACAGTTCACAGCGGTGGTGATAGAAAAGATAGCTCTTAGAAAGCCATGTTTCTGAATACTAGAATGTTCCACTGGACGTTCAAGAACTTGATCTTCATGTTAGTATTCATTTCAAATTTAGTATTAGAATGGTTCATCTTTAACAATGAGTTGAAAAGCTATTCCTAAAATCTGTAAAAAATTGTATAAAATAATGAATTAATTTGAAGATTCCAGCAAATTTACTGCACTCAAAGTTTACAGAACTGAGGGTTGAATTTTATTTTTATTTCTACTTTAAATGATACCTTATTTTCTTGAGGTCTTGCTGGAATTCTTCAAATCCATCTTAAGTGGTGCAGGTCAGTCTGAATGTATCTTTGCACCCTTGGTAATAAACTTTATGTTACGGGCTGCGGCGCGAGCCTTAGCCCGTAAGCTACCTCGGGTGAGGGAAAGGGAAACAGGTCCAACCAGGTGC
>JBBKCR010000128.1:8544955-8558941 GCA_037577295.1 Ladigesia roloffi | reverse complement strand
GTGTGAGTGTATGTGAGTGTATGTGAGTGTGTGTGAGTGTGAGTGTGTGTGAGTGTGTGTGAGTGTGTGAGTGTGTGTGTATGTTTGTGTGTGAGTGTGGGTATGTGTGTGTGTTTGTGTGAGTGTGTGTGCATGTGTGTATGTGTGTGTGTTGTGTTTGGAGCTGAGCACGAGCGTGTGGAAGTGGAGCGCCTCGTTTCATTAGCTTCGATGTTTCATTCATGAGAAAGCTTTCTCCACAGCATTCACGGTGAACGGCAGCACGAGAGTCACGGAAAGAGACACACACACTCACACACACACACACAAACACACACACACAGCTTTAGCCAGAGCCAAGAACCATCACCACGCTGTCCCAGGACTTCTGCTTTTAACGTTAGATTATTCTATTGGGTGGACTTGCTGTCACTGTTTTAATGTGATGCCATGGTTTTAATAGGAATGTGTTCTACTTAATGATCAGGGATTAAAGGAATACATCAGTGCTTTCCAGCTCTATCTCTGTCTGCGCATCTGTAGTGCACTGTCAGTTAAGCACAGAAAATAATTTCCATTTGTCCTAAGAAAAGAACAGAAAACCACTTGACTTAAAACCCATTTATAGTCGAAGCAATTGGGGAGCAGCTGAATTTCATGAATAAATGTTTGAAATGTGTGACAATATGTAGAGCATTATAAATTACAGCCATTACCCTCCAGCAATTCAGGATGAGACCAAAGCTGTTTTTTATGAACTTTTAGACAACTTTCAAATGGAGCATCACGGTGAAAAAACATTGCCGATTATATTCACCTTCTGGAAACAATGGCAAGCAGGTTAAAAACTCCACCCACACCACTATGACGGTAATGAATTACCCAAAATTCTTCCCTCTGGAAAAGCAGCCCCATCTAGGCGAGAATGAATTATGCAGATTCACAGCTTCTTCGTCTTTGACGTAAGAATTCATGGAAATGTTCTACAAATATACGTGTCTTGCATAAATCAGTAACTAGCCAGTGTTTTTTAAGTAGTAAGCTTTTAATCAAGAGGTTTTTAGTTCTTTTCTAGGAACTTGAAATGATTTTTCCAGGGTAATTGACTGCTGATGCAGCAGATACAGAATAGGCTGTAAAATAATGCTGGAGTTCGGTATTCTTCATTTACTGTATGGTTGATCAGATTTGAAAATCTCTCATTAAACTGTTTATTCCCTCAGCCTTTAAACCAGCTTGTGCTGTCTGTGCAAGTAGAGACTTCTGTCAGTGTTGCATGTGGACCCTGTGCTAGTTTACAGCCAAAGGAGTTACTTGTGGCCAAGTCGTAGGCGGTGGAGGACTTGGGGAGATGCCATAGCTGATGTAAGGCTTATTTTTGCAAATAAAAAAGATCAATAAAAACACAAAATGCATGAATATTCACATCTGATTCTATATGCAGACATAACTATCTGTTTTTAAATACTGCCACTCTCTTAAAAATGTGTTTTGTTTTTCTTCCCCAGAGGTTAATGTTTCTTAAGGCCTATGGACATGTGCTATAGGTCAAAGTACAGGCAGTGGATCAAGAAAACTTCGTTTTTAATAATCATGTGATACTAATTGGGTCACCTCTGAATAGGGCAAATATGAGCAAATTAATTGGCAATAGAAGAGACGTTTCAAGGACGTCCCCAGCAGTGACATCTGTTGTTCTCAGCAGGTAGACTTTGGGTGAGCTCAGCTCAATGTGTCCACCGCACCACGTACTGGTCAAATGCCTTTGGTCAGATAAGTGCTGTGGTGGTACTGAGCTTTACAGGGTTTTGGTTATTTCGAATCCAGACTTTGAGACTATGCAGATTATCATTCCCTCATCAACAAGGGGGACTGAAAAAATGTAAGTACTTAAATTAAATTACACCTGTTCAAGTTTAAAAAGGCTTTTTTAAAATTAATTTGCCATGAACAGGGGAACCAGGCACTTTGCTTAATATAGAAAAACATCAATCAATAAAAATCAAGTCTTAGGAAAGATCAAATATTGTCTAAATAATAAAAATAATTACATGAATGAATTTAAGTGATGCTAACCTCTCCATGAGTCTTTCTGCCAATGGCTTGGCCACCCACAGTACTTAATAATGGCAAATCTCTCCTGCTGATGAGTCTCTGCTCATAAACAATGCATCTGTCTCTCAGTCTGTGGTCTTGCGTGTAGGCAACAGGCTGAATGCTCGATCTGCATAACCAATTAAATCAAAGCAGATGAGCCTAAGTCCTTAATTTGCCCAAGGTGATGGTGCAAATGGCAAGACTGTGTCCTCCCTGGCCCCTGTCTCTTCTGTGATAGGAGTTGATGGAAAAGAGTCTGTTGGTTTGTCTCTGAGTTTCAAAGCTACGACTTTCGTGCTCACTTCTGACAGTTGTGTCTGTCACCTTGAAGTGCTCAAGCGTGACATCTGGATGCTTTCAGCATACTACCGCCGATTTATTGCTTTCACAATAGATTGCGTCGCGACCTTTGTTCAAATTAGCAGAGCATACCTAAAGGGTACTGTTATGTAGATGCAGTCCTAAAGTGTCATCAATTATATTTGCATCACGCTCCCTCACTAGATGGGTATTGCTGGGCTGTCTGGCGCCCGCCTATCTGCGTTAATGTCTGGAGCTTCTCCAACGCCTCCGTATGGCAGGCAGGCAGGCAGGCAGGCAGGCGAGGCAGGCAGCCCCTGGGAGTCGGGATTGTGTGATAACACTTTGAAATGATAGTTTAGCCCAGGAGAGCACTTGACACGCAATCTCTTCCCCTCTCAGATCGACAGGCAAAGCAAGCGCGGGGAGCAGGGTAAACACTGCAGCCCGGGGCACAAGGGCGGACCCAGGGAGACCAGCATGAAAGGGGAGGGGCAGGGGATGTAAGGCTTTTAACCGCTGTGCTCATCACAGGTTGGGATGGGAACAGGTAGGGATGGGCTCTGCTGCACAATTACCACTCAGTCCATCAGCGAGGCCCATCGCCAGGGGCTGCCTTTGCCATGAGTGCCCGTGTTTATTCTCCTCTGGCCCAAGTCTCAGCATTTGTAACTGACAGCTGCAAATTGATGGCCAAATAAAAAAAGAACACATGTTGGTAGCACTGCTTGAGCTGGAGAAAAAATAAGTGACAGTACTGTACTATTAATAAAGGATAATCTCTTAAAAAAACCTCCACATTGGCAGAAGAGCTTCTAGTGAAAAATACAGCACTGATAGGACATTATTACTGCACATTCACAATGATAAGGTGCTAGCAACATCACCACCATAACAACTTGTATTTTTTTACTTATTTATATTGTATTTCCCATGAGAATCCTCACCATTTCTACAGTGAACTACTGCTGCTTGTTTTTTGGACACGTACACCTGAAGCACAGTTTTAAGCTTCAAGTGTATTTTTGCTGCTTGCAAAAGTGTAAAGTTAGTTCCATTCCATTCTTCATTCCTGGCAGTGGAACTCCAGGTGTAGATCCTATAGGCAGTGTCGCCACCAGTCAAAAAGTACTACAATTGTACCATAAAGTTTCTCCTTTGCCCCAAAATCAGATTAACAACTAGGGGCTGATTTTCTAAAGAATGTTCTTATATGACAGGTCTCTTTTACATTTATATTTACAGCGCCTTTATCCAAAGCGACTTCCATTTCTAACTACAGGGGACAGTCTCCCTGGAGCAGGTTGGGATTAAGGTTCTTGCTCAGGGACCCAGAGGTGGTGTTGGAGGTAGAATTCGAACCCAAGATCTCATAGTCCAGAGGCAAGTATCCTACCCACTGAGCTACCTCCTCTCCACAACAGAAAGATGTTAAATTGTTGAAAGCAATCTGAATTTCTTAAACTGTCATTTGTATTTGCGCATGCCAGAATTTGCTTTCTACTGCCTGCTGTCCTCCCACCACTCAATATCCTCTTTTGTGAAAACCAAAGATTGGTCTCCATACTCTATGGTTAGCATAATTTAGGATAAAATATATAAACTGGCTTGAGCCCAGAAGGGTAAAATTGGCCTCACTTTCTCTTTGTGGGTAATTCCCTTCCCTCATTGCAATGGCAGCCAACTAAGGCATCTGGTTATTCATCTGGCAGTTAGTGCTCTCCTCCAAGCACGCCAAGCTGTCCAATGACAGTGCATTAACTGCAGTTTAAAAAGACACATACTAGCCTTCATCCTCCCAATTTGGTCTATAGTATAGAGAGAGGCCTGACTGGCCAAAAAATGAATTTGTTTCTTTTTCTAGCAAAGTGTGTTAATATACTTCTGACTGCATTACCTTGCTTCCCATTTTTAGTGGCTGTGTATGTTTAATTTCCCAGAGTGTGTGTTCAGGTTGCTGGTCACCACAGTCTTAAACTTAAACCTCACTATTCTCTTGCCTTATGTGTCCTTTGTCTTAGTTGTACTTTCTGTTTATGGTCCCCGTACCTGTTTAAGCTCTGTTTATGAATCTGTGTCCTTTGTTAATAAAAATCCATCTATAGAAACTTGCATTCGTGTCTCGCCTCACTTCTCAAGCATGGCTCGACAAGACAGTGTGAAGCATATTTGTTCATGTAGCCATCTTGTACTGAGATACTCACTGCATTGGCCATCTGCAGTGCATGGAAACTAAGTTTAAAATATTTTTTTATTAAATCCTCATTAAATCCCAGCAACTAGAGGCCAGTGGTGCTGACTTCACATGTCATGAAGGCACTGTAGAGTTAATAGTTAAACATCTGTCTCAGCTGGTAGAGCCTTAGCTGGAACTGCTAATTTTTGTTCTCTGACCCTGTATCGGTGTGGGGAAGGCAAAATCTACCTGCAGAACCAGGCTTATTCCCATTTGGACATTGTTGGGAACACTATGAGGGTCATGTTTTTTGACCTCTCCAGTGCTTTTAACATAATTAGACCCTCAATACTCAGCAATAAGCTCATGGAAATGCAGGAGGACGCCCCACTGGTAGCTTGGATTATGGAGTATTTAACCAATCGACAACAACATGTCCAGCTGAAGAGCTGCTGCTTGGAAAGCATTCTGATCAGCACAGGGGCACCACAGAGGACTGTCCCATCACCCTTCCTCTTCACCCTGTACAGTCGTTTTTTTATTTTTCGGAAAAGTATCTCAGTCGTGTCAACCGCAGAAATCCTCAGATCACTCAGCCATTGTTGTTGAGGTGGTTAAGCATTACCGGTACCTGGGGGTACACATTGACTGTACACTGTACTGGTCCAAGAACACAGATCTTCAAGAAAGTTCATAGCCAGTTCTACCATCTGAGGAGGCTCAGGTCTTTCAATATCTGTAGGAAAATATTGACTATGTTCTAACCCTCTGTTGTAGAAAGTGTGGTGTTTTTTGCAGCCGTGTGCTGTAGCAGTGGGTTGAAGAAGTAAAGTTTACTTATTATTCCATTTGCACTATTACTATTTTATTTTAGTTATTTTATTAATATCTTTTTCCCCATCTGTCTTATTTTGCTTGTTTCAATGAGCATATTTCTGTTTCTGACAAAAGAATTTATCTTATTATAACGTGAATGCTAATATGGAGAAGAAAACTAGTCCACTACCATTTTTGTCTGAAGTAATACAATTTGTAATTTTACTTTGGTCTTACTTGGAGTTTATTTATTTGAAGAAAAATTACTGTTTTCTTCTTTTGAGCTCTAAGCTCACTACATCAGTAGTGAGTCAGCAATCAGTAAAAAACCCCTAAAAGATTTTCTTAAGTTGTGATTTATTCCCTGCAAAATTTGGTACCAGGAGTGGGGAATTGATTGAAGCGTGGTACCTGAGAAACCTTAGAGGTGGTACTCTAAGTAGTGGCTGAGCAGGGAATGCTATCATTGAGCTGACTAACGCTGTTGAGTATCTCCCAAAACACAAGACTGGCTGCTATTAGGCCCAAAATAAAGTCTAGAGTTACAGATGATTGCCAGCCCATTTGTTTCAAGTGTAATAGTGCAGGACACAAGGCTAAATCTGGGTCTAGAGACATAAACCATTCAGATAAAGAGATCCCCAAGGCCTCTACAGTGCAGGAAAACTTCAACACTCAGCTGTGAGTCACGCAATGTGAGGACAAACTGTAGGCTCAGATCTGCACTCTATTTGTGGCAGATTGCTGGAGAAAGCTGTTGGCAGGTGTCCCATTATAGATCTCAAGATCGGAGGTGTCAATACATGCTACTTTCGAGATACTGGTAGCCAAGTCAGTACCCTCACTGCGAGTTTCATCAGAAAACATTTGTGGTGAGGAGATGTAGCTATGCTCTCCACACCAGGTAGGCTTGAGATCACTGTGGGCAATGATTTAGATAACATGTATGTAGAATATGTTGAGTTGAATGTTGAAACCATAGGCCTGACTGTTCCTGAATTTGGTTTGCTAGTGTTCAAAGATCCCCAAAACACCATTTCTGCCATATACCTGAAGAGAAGCCTTATAGAACATGCCAAAAAGAAATAGTGTTGAAAAGAGGACCATTGCTAAAGTATCTTTAAGAGACAGAATCTGCTTTCTCAGTAGTCACTAAAATGGCTAAGAAGAATTCTGTACAGTGAGTCCACTTGTATGCCGTTCGAGCCAATTAACTCCCTTTTGCCCAGTGGTGCACAAGTAATGAATCTGTCTCAGGAAGATGCATGGGTCCCACCCAGAGGTAGGAGTGGAACTCTTTCTCAAGTAAAGTGTGTGCATGCCAATGAGTCTTGTGAGATGAAGTTTCAGAGAATCTCTATTAATGTTGAGGAAGTTTCAGAGAATCTCTGTTAAGGACAGCCAAATGTCTGAGGATAGGTTTAAGCTGGTTTTGGACAGACTTCACATAGATGGGACTCCTGATCAGCAGGCTAAGTTAAGTATATGTTTCGACACATTGTGCGACTCATTTTCTCACTTCTGATGATTAAAATCTGGATTACACTGACAAAGTCCAGTGGAGATGATGTTCCGGTGACACAAAGGAACATTCCATCAATGCAGTAGAAGGAGCTTAGGGAAAACACAGATCTTCTCATGAAGGATGTGACAGAGGAAATCCAATTATCAGTAGTCTTATGGTATCTGATGGTAACATAAGACTCTGTGTTGATTATGAGTGTCTAAGTGCAAAAAACAAAGCCTGACACAAGCCCAATACCCTGCATTGATGAATGCTTTGATGCACTGAAAGGGGCTAGGTTCATCTCAACCACTGACCTGGGTTCCAGCTCTCATCCTTTACCTGTACTTGAAAGAGACAGACATAAGCCTGCATTCCCTTTGGAATCGGTCCATTCTCTTGTTTACTGTTGCGGTCTGTAATGGACCTTCGTCTTCCAGCACCTGATGCAGTCCGCCAAGAGCGTTTTTTTAGGTAATGTTAGTACACCTAGATGAGACATTGATACGTTCCCAGACTTTTAATGAGTGTATACAAAGACTCAAGGTAGTCTTAAAACAGCCTAAAGAGACAAGTTTGAAAGTCATTCTTGCGAGGTGTCACTGTTTACAAGAGGAAGTCAGTTTTCTAGGTTATCAGGGTTTCACATAAAGAAATATCAAGAGTGAGAGTCACTGTGGGCAACTGAATGCCAAGCGTCTTTTGACATGCTGTAATATACACTTACCTCTGCTCCCATCTTAGCTTATGCTGATTTTTTCCTTTCATTTTGGAGACAGATGGAAGCAATCAGGGTTTAGGTGCCATCTTGTACCAGTTGCAGTGGAACAGTACAAGGGTTCCTGCCGATGCCAGAAGAAGGGTTAGAAATGGAAAGCGAAATAGGATTTGCAGCTGCATGAACAGGCAATTTCAGAGATGTTTCAATGCTACATACTTAGATTTAAATTTTCACATACAATAATCCCTCGTGTCAAAAGTGTGCAAAACTTTGGTCTTGTCCACAAGTACACGGCTATTTCTGAAAACAGAGATTTTCCGTTTTCTTATTTTTTTTTAACACTGACAAAAGCATACCATGGCCAACATATGGCACTTTAACCAATAACCATTTAGCATTGGTGACCAATCAAAAGCCTTGGATATAGGACAGTGGGCAGATCTGCCTGTTCGAAAATCCTACCTTAAAATGTATAAAGTTCATAACACTAAGGATGAGAAAAAAGCAAATAATCAGTGAAAATGTAGTTTTGCTGAAACAAGAAGAGCTTAGATAGAAATATATTTAGAGGTGCATAGACCCAGTTTATACAGTCAGGTTCTAACACAAAAATGCTACTGTGAAGCAGGACCCTTCAAATCGTGCCATGCTCACAGCTTGTGGTAATTCTGGACAGTGCAAATGTTTCCAAGCTTCAGATAACATTCTGCAAACTGCAAAAAATGGCATTGTAGAGAGTTATTGATCCTAGAGGAAAAGACACCAGAGTAGAAACACACACTCATGAAAAGAGCTTTTTAGATTTTAACCACAGTAAACCAGTGGCCCGAACATAAGATAGCACAGATAAACCAGCTTCCCTAACACTAGGGAGCTCAAAAATACCGGACCGGGTTAAAATCGCTTTTTTTCTGTGATGAATTGATCAAAATTAAAACGTAAATTCGACATCCCTTGTATTAACATGCAAAAACTTCTGACAAGGTTGAGAGTAGCAGTACTTTGTAGACATCGGCATTGTAGATGGAAAAATAATTTAAACATGTCGCATACCGTGACATCATATGAGTGGCGAGTTTTCACGGGTTTTCAGAAATCTCCACTTTTCCCGAAGTTTTCAAAAACCTTCATATTAACTGACCCAAAACACTGTTTACGTGTGAACGAAATAGCCGTGTAGGTGTGGACATGGCCTTGGTGCTGTTGATCAGCTGTGGATGGGTCAGTTATCTATGTGAGATTTTGACCTGAAACATCGCCCTGCCCTGTCCTGGTGGCTATTAACAGGGGAGCCGGCTAACAGGGACAGTGTGGAATCTGAGAACTGTACAACTATTTGCAAACTTGTAAACCAAAGTACTGCACTAGACTCTGAACTGGTCACAGCAGGTGTTGAATACTGTAAGATAAAACAGATTAGAGAATGGAACAGCCAGGGATTTGAGTTTAACGCATGAAAAACACCAATCCAGGGTACACCAAATCAGAACTTGATTTCCAGGCCCTTCTCTCTGTGCTTTCCAGAACGTGGTGGGATCTCAAGAGAAAACCAGATGGTATGGGACATCAGGGAGTGGAACACACAGTTAAACTGTTGAACCAGAGATGTTTCTTTGTAGTACTGTACAAGGGAGATGAGAATGGGTCCATAATTGTGAAAGAGAAGAGCCTCAACTAAAAACATAGCCCTCAGTGAAGTTCTTTCTGAGGAACTATGAGTTACTCTCCCCAGTTCTCTGTTTAGTGACCAAGTATGTTCTTCCTGTACCATGATAGGGCAGTTTGTGTTCTCATGCCACACAGGTTGGAACACAATAGGCTTGTGGTACTATGTGTTGGGTATTATGGAAACCACCTACTCAGGTTTATATTAGGAGGAGCTGTGATGATGGTGCTCATACAAGCTTATATAATCAGCATGTTTTGTAGTGTCCAGAAGTCCTGAGCTATTTAAACAGGCCTTATCCAGTTTAGAATAATTTTTCAGAAAGGCTGCATTAAATCTACACTTGTTACATGTAGATTTAATGCAGTTAATAAGCCTCCCAGTGAAAACAAGAAACCAGTTTCCCCTTCCAAGTTTTCAAAGTATTTTTCACAAATTAATATATTGATACATTTTATTGTTATTGGTATTTCCTTTTCTACTTTGTGTGGGAACTTGCCGACTGCTGTGCATACGGATGAATAGTCATCATAAAGTATAACTGCTCCTCCATTCGCCCTTATGGAAGGGGTGTGGGAAACCGTCAATGGTAAAAAAAGGAGGTTGATTTAGGTTGAGATTGGGAAGGCAGCCAGGTGACCTTAGACGGGCGGCGTGGACGAGGGAAGTAATCTGCCATGAGAGGGCGGGTTGCAGTGTCTGACAGGACCACTTTTAAACACATCGCTGCAACCTTGACTGCACATTCTCATCTCAGCAAGCACTTTAGTGCTCCATCCAACACACACACTCTTTCAAAGTGACTCATGCCTGCAGCAGACCGTCTGCAGTTTCGCTCCTCATTCAGCTTCACCATCATCTCAGAAGCTACTGGCACAGTCTGACTACGTTCCGAGGTCAATAAGGTACCTTGAAACACCACTTCTTACTTTTGTTCAACATGTCTTCTTACTTTTGTTAAACACCTCTTCTTACTTTTGTTAAACACCACTTCTTACTTTTGTTAAACACCTCAACTCTACTTTTGTTAAACACCTCTTCTTACTTTTATTAAACACCTTTTATTACTTGTATTAAACACCTCTTCTTATTTGTATTAAACACCTCCTCTTACTTTTATTAAACATCTCTTCTTACTTTTGTTAAACAACTCTTCTTACTTTTGTTAAACACCTCTTCTTACTTTCATTAAACACCTCAACTTACGTTTGTTCAACACCTCTTCTTACTTTCATTAAACACCCCCCCTTACTTTTGTTAAACACGTCTTCTTACTTTTATTAAACACGCCCTCTTACTTTTGTTAAACACCTCTTCTTACTTTTATTAAACACGCCCTCTTACTTTTGTTAAACACCTCTTCTTACTTTTATTAAACACACCCTCTTACTTTTGTTAAACATCTCTTCTTACTTTTATTAAACAACTCTTCTTACTTTTGTTAAACACCTCTTCTTACTTTTGTTAAACATGCCCTCTTACTTTGGTTAAAGACCTCTTTTGAATTGTTTCCTGCATGTAGCTCATTAAAACAGGAGGAGATTCCAGACCTTACAGAATGTAAAACGAATGTAAATCCATCCCACTTGATTGTTATGAATATTAGTTGTACATCCACTAGTTTCTTTGGCATAGACTCTTTGTCCATTTAAATCATTAAAGTCTCGCCACAGAATAGCTGAGACTGATGTATGTGGAACTGGATTTTTCAGTGTCCTGCCAGGCATGTCAGTATTTATAAGAAGCTTCATGTTGCCCTTTTTGTTGTTTGCATTTTCTGAATCTGTGCTTTTACTGATTTGTGTCATCATAGTAACTTATTATTTGACTGCTTGCTCCAAAATGCAGTAAATGACAAGCAAAGAAAATGTATGTATTTTTTGTATTTTTCAGTGAGGTTCTTTACATGTGAAATATGGAAGTTTTCACTTTTTTGACATTTCCTAGCACCACAGCAGTGTGTGTAGAATAAGGCTGCCATTCCTTTGAGGTTTAATGCATTCATTGACCATATCTATCAAAATTCATAAAGGTTATTTTCCTCCGATTGCAGAACTGTGTTTCTAAAAAGCAGTTTACATGTTCTGCAAAACTGTACGATATTCAAAGAAATCTAAACCAACCCAAACGTTTCTAGCACATATCAAATCATTATACTTGTACAGGAGTGCTATGTAAAATGTATGAAAATTATATACAATGTATTTTGGGGTTAAAGGACCCAACTTGGCATGAAAGAAGTGTTGAAAGAAGTTTAAAAAGGTAAATCCTGTAAACTCAGCTGATGATACTGCATGAGATTCTAAACATTATTTTTAGATGATCTGTGCCTTCAAGCAAAGTATGATAAGTTCATATTCGAATGTACATCAGAGAATTGTGTATTGAAAAGAAGTCAGCCGGGATGCCTGTAATGAATCATTTAGTTGTGGAGGTTTTGATATTCTTATAAATAATATTGCCATATTCAAGGTCTGAAACAATGGTTAAGGCAACAATCTTTCGTTTCCATCCTGTCAGAAATCTTGAAGTCTTCTCAATTTATCACAGATATTCAACCTGTTTTTAAACACTTGTTTACATGTTCTCACTCTGTAAGCTCAGATATTTGGCCTTTAGCCTTGCTTTTTAGAGTCTGTTGCATTTACCCTTAGATGAGTCTGCACTTACATTGCACCTTAAAAGTTATTTTATGTGTCCAAAAGTATACAGATATCTCTTGTAGCTTTTAAAAAATTCAATTACTCATTCATTTGCACACATGCTGCTTGGATACTCTCTATTATCCCTTTAAGGTCCCTATGTCTCCACTTCTGGAGTGATGGAGCTCAACTAAATTTAAGATGAAGTGGAGTGATGTTTAAGATCTAAATCTCAGAAGAGTAGAGACTGCACTGATACACTTGATTTTAAAAGTAACATCAAACAAGCAGGAGTTTGTGGACTTTAGAGCATATCACATACAAACGGTACTAAAAAAAAACTGAGGCACATAGAAAACCAAGAACATTATCATGCCTTATGACCAGCTATGTTATATCAAAGATTTGATTTGTGGTTTAAAAACTATTTGAAATATGAAATAAAATGCTTGTACATATCTCCTGGCAAAGCCACATCAATGAAATTCAAATTGTACATCATTGCTGGCCAAACACCTCCAAAAGAGTAACAGGAAGAGGCAAAAATGATATTTTCTTCATATGTAAATTAGCTTAGAGTTGGTATTCCATTTTGGAATCTGTGCTCAAGTTATGTAGAACAAAACAAGTAAATTAAAAAAGATATATTATGTCATTATTTTGTACAAATGAGCAAAGTTATATTTATTTATTTATTTATTTATTTAAAGAGATTTGTTTTCCTCCCTCAACCATTGTCCTGTCATGAGGGAAATATTTTGTTGATTTTTGTTTTCAAGTGCAGCTAAGAGAAAATTCATTATTCTAAAAAGCAACCAACTGCTACGCTGACATCTCAGACAGCTTATTAGTCCTCAGCCTTTATTTTTAATACGTTCGCATTGCTGATTAGATCATCTCTCCCCTTTCCCTCCTACTCTCTGGCTGATTTGAGTGAAAGATTCACCTTCTTCCTTTCCATAAATATGCTTTTCAAGAGGATAGACTTTTTTGGCACAACAGAGATGACAGTCCATCTGCCAGAAGGAATTAAGGAAGAATCCAGACAGCCAAAAGGCTAGCAAAGACTCTGTGTACCTGCCTACAGCTAATTCTGAGACTTTGTGAACATTCAGATAAACAACAAAATGAAGAGCTCTTTTCCAAAACGGCATAAATCCATTATGATAGTTTTCAGGAAAGTGACATTTTTTACCTACACCCACACATTTTGTGTTAATATTTAATTTTCCTGTTAAAACGGTTCGTTGGCTCAGTCTGAACATGTTGAACAATGATTGTTAAATCAGTATTGTTTATTATAAATTATACTTTTTTTTTTCCAAAACGCAATAAATCAATCCATTTATTTCCTAAAAGTTCATTGTTTATGTGTGTTAGGTGAACATGCATCAAGGTACAAAATAATGCGGAAAGGTACAAATAATGCATTTTTATGAATATTTGTATTCGCGTGGTTAGGGCACTCGCCCTGCAATCAGAAAGCTGTGGGTTGATCCCCAAGACCGCTAGGCACTACTGAGGTTCCCTGAGCACAGTACTGTCTCCACATGCTGCTCCCCAGTACCGTCTTCACGTGCTGCTCCCCAGTACAGTTTAAAGCACTCATTTTGAAGGGGACACTACACAAAATCGCATCAAAACTACCGCCCCAGAGTTTGATTAAGTCGCGCATCCAACGAATTCCTATTGGTCGAGAGGAGATTTTCGTTTTGTAACGAAACGGTATATTGCAGTACACCTTAAACAAGGAAATTTGGCATAAAATGTTGATGTAGCAGTGAATGACAAACTCATGTTTTTAAATGTAACATTTTTGCGTTTTGGAAAAGAGCTTTTCAAATCAGAATCAGAATCAGAAAACTTTATTTATCCCGAAGGAAATTGTTTATGATAAGAATGGTAAAGAACTAGGCTCCCTGAGGACTATGACAATTTCTGACCCAGGCCATCAATAATAAATGTATCTGCTGTATTGCTATGGTGGCTCTGCCCCCTTCATCACTAAATGCAGTGTTGTGCATGAACTAGTTCAAAAGAACGCGTTCATTGAACACGTTCATATTTCAGTGAACTTTGAACTGA
>JBBKCR010000128.1:8532390-8544855 GCA_037577295.1 Ladigesia roloffi | reverse complement strand
GTGAACAGTTCACTTTGAGCATGCGTGAACTGAACTTTGAACTAGTTCATAAAAAGTGTGAACTTGCACAACACTGACTAAATGTCATATTATGTTGGACGCAATATCTGTGCATATATTCTGCTTTGTTTGCCTTCTGAAAACACAAAATATTTTAGCCCCAGCTGCTACATTACGGTAGACAGCCATTTTAAAATTTAATTTATGTTTAGAAAGGGATAGCCTGACTCCGAACAAAATAGCATCTGCCCCTTGTCATCTATTAAGGCTATCAATAATATGTAAACATTATTACTTAAACCTGGTCCAGTCCCAAATCAATTTAGCTCACAACAATTTATCCACTACAAAAAACATTTATTGAGGGGCCACTTACATATTTTCCATTTTCATCTTTTGATCTTGGTCAGAATAACACACAAACATTCATAAAATAATACCAAATGGTCCATATGGCATTCCTAGGCTTGGAGAAGGCTTCGACAGAGTGCCACACAATCTTATCTGGCACGCACTGTGATCACATGGAGTCACGGAAGCTTACATAGACTGGGTCAATCTCTACATGAATGTCACCAGTGCCGACAGATGCCCCATGGCAGTAAAAAGTAAATAATCAATGATTTTTTAGACCACAACAACAATTTAGAAATCATTTATGGCAAGCTGCCCTGAGACGATATCCCAGATCAAAGTGAACTGAAGTGAACTCCCTCTTTGAACTTGTTCATTTTCTCCATCCGCATTTGTCACAGGCTATTTTGCATTTAAGGCTTTAACTATTTAATAAGAAGGTTCTGATTGGCTCAGAGATGGACTGATACATCCCACAGGGGGATGGAGAATACAGTTGGATTACTGCAGAACCTGAAGCAGCTGGATGCCAGAGCACAGCTGTTGATGTTCCACAGTGCCCGCGCCTCTCCGCTCGTCAGCCCATCTCTCCTGATTGAAAGAGGACTCTCCACCCCTTCATTATCATTAAGCGAGCAGACAGACAGCCAAAAAGAACAGAACGCTGCTGAGGATTATTGAGTACAGTCTCTTAAAGTGAGTTAATATCACAGCAACACAGCCCAAACAGTACCGAATAAAAAGGGTCCAGACTGCAGATCCACAGTGCCAGGCCTTTGTTATTTGAAATGGATGCTAGGAATAAAACTTCAAAATATAAAAAACTAATTAAACTAAAATAAATCATTTTCTGCTTTGGTTTCATTTTGTTGTTAATAAATCATTTAATGAATACAAGAAGCATGAAACCGGAACTGGCAGAGCAAGTAAACAACAATAACAAATGCTGTGTCAGTATTGATGAGCCATTATAGTGCCTGTTTCTGACTAAGATTTTTGTGCTTGAAGTGTATTTTGTCATTTAGGGATTACTTGTCGACTCCCAAGAAGTGAAAAATGTACATTTTGGAAAACACTCTAATTTTCTAGTGTATATTCAAAATTTACCAAAATTGTTCCTACTGAATTCGTCATTTAAAGGTTTTGTTTTAAGTTTAATATTTTTTTTTTTTTCAAAAAATTCTTACTAAGCAAATTTTGATCACTCATTTGGTATATTTTTGCTTAATATACATATTTAAATCTAATTTTCAAATAATACTCCCTTGTTCTTTTGTGTTGCTTATCTTAGAATAAAGCTATTCAATAACAAATCAACATTGTTTCTGTATAACTATGGCATGAAATTTTAAGCATTAAAATGAATTCATTAATATCAGTGTGATCTGAATGGACATTAACAGCTAAAATCGTCACCTGTGTTTAAAAATGCAGCAAATAAAAATAAAAGATAAAAGCTCCAACACAGTAAAAAATAAATAAATAAATAAATTAATAAATTAATAAATAAAAATAAATAAATAATAATAATAATAATAATAATAATAATAATAATAATAATAATATCATCGTTATTATTATTATTATTAGTAGTAGTAGTAGTAAAAGTAGTAGTAGTAGTAGTATTATTATCGTTGTTGTTGTGGTTGTTGTTATTTTTGTTAATAATAATAACAATAATAATAATAATAATAATAATAATAATAATATTTAATAATAATAATAATAATACCCAGTTGCAGTTTAATTATTCTGAAAGAACTAATGCTCAAGAACCCTCAGTACCCTACTCCTCTTGTGCCCAGCAGAGGACGGTTGTAACATTTTTGGGAAATGCAGCATAACTGGACCAAATTAGGCTGTCAGAGGGGAGTCCTTTGCATGGCAGAACTATAGTTTTAATCTTTGTCTAGAAAACCAGCCCCGAGCGGGTTTCAACTTTAAATGGCGGTCATATAGTCTTGAGAGGAGCGAATGCTTTTCATGGAGGTGGGTCGTAAAATAAAGAATGTATTGGCGTTTTCAAAGGCATGCTAATAGATTGGGCTCTAGAGGTTTTGGACTGCAGCTTACTTAGTGTCACAATGAAAGAATCTCCAGATCCCTGCCTGGTTTGAGTCAGAGTCAGAGGTCAGACGTTTGAAGTGAAAATCAGCGAGAAAATCCTTATTGTATTGCGGAGAGCAGGGAAAAGGCCTGCTCTTCAACAATTAATAAAGACTTCTCAAGGTGCCCCTCCACATCATAGCATCTGGTGGTCTTTTGTGAAAATGGAGGCAAGGACAGTCCGGTGGATAGGGGCTCCTCTTTATTGCGTTTGATGAAGTTTGAGCTTGAACAACTAAGCGCATTTGGAACGTGACTATTTCCTCTACCCATTAAGTATTCACTACAGGTGATTGGGGATTTTTACTGGGGATTTTGGTAATATCAGGTCAAAGTTCAACAGCTTTAATTGTATAATATATTTATTACGAGCCGCAGGGTAGGAACCTGATCAGGGTGTTTCTCCCTCTTTCCCTATGACCAATATGATCCCCCTCTCTATCCCCCTGTGACTCTGGTTAGGATAAAAAGCCCTGAAAATGGATGGGTAAACAGGTGTATCTTTATTTTCAGTTTGTATCTGACCTTGAAATTACACAGTTGTGCTGTAGCTAAAACCATTTCACCTGATTTATTATATTCTGTTGAAGTCTTTAATCCACAGTTTCTTAATTTTTTTTTTTGTTTCCTTACATTTTTAGGTATTATGAAATGTATTTGGCATAAAAACGTGGAATGCCTGGTCCTTGATCAAAGTCGTAAAATATTCAGTATATGCACTGATCTAACCTCCTCACAATATCTGAATCCTTTAACAGTGCTGGACTGGCCATTGGGCATTCCGGATGAGCTGATGGTAATTTAGGGTCGATTAGCATGAAATCCCATCAGCAACTGAAATGTTAGCAGTGGGCTACGTCAGTACTATACGCCCAGAGAGTTCTGATAGCCATTTATCACCATTGTTGTTATACATTCCTCCATCAGCCAATGCAACGATGGTGTGTGACGTCATTCATTTTGCAACCACTGGACTGCAGACAATTCACCCAAGTGCTTTTGACCTAGTAACTGGTAATGTCTCCCTCAACAAGACACTGTGCATCTTTACATGGTTTGTAGACTGCGTTACCAGTGAAAAGAAGACACTGGATTTGCTGTATGGTATAATCAAAGATGCAAACAGCTGGGCAGAACAGATCACAACCAGATGCACCTTCAGCTCACCTACACTGCGCTGGTCAAGAAGCAAACAGCCGCAATCAGGACAGTGAGGGAGTGGTCAAGGGAGGCCAGTGCAGCCCTGCATGGAGACTACAGACTGGAAGACCCTGTATGACCTACATGGAGATGATGTTAATAACCTCACAGACTGTGTCACTGACTACATCATCTTCTGTGTGTGTAATACTTGTTACGGGCTGCGGCGCGAGCCTTAGCCCGTAAGCTACCTCGGGTGAGGGAAAGGGAATCAGGTCCAAGCAGGTGCTCCATTTTAGGGGTTTTATTAAACAGAAAACAAGATACAGAACTTAAACGGGTACGAGGACCCAAAACAGAACCGAATAGCAACTCACACAGATACCAGGAAACACAGGGGGAAGAGGCGATGGTCACATGTTGGGCTGCACACCGAATCAGACTTATATACTTTAACAAACGAGGAACAGGTGCAGCCACAACACGTGACCAGCCGATTAACCAAAACATGCTTCAAAATAGAAGGCTTCATAAATCAAGCAGACAGAAAAATCAGACAGAAAACCCACGACCGACACAATACTGTACCAGTAAAATCAATTTGCTTCTTCCACAACAACAAACCATGGGTCCCCAAGGACATTAAATCCCTCCTGAATGAGAAGAAGAAATCATTCATATCAGGTGACAAGGAGGCAGCCAAGGAAGTACAGAGACACTTGTCGGTGAGGTTAAAGGAGTTGCTACACCGGGACTACAGCCATCTTAACAAGCCAAGTGCATCCTATAGGATTACATTCTTCAACATCTCCAGTGCTTTCAACACCATTCAATCAGCCCATCTGGGGAGCAAACGGTCTGCTATGCAGGTTCATGCCCCCTACTTGCATGTATTTTGGACTACCTGACTGATAGGCCACAGTACGTGCGACTACAGGGATGTAAGTCTGACACAGTGTTGTGTAGCGCTGGAGCACCCCAGGGAACTGTTCTGTCACCATTTCTCCTCACCTTGAGCACATCTGTACTGAAGCAGTACAACACGAGGGCAGCCATCTGCAAAAATTCTCAGATGACTCAGCATAAGTCAGATATATCAAGAGTGGGGATGACTCGGCACACAGGATGGCTGTGGACAGTTTTGTGGGCTGGTGTGAGCTGAATCAACTGCAGCTCAACATCCAAAAGACAAAAGAACTGATGGTTCCTTACCTGTCCTTTAGTGGGGTGGATGTGGAGAACTACAGATACCTGGATGTACACATTGACTGGTCTAAGAACTCTCTGGCCATTTACAAGAGGTGTCAAAGTAGGCTGTACTTCCTATACAGTCTCCAATCTTTTAGAGTCTGCAAAACCATGTTGTGGATGTTCTATGAGTCTGTTGTGACCAGAACTGTTTTCTATGCTGTGGTGTGCTGGGGCGGTAGCATGAAAGTAGCTGACAGGAAGAGACTTAGCAAACTGATCAGGAAAGCTGGCCCTGTGGAGGGTGAGGAACTGGATAGCATGGAAATTGTGGCTGAAAGGAGAACATTGTCCAGACATCAGTCTGTCATGGACAATGTAGACCACCCACTCCACAGGGTGGTGTACATCCTGAGAAGTACCTTTAGCCTTTATGATTGAGTAAAAGACTATGTGCATTACTTTTGCTGTGATGTGCAATACTATGCATTATTCATACCAGGTAGAAAATATTACGTGCAATATCAAATTCTGTCCTCTATATGGTGCTAAATCACTTAACTATTGTAACATCTTACATGCAATATTGCTACTTATATATACGTATATATATTGTAACGGAGTTGGCTGGGGAGGGCTGTCCCAGCATGCTTTGCTCCCACCTCGGGCTGTGTAATTGTGTTCTGTGTGTTATTATTGGGGTTTATTGTGTGTTAGTGGGGTAGTAATGTGTAATTTTGTTTATTTGGAGTGTTAATGTGTATGTTTGGGTTGTTTTGGGGGTATCTGGATGTGTTTTAGTGTAGGATACACAGGCTACCGTTAGTGTGTGTCACTAGGGTAGCCCTGTGTACGTGGGCCGGGTTTGTGTGTGTGTTGAGTGAGAGGTGAAGTGTGTAATGTTATCCCTTTGAATGCTCCTGCTGTTCGAGCTCAAAATAAAAGCTGTAGAGTTTCCCTCCTTTTGAGCTCACCTGCTCTCATGAGTGTTACTTGCCTCCCTTAACGATCTCACCCTAAAATCATTACAATGTATTATGGTTGTTTTCTTTCCAATGATTAAAATTTTAATCAGGTTGTACTTTATTTCATTGAGTCTTTTTTAGAGTTATATTACACTTGAATATTACACTTGGCGGTCACCACGTGTATGAAACATTACACAGTTGTAGAGAATAATTTGGGAAAACTATGAGTTCTTACAAGTGAGAGGTTTCATACAATTAATATTAGCAACCATTAATGTTAATCTTTTATGTTTCACATTTTAACCTGTCTAAATTTCTTAGTATTATATTTTTTCCTTCCTGATATCAAGATGTTTTCTTACATTTCCCTGTCTCTTTGAAACAATTCTGTGCATTGTGTGGTTTGAGTGAGCCCTGTTGACATAAAATGCTTTTATAGTTAGGGTTCTGAAATCTTAATAAGCTTTAATAAGCTAAAGAAGCTTTTACAAATATTGAACCATAAGGCACTCCTGAAAGCACTCTGGCAGAGTTTTAATGAGGAATTGATTTAATATTTCAATATTGAGCTCATAAATCTTTGAGGAAAAAAAATTATATTTCAAAGTGGGATTTTCTCTAAAAACATTTTGGCTATTCTACAGTACCATCACAGATTACACAGATGGTTCATAATGGTACCAAGGAATATTTTGTAATGCTCATGAAGTTATTAAACCTTCATCTAGGATGTAATGAGAGATAATGTTAACTCCCTTCTGTAGACTCCTCATCAAAAAAAGCAATACATGATGCTATTGGGCTGCAGACACCAGCAGTGGCCTGGTGTATAATACCTGAAACAGACACATAGTAGCAGATCTTTCTCTTTCAGCCTCTCTCACAATGAGCTGTGTGCTTGATTAAGCTTGCACGTGACCAAATCTAAATGTTTCTTACCTCCACTAGCATGTAGGATTCACAGATTGCCACATGTCAGAAACTGGAGCATCTGAGGTGAATAATAAAGTCTAATCAACCACATATGTCTCCATTTACACATTGTGCAAATGGACTGCTGAATGAAGTCCTTGAACTGCTTTCAGACACATACATACACACACACAGTGTCTAGTTGTTCTATTCAATTTGCATTAATGGATGGAAAGTAATAGTAACAATAATAATTTATGCAAAAACAAATGGACGGCAGTCCGTATTTGTAAGTCTACAAAGTGCACCCAAAGATAAATTAAACAAAAATATAAATGAGCCGGAAAACATAAGTCTCAGTTTGTGCTATTGTTGTCCTGTCCACACTTGTGTACTCTTTTGTGTCTCACCATTGCAGTTCTCTGTATACTTTGTAGATATTTGAAATTGCAATTAATACCAATGTAAATTGAGCAGCAGGAGCTTCATCCACAAAGACCAATCAACAGAGCTAAGAATTCTGACTGAAAACATGCATTTAGTGACAATGTTGCTCATGCATTAGTGTGATTATGCCAGAGAGCAGCTGTTTCTCAGATGAGTGAGAATGTCTATGCAGGCCAAGATCAGACAGACAGAATACTCCCCAAGCAGGAAACAGCATGTGTAAGATACAGAGAATTGTACATGCCTGAATGTTTCACTTCTGTTGTGTCTGCTGTTCCCAGACATTCTGCTGGCAAGTTTCATTATAGTGATGGGATTGGTCTTTTCCAGGGTATGTGGGGTCACTGAGTGTTTTAATGTAAACAATGTAAATAATATTCTGTTACCTTTACAGTTACTGGATCTTAATTATACAGTTGAGGCTATGGAAGATTTCAGACCATGGTGTAAGACAGCATTCTCCATCATCATCAAAACACCAACTAAGTGTTTAGACTAAAATAAGAGAGCCTAGAAATGATGAGCTTTGGTGCCAACCAGTATGAGTTTTGTTTTATGAGCACTAAGCTAAAGAAAATTTGATGACAACCAAGCTTTTAAATCCTGAATTCAGATTATAAATAAATGGGGCACACTGGCTGCATTGGGGGTGGCAATAAAAACAACATCAGAAACAAAAGGGAAGAATTTTAATCATGGAAGACAAAGGGTCTAGGACAGATACCTGGGGAACACCTTGCTGAACAATAACAGAAGAAGATTTGCTTCTGTAGTTGGACATGATGCTGCCCATCGTTAAGTTATGAAGAGAACTACAATGTCAATCATTAACAGTATCCGTTGCAGAGGTTAGATCCATGACAAAGAGAATAGTATGGGTAGAAGATCATTAATGAAGATCATCAGTGACCTCAATGAGGGCTTTGTATCAGCCACTATTTTTCTGTTTGTTTTAAGGTGTAACTGCAGTAATTCCAATTAATTAGTTGCTCTCTTGAATTGAGTTAATTGAGAGATGTAAAAACAAATGATCTGCAGTTATTGTTTAAGAAACATCAAGCAGTCTGGAGCTAATGGACAGGTAGATGAGATCATTTTCCTTAGAAAATCTGTGATTGCATCGAAGCTTGGTGGTGGAGTTGGGTTAGAGGAGGAAAAATAAGATATTAAGTCCTTTTTTTTTAAGTGAAGGATTGAATCACAGTTCAGTAGAGCCAGAGAGGAGAGGTACAGAGGGCTGAAAAGGTGGAAGATAAAATTTTCTGCCATTAATAGCAGAAGTCGGGTTGGAGCAATGAGCAGTGTGAAGGGCAGATCGACATTCCAACATGAGATCATGATATACAAAAAATTGCAAAACGACTATTTTTTACAAGGGAATTCATGGCGCTTGCCCTCAGCTTTCAAAGACCTCCACTCAGGGGCAAACCAAGGCCAGGAGTGAGAGCCAGTACAGCTCTGACCTTAACAGGTGCGAATTCATCTAATACCACTGAGATTGAGTGATTATATAGGAACAAGGTTTCAGCAGGAGAGGAAATGTTCAGGGAATAAGCTAAAGGGAGACAAGTAGAGGAGAAAGAAGGCAATTCAATAGTTTTAAAGTTTGTATAAAAATCACAAAGACACATGCAGTGGTAAGTTTGTAGTGACTAAATTCAATGAAAAGATGATTAGTAATGTCTGTGGGACAAGCAGTGATCCAAACATTGTCCTTATGAGCAAACCAAGTCCAACATCTCCATGGGTCGGAAAGTAAACACATTGAACACAATTGGAGACATTGTTTTCAAAAAATAACCATGTAAAATAACATTACTACACAGAGCACAGTAGGAAGCAAAAGAAAGAATTTCACCAAGGTCAGAGAATAATGAAGAGGGATGTATCTTGTTATGCAGTGGGTAAATTAACACAACTACAAGTGGAGTTTTACAGTTTTGAACACCAGATAGACATTATGGCATGAAATTCCAGGGCCTTCATTTTAACTCTGTCTTGGATGACAACAGCCAAGCCACCAACTCTTCCAGTGTGCACCTGGAAACCTGAGAGAGCCAGGTCTATTGGCAAGCATAGTATCTACTTAGCAATTTCATATGACTTAAAATGTATCCCGTGTTGAAGTGTAGTGAGAGGCAGGTGCAGTTAGTCAGGACTGGTGGACTGAACAGAGGAAACTGAGAAAAGTGAGGGATGGTGAGTGATCTGATGGGATCTGGCAGAAAGGTGATTATATTGATGGTGACAGGATATAAACAGAACTTTGCAGAGATTATAGAAACATGAATCCAGACAAGCATGGCTGTTCTGAAACCATAGCAGAGACAGTGTACACTCCAGTCCCATGCATAATGTGCAAACTAGCCAGACAGTGATCCATCCAATAACGACATTCGCTTGCAGAAGGCGGGGAGGTTGGTAGCATCAGATGGAAGCTGGTAGCATCAGATGGAAGCTGGTATCATCAGGAGGCTTCTGAGGAAAACAAGCTAGCAAACACAGTAAAATAATCTGGTCCAGGAGTAGACAAGATCACTGGTAACACATGTTCATATGTGTCCACAGTAGAAAATGAAATTGTTCAGAAAAACAGACCAGTGCAAACAAGAGCTGAAAGCGACACAAACAAACAAGCAAACAAACCCCAGTGAAAAGCAACAGCCACATGCGTACATTCACCAGACAAAATGCTACATCTGTTCTGTAATAGAATCTGTAATAGCAGTGCATCGTTATTGGGAAATGAAGCAGTGAAGCACATAGCCTATAAAAATCAGTGAGCATCTCTCACTAAAGAGAACTAAAATGCCTGAAAGGAACATCAGCACAAAAACTGCATTAGGAGCTTCAAAGGCTAAATATTGCACATAAGATTCCTATGCATAAGCATGTCACAACTGGACCCTGGAGCAGTGGAATGTGTTGTCTGAAGGGGTGAATCACACTTCACTAAGTGGCAGTTTGAAGATAGAAGTTGGTCTTGTTTCTCAAGGTTTGGACTTGTAGTTCTACAGAAGCGTAATGCTAATGCTATAGCATACAAAGATTACAACAGTTTGGGGAGGGCCCTGTCCTCTTTCAGCAAGACTGTGCCCCTTTTTTACATAACCAGATCTATGAAGACATGATTTGATAAGTTCAGTGTGGGGGAACTCCATTGACCTTCACAGTGCACTAACCACAAACCAGCTAGACATTTGGGATTAACTGGACTGCAAGCCAGACCTGATCCAGCATCAGTGTCGGAGCTTGTGCACTTCTGAGAGAATTAGCATGAACTCTCACTCACACACCTTTAAGAAAATCTTCTCAAAGTAGTGTAGCCTCAAATGGGCTTGCAGGAGGAATCCATATTAATACTTATAGTTATTATGGTTGGTTTGGAATGGAGTGTTTAATAACCTCATATAGATATGGTAGCCACTTACGTTTGTTTATTTGTCCATAGATAAACCTGAGATAAACGTGCAGTGGTTATTTTTTTATATATATTACAGTACAGGCCAAACATTTGGACACACCTTCTCATTCAATGTGTTTTCTTTACTTTCAAGACCATTTACATTGGTAAATTCTCACTGAAGGCATCAAAACTATGAATGAATATGTGGAGTTAACAAAAAAGGTGAAATAATCACTCTGATCACTGCTTTGCACACAGGTTTTTACTGCTAAACACCTGTGGGAACTCCTTCAATACTGTTGGAAAACCATTTCAGCTGACGACCTCTTGAAGCTCATCGAGAGAATGCCAAGAGTGTGCAAAGTACAGAACTCCACATGTGTTCATTCATAGTTTTGATGCACTTACTCAGAATATACCACTGTAAATGGTCATAAAAATAGAGTAAACACATTGAATGAGAAGGTGGTGTGTCCAAACTTTTGGACTTTTGGCCTATACTGTATATATATCGGATTTCATGCAATATATATCAGCTTTCATTCCATATATATTGGGTTTCATTCCATAAATATCAAGTTTCATTCCATATATATCAAGTTTCATTGTATATTTCTTGTTTGGCTTTCCATAATATATATAAATATATCGGGGAGCCATGTGTGGGGAGCAGTGTGTGGGGATGGGGAGCTGTGTGTGGGGAGCGATGTGTGGGGAAGGGGAGCAGCATGTGAGGAGCTGTGTGTGGGGAGCGATGTGTGGGAATGGTACTTACTCAGGG
This sequence comes from Ladigesia roloffi, assembly GCA_037577295.1. Taxonomy (NCBI): domain Eukaryota; kingdom Metazoa; phylum Chordata; class Actinopteri; order Characiformes; family Alestidae; genus Ladigesia; species Ladigesia roloffi. The sequence goes on along the minus strand of JBBKCR010000128.1, from coordinate 8,533,553 downwards.
TACCTCAGAGGTTCCTCGCAGTCTGGAGGGTCAACCCATGACTTTCTGATCGCAGACCGAGCCCCAAACCATGCAAATATTTTTTTAAGTATTTGTCAGAATACGGTATTTGTAAAAAACACATTATTTGTGCCAATCGGAATAGCCTATTTGTATTTGTCTCCACTATCTCGACTCCTCTATCTCAGTCCTTCGCTCCGTTAAAAACAAAGGAAGCGCTCCGCCCAGCTGCCCGGAGCCACAAAAAAAAACCTAACAAAAAATATTTCAATTACACATAGCAGTCATCAAACAGACCTGGATTTGAAAAGAAAAATAAGAACACTGTTACTAACTTTTCCCTGGTCTGTTTAAAACAACAGTCTGCGGTTCTGATGAGAACTGGCCAAACGTTTCAAGAATTAATTCACGCTGAGGGATCATGCCCCACACACACACCCCACAGCGGGAAGGTCGACACTGCTCATACTCCCTCACATGCAGGCACACACAGACACTGTGTAGAGCCGTGGGGGTGCGCGGCTCTCGATCGTCTGAGAGGCGGACCACCCGAGACTGGGACCCGCGATGTCACCGAGACCACAGGAGCGGCGCTCCGGCCAAATTCAGATTCGGGTTTTATTTGTTTCATACAGTGTCATACACAGTACAAAATGCAGGTGAAGGCTTACTGCAGCCCGACCTTAAAAAAAACTGTAAAGAAACAGAATAGAAACAGTCTGAAAGCCAACAGTATTAGTCGCCGGGAGCAAATAAAAATTTGACACACCTCTGGCTCCGCCACTGCTCAAAACAATACAAAACAAATACATAGTGTCACAAACTGGCTGGCGATGCAGACACAAGGACGCTGAGACTGAGCGGTACGTGAAATAAAGCTTTATTGACATGAAAACTTACCTATTATGACGAAAAAAATATGTTTCGGGGCAAAACTGTAAAAGGGAAGGGGTGTGTCTGTGTCGTGATGCACCCTCCTCACACCGTGACACGGGTCCGTGGAAGTGATTTCGGTTTTGTATCGGATATCATTACAGCCCTACTATATAGATATATATATATATATATATGGAAAGAGAGAGAGAGAGAAAGATAGATAGATAGATAGATAGATAGATAGATAGATAGATAGATAGATAGATAGATAGATAGATAGATAGATA
>JBBKCR010000128.1:8507532-8521775 GCA_037577295.1 Ladigesia roloffi | reverse complement strand
TATATATATATATAAATCTAGATATAATGTGAGGAAATGCTGTCTATTAGCTGTCATCTAACCTGTTCATCGTTGGTTCAAGTGTCACTCTATGGTCAGGAAGGGAGCTGTGGTCCTCGAACCAGATTACAGGGCCCCCAGGTGATACACATATTCCACCTGAATCAAACTTTTAAGAACAATGTAGACCTGGTTGATGTGATGAGAACTAGAATATAAAAAACATTGGGAGCATATATACACACTTTAGAGTGTACACACACTCCTCCGGTTATTATGCACAACCTTTCAAAGAGTAAAGCCCAATCACGGACACTCTTAAGTAGCTATTGTCAGGCTTTGGGCCGCAGAGAAGCCAAACATCATCTCAGTCATTACTCTTAACAGCTGGGGGTTTTCTCACAGATGGACTGGCAACAACACAAACCAAGAAAAATAAAGAGGGCGGAAACTTCATGCATGCTTAATGTCTTCAGAGCACATTCAATCCTTTAAAGCCAACCTCCCTGCTGTTCTCATCACTTTCAAGACTTATTTTCAAAAAACAACAAGTGCTGAAATGACAGACGGGCGCCAAAGAATAAATTATGCTCTTTTATGTAATCATTCCCTTTGACCACATCTCTTTTTTATCTGAACCAGTCAGTCTATACGCCACATGATAAGAGAACAAGGGAATCAGCAACATCTAGCCTATGTTAACACAGCACAGGGCAGAGGTCATTTCACGCTGTCAGCATTATTTACCATTTTAAATGACTTTAGGCCAAAAGTCCTTTCCAGCGGAAATCTTCAGGTACTCATAATATACCTTTAAATCTGAAACAGATGTTTGGTTAAGATGAGGGCACCAGGTTAATTTCAGTAATGCGGCATGACTCCACACTACACACTCCTCACAACACACCAACTTTCTCTCCTCAGGGTGGGGGAACTTTGGATTGGAGTCCAGCGTAGTTTAGTGTATTCCCAGCCCTAAAACCCCAAATAAACTAAAGCTTCTTATTTACAAATAATATTGCAGTTGCACAAAAGCTTCATAATTTCAGCCCTGTTACTGCTACTGCTAGTACCAATACTATTTCTACAACAAATAATAGTCTTAGTAATAGTAATATGGTAATATAGTAGTATAATTATTATTATTATTATTAGTAGTAGTAGTAGTTGTAGTAGTAATGTGTTATTAGTATTATTTTTAGTAGTAATTGTAGTAGTAGTAATGATGTTATTATTATTATTTTAGGAGTATTAGTAGTAATGGTGTTATTATTAGTAGTAGAAGTAGTTGTAGTAACAGTAATCATAGTAGCAGTAATTTTGTTATGGTTAAAATTATTATTCTTATTGTTATTAGTAGGAGTAGTAATGGTAGAATTATCGTTGTTATTATAATTGTTATTAGTAGTAGTAAGGGTGTTATTATTATCATTAATAATAGTAGTAGTAATAGTAGTAATGGGACTGTAATTATTGGTAGTAGCAGTAGGATGAAAATTATGATAATTTATTTTTTGTTGTTGCCAGTATTGTTTTATTTATATAGCATATAAAAACAATATGCACCCGTAAAATACTGAAAATCAGATCTCCAGATCTGCCACTCAAATGCTGACAGTGAGGAGACTCTGCAGGGCAAAACAGTATATTGTCAAGTGAAATAATCTCAAATCAAATAAAACTATTGAAATATTTCTCATTTGAGACAGGTATATGAATATTATGACATTTTGCTCGAACATTGATCACTTAATGAGAAACATGAGCTTTATTATACACTGAATGACTGGGTTTAAGACGATTTTAAAATAGGTATCATTTATTGCAGTGTGTTCTTAATTAATGATCTACCGTCACAAGGAAGGGAGAGGATGGACAGTGGGAAGATATAATTTTAAATATGTAATAAGGAGTGTATGTGTAATGTAGTGTGTAGTGTAATGTAGGGTCTTGGCAGTAATCCCCTAAGACATGGATGGCCAGTGTGAATCTGATGTAATGTGGTGAAGTACAGAGGTGAGTAAGCGGCCGACTCATGAGGTGCAATTTTATTTCATATCTCATGCAGCCCATTACCACTCACTTTCTGCTCTCCAGCTTGCGTGATGAAATGAAATGAAGGCAGGAGTTCCTGTCAATCATTGTAATCAAAATAATGTAAACTGGTGAGAAATACTTTAAAATGTTGTCAAAAATACGCATAAAGTGCTTCTTCACAACCACTGTTTGGGATAAGACAAGGATGCTGATACAAATGAAATTTTGCTACAATAACTAAAACTATCAAGTATTGAAAAGTTTCCTAAATATTAAGTTATTATTCTCTTCAGGGGTTTTGTAATCCATGTGAATGAATTGGGATGCATGACTAAGTAAAATGACTATGAAGGGAAGGGACTTGTTACATTTCAATATAAAAATTGTTGTTGTTGTTTTTATTAATGTAATGACATATTAATAAAGTGTAACTAGTGTTGGATGGATTACAGTTGTTCAGTTATGAACTTTGATTAACATAACTGCATACACTCAAAAAAATGAACAAGAAAGTTGTAAACTTTACTTACTTTATTTATATTCAGAATTGTGTTTGTTGACTTGAAATGGTTTTTACTATTATGGTCCACATAACTATGTCTCAACTTTAGTTTCAAGTTACATAATTGAATTTTGTGGAACCTATTGACAAGGAAAAATTAATTAAAATCAAGGTTTCATTTTTTCTGTGTATAATTACATGAATGCAAACAGAGGCTGTTGTATATCAGTAGTTACTGCAGCATTATTCATGTGCAATATCACAGTTATAAGGGATGCTTGATAGAAAGTGGGACTATAATACTACAAGCATAGCCCCCCCGACCAGTGTTCGTAATTCATTTTGACCACCAGGGTGCACCCTTTCAATACCATTCTGACACTGTTAAGCAACCCCTCACAGTTGTATATGTATCTCCAAAACCGTGTTACAAATATCTCTGTACTCAATTTAATTAATTAATCAATTTGATTATAGCTTAAAAATAAACACTTAGAAACACTTTGAAGTCCTTTTTCTGCAAGAAGAGATGGAACCAAACTAGCCGGCATGCCTTGAATGAAAGTTTTGCTCCTAACATTATAACTCATTTGAAATGTAGATGTAGTAACTAATGAAAACAGATACTGCCTCACTGTTCAGCACTTATAGTGCCACACATTGTTTACATAAAACAAACAAACAAACAAACAAACACACACACATCACTTCCGTCTGTTTACTCACTGCAAACCATTAGCGGTTCTAATTGGCCATTGCTTCACATTCAAATCATGCTCTGCTTTTGACACTTTCAGGGGCAAAGAACATTTGGAAAGCTTTTATTCTGTTTCAGTTTTTGCAGGGGATGCAGCCCAGACCCACAATCACATTCATTCACTAGTCACTGTAAACATGGGCGTCTACACTGCATTCCTCTGAACTGACCTACAAGTCAGAGGTGAGCCCGAGCCTTAACCTTTACTCAAGTAAAAGCACATGTAGTACAATCAGGATGTTCAGCAGAGGAAGTGAAGTTAAGGCCTGTTCTCATCTTTCTGCTGCATTTTTTCTTCTCTTTTTAATGCAAAGTCCAAATCCGGGTACACTCACAGTGCAGTATTTTGTTTCATATCTTCATGTCCTCATTATTTTGCATATTCCTGAACTTGAAAAAGAGGCAGATAACAGGTTTGCTATGACTTGTCATATAATCTTTCTACTATATTTTACTGAAAGTTAGAATTTGCATTTTTTGTTGTTGTTGTGTTGTTTATGTTTATCATGTTTTGGACATATGATGTTTTGGACAAGGCAGGTAAGGAATTTCGCCGTGTTCACACAGTGTACTGTGGTGTGTTCATGTATGACATATGGTCACTTTACACTTTAATTAATTTCAAACCAGAAAGTGTCAGATTTACAGCTAGCAGTGGTTTTAGCCATCATTTTATAATGCAAAATGGAGTTTCACTCACTCGATAGCTAGTCTGTGAATATGGCATATACTTTTTAGCATTAATGAATGCTCTAAATGACCAACTTGACAGAGAGCTCTCAGACAGACCAAGAAGTGCTCATGTCTTAGAGCCATTACTGATCCGGACAGATCACTTTCCTTCCATTCATTTTTAACCACTCAAAGATGATTAGATTGTCAGATTTGAAAACTCCCCTCAGGTTTTGCCTGCCTGATTTTGAGTTCTCTTTCTTTTCTGTCAAAGACGCACATGTGCTGTCTCCCTCTCCAGCTAAGGGCGTTAGCTTGCGCCCCATTCCGAGCAATTCTATTAATTATTTGAGTGCACACCAGGTCCAGTGAGGCAGAACTGACATTTTACCTTTGCTGCATTTCCACAGCATCAGGGGTCCAAACGCCTGGGCAAGCATGGCACTCATGGAGAAGAAAGGGAAAACAGCAGATGAGAGCATTCAGGTGTAAAGAAGTAGGTGGAGCTAAGTCTGGAGAGTTACAATGATGCTAATGCTCAGACACTGTCTGACCTGTTTTCTTATCCAACCTCATTCGACTCAAAGCCGCCAGGTTTCCATCAGTTCTAACTTTTATGGAAGACTGTCGGTCCAATAATCAGGTACAAACACTGCATTGACTGCTACTTAAATTTTAAGCAGGTTTAGCAGATACATTTTTAGCAGGTCCTTACCCAGTAATTGTGTTGAAGTTTCGCAATCTAATTGTTATATAGGTACAATTTATGAAGAAGTTGCTGGGGCTGGGGTTCAGTGCTGCCCTGTTCAACTGGGTTCTGAACTTCCTCACCAACAGGCCGCAGCGCGTGAGGATCGGCAAGAACACCTCCACCATACTGACCCTAACACTGGCATACCACAGGGAAGTGCCCTGAGCCCCGTGCTGTACTCCCTGTTCACACAGTGTGTCCAGACAGAGCTCCAACACCATCATAAAGTCTGCTGATGATACAACCATCATGGGCCTGATCAGCAACAATGACGAGACGGCCTATCGAGAGGGGTTGTGTTAGGAGAACAACCTCTCTCTCAATGCCAGCCAAACCAAAGAGATGGTTTTGGACTTTAGGAGGCAGGACGCAGCTCATTACCCCATCCTCATCGGAGGAGGTGCTGTGGAGAGGGTCAGCAGCTTCAAGCTCCTTGGTGTCTCCCTCAGTGCCGACCTCAAGTCCCCAGAATACACAGCTGCAGTCACCAAGAATGCCCACCAGCGACTTCACTTCCTCAGACGTCTAAAGAAGGCTGGGGTGTCCACCTCTGTCCTCACCAGCTTCTACAGGTGCACTGTGGAGACTGTCCTCATGGGGAGGCTCTGCAGAGGGTGGGGAACACAAGCCAGAGGATTACAGGCACTCCACTCCCTGCAATTACGGACATTTACCGCACACGCTGTCTCAGGAAAGCTGAGAGCATGCTGAAGGACCCCAGCCACCCTGCACTGACACTTTTCACTTTTCTGCCATCTGGCACGAGACTCAGGACACACAGCATGATTCCTGAACAGTTTTTACCCCAGTGCCATCAGGTTATTTAACACACAGTAGCTGTGGCCCTCCCTCCATGCGCAATAAATCTGTTCTTTAATTCACAATTCACACTGCACTGTCACTTTACACTGTACACTGCACTGTCACTTTACACTGTACACTGCACTGTCACTTACACTTTACATTGTACAGCTCACTCCACATTATTCTCTGACACCTTACAATATGCACATTCACTGTATGCAACTTCACTGTGATTATCTATTGCTGCTGAACTAGTTTGCCTTCTATGTCTCTACATTGTCTTCTATGTTGCCTTCTATGTTTTGCTTTCGTCTCATGTCTTACGTTTTTGTCTGTGAAGGGGGGAGGGTGTCAAGTAATAATTTCATTGTGCTGTGCACGCTGCACTTTGTACACATGACAATAAACCAACTTTAACTTCAATTTCTTCAGTTGTGCTATATAGACACAATACACTATATAAACACCTGAGCATTTCACCAACAGGGACTTTAATGACATTGCATTGCAATGACATAGGCTTTAATTTGGAGTTGATCGCTCTTTGCAGCTATAACAGCTTCAGCTCTTCTTGGAAGGAGTTCCACAATATTCTGGATTTGTGCCTAATTCTTCTGTAGTTTTGGGCAGAGGACCACTCAACCCACCGTGATACTGAGGCATTGACCCTTTTCACCAATTCCTGAGGCACCAATTCTATATTATATTCCACTGGAATTATTTTCAGCCACGTCTTGGCAAGTATAGTTTGCTTATTTTTAGCTTATGTTGCTGCCTTGCTCATTTAAAATACTACCCACCTTATTATCACTATTAATTCTTTTATAATATCAAATATGCTACATGTTTCATTCTTTAACATTCTCATGAGCCACTCAGGCTTAGATTTCAAGCTTACCAGCCTAAATCACATATCTGGCTACAAAGCACCCAGATACAATACCTTGGCTTGTTTGAGCTCACTGTAAGTCAGAGACAAGCTCACTTCAGAAAAGAGTGCTCTCAGAAGTTTTATATCTTCTCTCGTATAGTCTGAAGGATGTCAAGCGTGGCGGTTAGCAGTTGGAAAGCCATTCATCCATTAAAGCCCCTATACTTTAGACCACCCTGACAATAGATAAAAGAGGCACATGCTGCATGAATTCAACTTTCGCACCAACTGTCATGAGGCCTCATTTCTAGATATATGGAAAACTCCTGGAATTCACTTTGAAGTATGTCTTGATAAAGCTTGTATTTATAACTGGGACTGCATTCAGAATTACAGAAACAGTATCCTAGCAAGTAAAAACAGTCTACTGGAAGACAAAACTATTTCTTTCAACATACTATGAAGATAATTTTGCTTATTTTAAATGGCTTATTTCCTATATTTATCCATGAGGTCTAGATTTAACATTTGTGTAGTTTTATTTACTAAAACACAGGCTTTTACAGACTCTGTACCACCTAGATAGATAAATGTATTCAAGCTCTGCCTGGTTCTTTATTAGGCATCATTATAAAATTGGTCTGAGCTGACACACTCGTTTGTTGATATTTGGAGCAAAACTTCTATGTAAAAATATAGATCATATGAATTGGGGTTTAAATTTTATGTTTTAGAACTACCACAGTGATCTGCCAGTACAGCGCAACACAAGTAAAAATGTGTTAAAATGTCACTTAATCTTATAATACTCTTGAAACTATCCCAAACTCTGAGAAATAATAGTGATTCCCAGTAGATACTAGATATTAGTTTAAATTTGTAATTTACCCCATACAAAATCTTTACAGATGTTTGGTGTCCACATTTTGCTTCTTTCATTTAGTGCTGGAAATAAAATGCTAGCACTGCTAACAGACACTAGGAGTTTTCATTTTTCCATATATACATCACCAAAGCTCCTCTGTTGTGCTGAATTCAAACTTCCCTGTTCATACATGCATGTGGCCCTGGCATTCGAATGCTAAATTCTCTAAACAGTTTTCTTTTGCTAACAACTTCTGTAAAGTTTATCAGTAGTTTGTAAATAACAAACAGAGTGTAACATCCTTGTCCCTGGTTGATAACCTGCTTTCAGTTCATTATCACAGCGTACAGTAAGTCATACTCTGCTCCAAAACATTGTAGCTCCAGTTCTCCCACACAATTTGGACTCCAAACACGCCTGAGTGACCACATCTGGAGTAAGCGAAAACATCTGGTTTTGGATTGGTTTTTGATTACATTTGAATTTTTTACCTGAACTTTTCTCAAAAAATTAATTGGCCAGCCTGTTCTTTTGCTGCAGTGTTTCCAGAAGTTTCGCTCTTCTTTCAGAGCTCAGCAAATCACAACTGAAAATTAGGATGAACTTCACACTTTCAACAGGCATTTTTCAACCAAGTTCTGGAAAAAAGGCTTTAGTTCAGTTTAATCTGATATGAAAAGTGTTATGCGGTTGAAAAAGGAGGGAAATTCTGGCTCTGGTAGAACACTGATAAAACTAGGCAGTAAAAACAACAGTATTGTTAAGCTTTGTATGTTTTATTTTATTTCAAAACAGAAAAAAACATAACTTTATTTGAGATGATACATGCTTGAATATTAGGAAAAATGTTTGATGGAAAATGTTCAGAACAAAAGAGTTTTTGATTACAAGCTAACGACTTTTAAAGACAAGAGATTCGTGCCTTTCAATGCAAGTTGAACATAATTCCAGACGGAGTCAGGAACTTCCATTCATCAAGGCAAATCATTAGTGCACTACGGGTTTCATATGGGACAGCATCCCAAATGCAGTAGCACCGAGACTCTGCTGTACATGTGGACTTTGCTCTAATGTGTTTCATGTTGGAATTCCATGTTTCTTCAACTTTACAATGAGGACCACAATCTCAGAAAGGATATACACATACATTGCTTGACAAATTAGCTTAAAAAAAAAAAAACAATAAAAAAGACCATGTGAGTCAAAGCCTGGTTATAGATCATTGGTCTTAAGCTACACAGGAACAGTTCTTACTTGCATAACTGAGGAAATGCATCATTACGTACCCTGAATCAGTTCTCTGAAATATGAGAAGATACATCTGAGGGCAACATAGGTCTAATGATATTACAACATCAAATAAACAAACAAACAAACAAAACATAGTTAACACGGTCAAATTTAGCTAGTTATTTTTGGACCTCACAATCCGAAGTCTCAAATTTTGGCTCGCCATTTCAAATTCCTGGTCAGTGGGCACTACTGGGCCTATACAGCACAACATCATGTCTTCTTAAGGATGCATTCATAAGCATTTTCAACAAATTGAATAAAAACTGGAATTACAGGAACACTTCATGTCATTTCTTTGACTTTTTCAAAGTTTTATTATCCTTGATGCCATTTGTCTATTTGTTTAATTATTTAATTAATTATTACCAAGAGAGTGTCTTGTCTGTTGCCAAAATCTAACACAGCGTGAGACCAATGGAGTCGCCCTCTCTCAAACTACAAGTACTGCTCCCCTTTGTCTGGTGGAGAACTTTTAACATTTGCTCTGCAATTTAAAAGAAAAGAACATGTTTCAGTAAGCTTAACAGTTACAAACAGGACCTGAGCACGGTGAGGGCCGAGAAATCTCAGCCCGCCGGTCAGACAATGTTGCTTACAGCTTATGTCACAGAACATAAATGATGCAGTGGGATACATGTTGTTGTTGTTTTTTTCATGTTTACATATGCTACGACATCACAGATCCATTCATACTTTACATAAGATCATGTGTAAGAAGAGTACATATTTACAGAGAGGTTTTAGGGAATGGGACAGGGGAGGAAGACGGGCACACAACAAACATGGGCTAACATTGGTTCCACACTCGATTTTATTGGTCAGGTGCTGAGGACAGGCACGCGGGTTTTTAGGGTGCAACACAGACTTTAGCATAGAGACAAAGGTCCAAATATGGAATCTAGGTAGAAGCGGGGGGGGGACAGAAACAGAGTGGAGCTCGGACAGTCCTCGAATAAAGGCGGGATGGGGTTGGTCAGTCAGGGAAACTAGTCTCACTCAACAATTCAGCCCTGAATTAGGGAAGAGAAGAAGAAGACAGTCGGAGAAGAAGAACAGCATTAGAGGAAGTCAAAAGAGAGAGAGAGAGAGAGAGAGAGAGAGAGAGACAAATCACAAGATCTTTGTTTGATTCAAAAAATGGCTACTCCAATGGGATTAATGAAGTAAGACACAAAGATTGGTGTCTAACATGGAATGGTTAGTACAGATGTTAACAAAGCATGCAGATTGCTGGTGGAAAACACCATATGATGCTTGTATTCGTTCCCTGAGGCCACTTGGTTGGTTAAATGCAATAGATGATAAAGTTTTCTAAACGTCTTCAGGAGCAGCGATTACAATATGATTATGCTTATAATGGGTTTATAACTGATTTATAACCAGGTTGTTAATTATATTTTAAATAGCTTATAAATCAAGCATAAGCAGCTATAAACATAACAGATATCAGACATTAATGCAGGCTTCACTTTTGGTTATGTTCACATGCTTTTACCTTTAAGACACCAGCACTTGGCAAATAGTGACCCTGCATCAATGTATGTAACTGCTAAAACTAGCTTATAACTGCTTATTAATGTGTTATAAACTGCCAAAAACCTAATGATAAATCAGTTATAAATGCTTTGTAATGGCAATCTTACTGTAAGTTGGTACCAAAATTAAAAGCTGCAATTAAAATGTTTTATTATGTGAATACACATTGTTGGACTGATTTAGTTGCAAGTTACCTCTAACTAGAACTCGTGTATTTGAAATGTAAAGTGGATGAGACTCCTGTGTGGTGCACCCATGTAAGGGACCCTAGACATGCTGTGTCCAGGACCCTTCAATAATAATGCTAGATGGATGTTTGTTATTTGACAGAATGGGCACTTTGTGTTCTCCTCCATGTGTACTGAGCTGACTTTGAGAGACTACAAAGATAAAATGTCTCATGTGATTAAAATATCTAGAGGGTGGGCTTTTGTCATGACTAAACTGAGGAGAAAATTGGGGGAAAATGTAAATAAATAAATACATGGATAGGAAATAAGCCTATATAGGGCCTGCATAGGTTCCCTTCATGACTAGCAAATTTATTACAAATTCAGACCAGTTAAAATATATTTCCAAGCAAAATATAGTCCCTTTTGGGCTGACAAGAATAAACTACACTTAATAACTGTATGTGAAAATCTAATGATTAATATCCAGAATCCCAGTTTCCCACTGAGTCTAGCGAGATTAGCATGTTTAGCATGATACTCAACACGTACTCTGTACTCAACATGTTTCAGTGAGTTTTTAAAGTATGTTTCTTCAGTTTCATGCTACACAAATATCCACAAAACAATGAGCCTTTGGTTAGTAGTGAAATATGTTAATGTGAACTGTGTTCCTCTCATACCAAAGTGAAACATAAATGGATCACTGTGCTGCTCTACCAACCAATGGCACCAACACCTCTGAATTTGGAGACGAGAGCTTCACTTTTCACAATTTCAAAACTTTCTGGGCCTCTGCCAGAGCCCTTGATTTGTAGGTCATCGACTGTTATCGTGACTTTCTCTTAAGTAACGTAAAAAAAGAAGAAGTATGAAAGTGGGCCTCCCCTGTTTGCATATTCACAGTCCTTTCTTTAAGTGTTTATGGAAGCCAAAGCCTCAGTTCCCACAAAGGAGTGGTTGGAGCACCAGTGACGGGTCAACAGGGCCATAAATAATGTCCCCTAATGTTTTGAAAGAAATTGCCTGCGCACAAGCAGACAGTGAATAGCTCATAACTTCTGGTCTCCTCAATGAACAGTGTGGCCACAGCTGTTGAGGAATGCAGAGCTTTTAAACGGAGCTCCAACCAAGCAGCCTGGCCTGGCCAATAGAAATGTCCTATATTTCTCCCTTTTCTATTTTCTCTCTCTGTATTTATTTCTTTTTGTTGGCGTTTTTGTCTCAAACTCAGACTGCCATCTTTTCTAACGGATAGAGCTCAATCCCAGATTACACCACTGTTCAGTTTGGCAATGATGGTTAAAACATCATGATAACACCTCCAGCCCACAAATAAGGACCTTGCGAATTTCGGGTCACTTTTTGGTTTTTAATGTATATAAAACTAGTCTTTACTCAGGATGTTTTGTCAAAGTGGTTGACCACAAAACTAGATTTCTCAACAAAACAAATGTCTACATCTATTCTTGCAGTTTCAGAAAGCACTTTTTTCTTGTATTTGAAAAGGTTCAAATTTTAACATGTCAGTGAGAGCTACAATAAACCAACAACAAGACCATCACAGTCTTTACATTCCTAATCCTCAACAATCTACCTAAAATTGTATAAGAAACAATCTAAAAAATGAAAAGTGTATATGTGTCTTGTGTACGGTCAGATATAGTCTGAGGGGCGTGCGGAGGTAAACTGAAACCTGTGGTTCAGGAAACAGAGGTGTAATCATTGAAATGGAGGAGGAGCTCTGTGTCTTGTGCCCATTAACACATTTCTTTCTTTGATGTAGTTGTGGTTTTTTACACGTACTCCCTGGCTGTAGAAGGTTGTGATTGCCGGTAATACTGCTGCCCTCTTCTCTCCTCGTTAAGGCAGGAGCAGCAGAGGAAGGAGCCGCCCAGCATCGTCAAGCAGGCCGCCGCCCACCCCACAAACAGTGCAGAGCCAAACTCATACCTGGAACAGAGGGAGGGGCATAACTCATTACGTTTAAAAGCACATTGGAGAAGTACTCTCCAGAAAAGGGTGACATCTTTGTAATAGTTCACCGACAAGGAGACCATCCCTTTCACTACAACCTTTCTGCTACAGAGAGGTTGATAGATCCATGACAGAAGAACTCTAGAATGACTTGCAGTACAAATTTTCAGGGCATACTAATGTTTTTTTTAATTGATGGCTGGTATATAATTTGCACATTAACAGAAAAAGCTGTTATAATTCCCTGTCCAATTTAGCAAAAATATGGCCAATCTTAAACCCTGAACCATGTAAACCTAATCTCCAGGGGTTAGATTTTTCTTTTATTCAACCCCACAGCTACCTCTCCTGGCCACTCTAAGAATCCCTGTAACAAATGTGATTTATCACCAAGACCTGAGTTATTATACCAGTTTTCTACATGAACTATATTTTAGATATTTAGATATTTTGTTTCCAGATCAAGATATTTCAATGATAAAAGGTTGTGCATGCTCAGATCTGAAAAGGCTTATAGCCTCTTTCTGAGAGATGACAATATATCAGACCACTTAAATAGCCGCCATGGGATGGTTAGCTCAGTCAGTGCCTAATGATGTATTCTCAGAGCTTGTAAAGGAAAAAGTGTGAATAACTGAACACATAGATGATGACTCAGCAACAAAATCCAGCATTTGATTTTAATTAATTTGCATTTATTAATATTATATGTATCCAGTCCTACAAAATATTAGAAAAAATATTGCCAGCTTTTTCTGTCAGGCACTTTGAAAGTCAAAACTAGAGCTTGGCAATTTAACTTTAAATGGTCTGTATTCTTTGAATTTTTTTCATAGTTCTTTATTTTTAGGATTTTACATGCTATATCCTTACATCTAATGATGTAAATGCCATAAACAGTTTTATTAAAATTCTGTAAAATATGGGATTTTTAACCATTCTAAAACATTAACAATACTATTTTTAGGGAGGGGAATTTGAGTTTGAGGAAATTGGGTTATTGGTAATCATTTTTCATTTAAGAAATGGTAGGATGTATTTTATTTCTGCGAAAATCTCACAAAAATTTTACAACAGAAAAGACTTGTAAGACATTCTGTATTAAAATCTAATATGTAAAAAAAAAAGAATTAATTCTTTTTTTTCTCAAAATGCCTGACATTTCACACTGATCACACTAAATGTGAATTCAAACCATTGCAATGTGATTGATGTGTGGTGTAACAACAGGACTGGTTGCTTACCTGGCATTTATAGGTGTGTTGGGGTCAAAAAAGTGATAGGAAACTTGTGTGGCGTACCAGGACACAGACACCAGAGTGCAGACCCCTAGGGGCAAGATACAAATTGGGTGTTATTTAGTGGAAGGAGCAAAAAACGTGATCCTTTTTAAAATCCAGGCCATTCAAAAAGTCCAGATACTGCTGACCTGCCCACTTCCTGTTTACTGCTGTCTGTCAGCGAGAACAAAAATTATATTGGACCCCAAGACCCCAAGAAACCACAAGTACGAGTTAATGGAGGAATGATGAAATGTAATTAAGGGACTTGTTTACTGAGACTTATCTAGGCCAAAGAAGAACGCAATGTGTATTGTTTTTCAAGACTCACACATGACTTTTAGTAGCACTACAGTCAACAAATATAATGTACAATTTTATAGCTTATTTAGCATGATTCTCTGGAGATTATCTCCCTCATAATACAAAAAGAGAGGGTGTTTAGCCAGATTACAACATTACATCAACATACTAGTGTTGTTCTCAGGTCTTATGTCAAAAGGTCAGTTGCGCCGACCCAGATTATGCAGAAGCTCAAACTATAAAGAATTTCAAGTGATTCAGAGATGATTCAACAGTGACACTGCAATTTAGTCACAGGATTTGGCCTAATCTCTGTCAGTCAAACCTTGTACTTTGTGTTTGTTTTCAAACAATTTCACAAATATTACCCTGAAATTGTAGTATATATAACATGTTCCATTAGCATTACTACCATTATCATAATA
>JBBKCR010000128.1:8480056-8498762 GCA_037577295.1 Ladigesia roloffi | reverse complement strand
GGGAGAGAGAGAGAGAGAGAGAGAGAGAGAGAGAGAGAGAGAGAGAGAGAGAGAGAGAGAGAGAGAAAGAGAGAGAAGGGAGAGAGAGAGAGAGAGAGAGAGAGAGAGAGAGAGAGAAATAAAGAAAAAAGAGATTTTGTTTTGGAGAAAGAAAGATGGCGCCTTTCTGATTAGTCACACATCATGTGTTGATCAAGTCTTTCATTAAAGGTAAAAAATATTATCCAAGCAGATGATTTTATTTTTTCAATTTTAATAAAAATTCGCCACAATTCAGTCTGTGTTTTTTCTTCTCATTTATTCCTCTGTGAAGAACAGCTCATATTCTGGCCTTTCTGGGTGCTCTCATTGGTTGTCTCAATGGAGAGGGCAGAGTAGGGGGCGTGGTCTATAGGCAATGGAGGAGAGTTTAACCATGGCTGCAGTACAGCACAGTAGCTTTGGTTTACCTGTTTGCCTGTATCTAATTATTACTAGACCCTGTTAGCTAAATACCTAAACTAATTTAGTTAAACAGAATACAGTCCAGTTAGCCTGGCCACTCACAGCGACAGACAATGATAGTTTATGTCTGTAGCATGTATCATTACATCTCTATTTTACACAGCCTTGTCCATAGGTCAAAATGCGGTGAAAAGTGTCTTGTGAAAGTATGAAGATTGGTGAGCAGCTATGCTTATTCAAGCAGCAAATCCCAAAAGCTTGTAAAATCACATGCTTTCAATTCAATGACACGGATATACAACCCACATTCTGTTTAGAGTCAGAATCAGAATCAGAAATCTCTTTGCTCAAAGCATGTCGAAGCATTTCATAAAATCGACTGAAAAATATTAGCACTTAAAAGTTACTTGCAGTTATGCCAAAAGACAAACAAGATCAAAGTACTCTATTGACCATCATATGATTTTTTCAGCTCTTTAATGAGTTCTTCTACTGCCTGCCCTGTAGAATTAGCCTCCTGAACCATAATTCACAGAGAGCCAGAGGTCATGTATGGTCTGGGGCCCCTGGAATTGATGTTATTGTAGACAGGGAGGTTAATTATCTCGTCAAATTTCCTTATTTCCATGTGAGCCCACAGTCCATCCCTTCACTCAAATCATGCCAAAGTGCACCCACCCCCACCGTGCCTTTCCACTGCATGAGCACCCATGGCTCGCTGTTTATATTAGACTGGATCTCAGTGAACTGTGTATTTCGAACAAACCCTTTTCCAAACACCTCTTCACCCCATCTCCCTGGATGGATTAAAATACCATGCAGCCATGCTGGTGTGTGCCTCCACAAAGCCCCCTGTGGGCAGCCAGACAGAACTGAGGCCCAGGGGGGCCAAACAGGATCAGACCCTCTGCTCCTCCACCTTATCCTAGCCTAGCCGTCTTTGCCAGATATCATCTATGAACAAATGAACACAAATTTTAGATCCTGTGTAAAGGCACTAGCCACTTGAAGGGTCAGAAGCCAGGAGACATCTCTTTCTTTTTAATATTTATCAGCACGGACAGCAAATCCCCTGCTTGCCTTTTGTTGCAAGGGAACTATTGCTGCTTTGTGCATTAGCTGCTAACTAAGCTAATCAGTAGCTAATATCAGTAGAAATCAGTAGCTCAGAGTAATGAGCACCAGATTTAGAGTGAAGCTTCTTCAGCGATGAGAAGCGCCGGTGGATTATAATAGAAGCCCCCTCCTATCCCAAACTCCAACAGCTTAGGAGTTTGCTGGGAAACTTTGACCATTGAAAAGGCCATCTGGTCAAGTTCACTGCTGGCTAATTAGCGCAGAGACATTCAAAGGACTTTTTTTCCACCTCTGCAGACAGCAAATGTAAAAACGTTACATGAAGCAAGAAAAGCAAGAAGAAACACAGCTCCATACTATAATTATTTGCTTCACGTTATAGTAAAATACTACAAATGCAGGCTTGACTGTGCAGTACATAAAAAAGTGACAGCATGAGCCAGAGTGTGATGCAGAAATTTACCACAGTGTTTGTAACAAAAGGAGTACAATTGCAAAGTACACATGCATTAGCTGGTTCTCACATTCACTGGCCATATCACATGACCGTCCATTAGAAGGTCCACCCAAACAGGAAACAGGTTAATGAGGTTGATAAAGTACTGCATGATCACATTAACTATTGCTTGACAAGGTTAAAGTGTCTTAAAGCCCTATTGGACTAAAGTCCTTCTCACACATTCAGATTTATTTCAACCATGACAGTAACCTTAAGAAGAAGTTCCTCTGACAGACTAACTTTCACTTTTGTCACCAGAATGTGGCCACAGATTTAATAATACTGACCTCACATAGACATTAGATTAGACCTCCTCTCCAGCTCTAATGAGAACAAATGCAAATTTAAATCGTAGTTTGATTTATAAATAAAGAAATGTGCGTACATATATTTAAATAACCGTCTGAAAACCATTGTTTAAGTTAGTTATACTGTATTCTGTAGTATAGTGTTTGACATAATTCACAATTCATGATTTTACACTGTTATACTGTTTTTTGTTCATCATTATTCTCTCACTACAGTACCCAGCATGCCTTATGTGAATATATATAACAATCATTGAGAATCATTGAGAAATTGCCTGAATACTGAAGTGAGTAAGGATTGGTTTACTCCTTACTCACTTCAGTATTCAGGCAATTTCTCAATGATTCAGTATTCAGTAGAGTCAAATGAGCACTGATGAGAGTTTTACCTCATTTGTCACAAAATAAAAAATGTTATACATGTGCATTAACATATTATCTGACACCACCTCCCCTGCATTTACCAGCAAACACAAATCAAAGGAGTCCTCCCAAAAAGTTATTCCCTTTTTCAGGTACATCACCAGAAGGGTATGTTCATTTTGAAAGTCTCACTTCAGAAAATATTTTGTAGAATGCATGCAAGCATTTTTACAACAGACATATTTTTTTCATTTTGTCCGAAGAGTCCCTTTAGTGTTATGCTGGGATGCCAAAAGCATATATGAGCAGTGGGAGAAAAGCACATATGAGCGGTGGAGAGGAAAGAGTGTTTGTTGTTCTAGTGCTTTACTTTGGACAACAATAAATTCAGATTTTAGTTACCTCTCCAAGTCTTTCTGTAATGATGTGGACTTATAAATTCTGCAATAAAATATTTTCTGGCAAAATTGTATTAACTGAATGTACTTCAGGCAAACACTCTGATGGGTCTTCATGAGCTAAGTGATAGAAATCTGACACTAGTCCCACTCACCAAATGGAAGTACTCAGTAGAACACAAACAGATCTGCCTGAAGTGGCGTAATCCTCTCAAAAACACTCGCTGTTTTTCGTGACATTTGAGAACTCCACTCAGACATTTCTCTGTGTTTTTTTTTCATTACCCATTGCAAATGTATGTTGACTTAAAACCAACAATGGGATGCCTCAAATAGTCATGGTAAAATAAACTACGAAAAGCTGTCTCCCAGATACGGACCTAGCATTTCTTTTAAATGAAGGCAGTAACGCATTCTCTTCGGGACCACGCTTTTCATGACATTTTGCTAAATTTAGCATCATGCCAGAAGATGAATAAAGGTTCCGTCATGTGATAACGCCTCCATCCTATCATGCACAGATGACTTCCTACCCCCTTCTTATAGATAGCTGCATGACCCTGCCTAGATTTGCCTCTTGATGTGCAATGAGCACATAAGCACGCAACCTGTCATAGAAAATGGGTTAGGGTTGCACCTGTTTTTCCACTCCCCTTTCCACTAAATTTTTTTCCTCTGGGCTCTTCCAACACTAAGCTGAGCTTAAAAATCAGCTGACTTGATCAAAGAAACCATGTCATATTCTGGCTAACAAGACCCGAGTGTTCCTAATGCATGGATGAGACCTCCCAGACGATGGGGACCTGCGCTACGTGCCCTGACATGGGAAAGGACCGACTTTTGTTCCCTTTGCTTAGGAGTCCCATTAATGGGCCTATAATTGCCCTTTTCCATCCCTCTCACCCATTCTCAGGGACCTGCTACCCCTCCTCCAGCCCAATTGTAAGTCCAAGTGCAAGGTCAGACCGGTGCATTCTTGTCAGTTGTTTTTTTTCCCCCTCTATAAGCCTCCAGTGTCCATGTTGGGTCCTGGAGTGTCCAGGACCATCAGAGTGCACTCGACAGTTGCGACCTCCCAAAAGAAACAAGAGCAAATAGGGGGCCCTCCTTATTTGCGAGGTGCAGTGCTCTTGTCCGTATCCGGATTGGCCCTTTGTTGCCGGTGACCCCTCAATAGCAACCGGCACCAGACCCCAAGGAAAAAATCAAGTTGGAGTAGTGATGGTGAGGCCTCCACTAAAGAAGTTCCACCTGGCATGGGTACAGCTATCGTCAACATGCCCTGGCTGCACAGGCCAAGCCCTGGGGCACAACAGCTGAGCTGGGCACAGAGGCTGAAAACGGGGGAGATTAGGAGGGTAATGTGTCGAGCTAATCCATCATTGTCCAGCGGCTCTCAGCTCTTCGGCAGCCCCGAAGACAAGAAAAGCATTCTTTCACCCGAAGCAATCTTTATTCATGTTGATAATGTATAATGTCTTGCTAGTACTGTGTTATATCTCTTTGAACAAAGTCGGTCTGAGTCTAATTATCTTTTTCGCAGTCTCTGTTGATTTCGCATTATCCATGATCTCATCCAGAACTAACAGGAATTCAAACATCATAAACCCAAATATTGCATGCATTGCTCCTCATAATGTGCAAATATAGAACACTGGAATTTATGGATCAACCAAAATAAGTGGGCAAGCAGCTTTTGTCCTTTGGATCACACTCCCCATCTGTTGCTCAACTCAGCTCGCCTCTGTGGCAGAAATGCCTGGCTTTGGCCTGGGGTTTCCATGGCAATGTTCAGTGACATCTTTATTTGATAGGCTTGAAACAAAGAGGCTTCAAAAAAACGGTTCTCCTCGGAGGCCACAGGAGAACCCTGGATTGCTCATGTTAAAGTACACTCCCTGCTGAAAATGCTAATGGACCATTTCCAAGATGTTACACACACTCAACTGACTTTATTTGCTTTTTTACTAAGCAAGTAGGTTTTTTTTACTTTAACCTACTTACCTTTCTTACCTCCTACTGCTAATGGTTAGGTCATAAAACATGATCCTTGTTTTGCAGCTTAAGAGCCAGTTTCCTGGGCATGGATAAGGTGTAGTCTTGGACTAAATTGTTACTGACCACTGGAAAGCCTTGCAGCCGGGGGTTAGATTTAATCAACGTATGAGAAACTGGCCCATAGCATCCAAACCTATTGTTTCACTGCTGGTTCGGAAATCAGCTAATACAAACTGATTAGAGCGATGACAATTCCACATCAGCATTAATGGCCTAAAGATGGCTCTGTAAGTGTAGAACCACTGATGGCTGTTTCCTAAACCTCCCAGGCACCCATTACAGGCCTCTAGCCATTCCTTACTTGGTTCCCCTGATCCTCCATGCCGTACTACAATGACTTGGAGCCTGTCCCAGCCCAGCACTGGAATCATCCAAGTCTTAGGGGGAATAAGGAGACAGTTCATTGCAGTGCCCACTGAAGTCATCATCTAGGAATCCATCAAAACCTCTCACAGTGTCCTCCTTTGTTTCGATTAAGACAAAGTTTGTTTTAGATGTCTAGAAAGTAGCTTTAAAAATGATGACATAAGACTATTACAGTCTTTAGCTGCTTGACCCCACCTGGGCCCCTCAAGCTCCAGAATGAACAAGCTATCTGCAATTGCTGTTCCCACAGGACTTAGGAAAGACTACGTTTCAAGCCAAATCAGGCTTCTATCAATTAGTTAATTGTAGTAACTATTCCTAAATGGACTGTTCTACCTTTTATTATGACAATGCAGCCAATACATGTACAGCATGAATCTTCCTGCTGCCCCATGGAAACTCTAGCTGAATCCATGTCAGGTCTAGTTAGCCTGCTGTTTTATTTTCCTGGCCACCTTTTCAAGTCAGAGAGTTGGAATTAATACCGTCAGGCCATATCCTGCGGCGTCCAGCCTAATCCTGCCCCAGGAGAGACATGCTGCGTCTGTCTCCCTGGAAACCACTAATAGATACTTTCAATCTCTTCACTTTCATTTAGGGCCTTTGCCGTGAACAGAGAAACAACATGAAGAACGCTATTTATTTAGAAGTAGCGCACACTTAACAAAAGGCAAATGATTGAGTTTTCACACGTGGATTTCCCGAGTGCATTAACTGCCGGTGGGCTGCTGATGCTTTGCGGTTTTTGAGAGCATAATTCAAAGCAGATTGGACTTTTTGGCTACCAGGTACCACACTGCACTCTGTTTCAGTAATGTCTTAATGCTGTGCTGTGGTAAAAAGCAGCCACCCATTACAGCAACTGGAATCAGTTCTAAAGGTTAAATGCTCCTTCAGTGGGGCCAATAATTGGTGCCTGACACTTTTTGCGCAGGCACCAATGTCATTGTTCCTTGGGGTGTCCACTAATAGAGGGAGACAAAGACTGTGTATGGTCACAACAGGATGTATTAAGTGGCTACCACTGTTCGTGTTGGGCTGGTGGAGTGTGTGTGTGTGTGGTGGGGGGTAGCAGTGGTACTGCCAGTACTGTACTTGTGCACATGCTCCAGCGTTTGCCGTTTGCCTTCTCTTTCTACCAGAACAATAGCGAGACACATGCTACACAAATCCCATAGAAGACAATGTGTCTTGTGTCTTGGAGCTTTGGCATGACCCCCGCGACACAGCGAGCAGAGACACACAAAGACAGCACACAGAGGAGACACACGCCCGGCGAGGAGGCCGCTAAAATGATCTCCGGCCACCGCTGGACATCAGGATTTTCAAAATGGGGGACAAATCTCATTTCTCTGCTCTGTGCAAAACTGTCCTCGACAACAAGCTGCTGGCTGGATGGAACATGCTCTCCTTTGGCGCAGGGCGCTTACACACTGACCCAAAAACAACTTTTATGTTGATTTCGTGTCTCACCAGTCCAGGGTTGCTGACCTCAAGCACGCCAATAAAGCTACTGCGCAAGTACATCGTTAAGGAGGTCCAAACCTGATTTTTGCACAATATGTACTCTAACAAATAATAAATGGTGCGATGCCAACTTTTCTAATAAAATATCCACCACGCTGTAATGATTGCTTTAAAAATGGTGCATTCTGGGAGATACAGATCAAGCTTCTTGTTATAAAAATGTTTAAATGTCAGAGTTTACGGGAATGAGCTGTTATTTGGAAATCATATTGGGAAAGTGACGGGTGTTTTTTGCAATAGCCTGGCTGTAGTAATGGTGGGGGTAGAACGTCCAAGCATTCCATATTGTTTTGTTCATTTGTTTTGAAAGACTGTATGGTTTACAGATCTTTTCACAAGAGTTGTATTTTTGCCCTAAAGACACATTTGAACGCATTTTGTATTTTGGTCTTCCAACCATGAAGGTTTACTATTCAGTTAACTTGTTTAACCCTTAACGTACATGGATATTTGGTTGTTTATGCCGATATACATGTGTGCTGGAATGGGATTTCATGAAATGTACATGAAATTGCTACATAATATCTCCACACAGCTGTGGGTTAAGGCAAATGGAAATATAGGTGAGCATGTAAAATAAAGTCCAAATAGAGTTTCTGAATGTTAGAAATACAGTGTTTCTATGGTATGTTAACAATACTCTATAAGTATCATGTGAATGACACACTTATAATGTGCCACAGTAAGTGTCTAAGGTGCAAAATGTGTGGTCCATCATCAAAACCTTCTGTTTTCCTCTTAGTCACAAAAGAGTGCACACCCAAGCCTGTGGTAACCCTAATTCTGAAGGTGGTGCAATGGATAATCACCCTCATCTCCACAAAAGCACTGAGGAAGAACCACCATATCAAAACACCATGGCCTTGGTCAGAGAGAGGAATGTTGTTTTAATGGCTTTTACTAGAAATGCTGTTTAAGAAACAAGAAGAACGAAACTATGAGGAAACGTGGAAAATGTAGGAACGTTTTCATTTCATCGTCTAATCTTTGCATTTTTTCACCTAGTTTTTGCATTTTGTCACATAATTTCTGCATTTTGTCACATACTTAATGCTCCGCAGTGTAGACCACTAGCCTAGGGCCTGGAACTTTGTTGACATTATGCTCTTGGACAGATCTGCCCACTAGCTCCAATGTGGGACGGACACAGAGAGGGCCTGTTTTGGGCCACCAGCAGAAAGATGAAATTAATAAACTTTTTTCAGCGACTAAAGCAAGCAGGCTGATGCCTCTGGCCTCTCTCCAAGCCTTCTCTCGCAGCTTCAAAGTCCAGGTTCACTTTTAAGTCAGCTGTCCAGCAGGACCACTTCGCATGTAACCATAACCACCACGACACTTTTAATGACATTTTCAGTGGGCTGCCTCTGACTTGACAGGATGTGTGCTGGACATCCGAGTGTTACCAAACACATTTCCAGGTTTCAGCCATCAAGAACTGCCAATCAATTGTTTTCACTAGAAGTGACCCTGTATGGACAAAAGGATTGGGATGCCTGACCATTACACCAACAGGGACTTTAATCATATTGCATTCATATTGACATTTTATTATCAAGTTGCAGCTATGACAGCTTCCATTCTTCTTGAAATGCTTTCCACACAAGTTTGGAGTTTCTGTGCCCATTTATTCTGTAGAGCATTTATGAGGTCAGGCACTGATTTGAGAAGCTCTCTGTTCCAGTTCATCCTTTATTTTTAATTATAATATTTAGAAAGGAAGGGGGAATAACAGAAATACAAAGACAACAAAAATGAAAAAAAAAATAGTAATAATAATAATAATGCTAATAATTACTAATTAAACACCCTTACTTAGCTATATTATACGAATAAGAATAAGAATAATAAATAATTATAATAATAATAATTCAAACAATTAGAAGCATATATATTTAAAACAAAATATTCGTAAATAAGCCCACACCCTACGTGTGTGTGTGTGTGTGTGTGTGTGTGTGTGTGTGTGTGTGTGTGTGTGTGTGTGTGTGTGTGTGTGTTTGTGCGCGTGAACTGGTTTGTCCCTGGAAGTGGTAGCTGTTGAAGTGGTAGAAGACGATGTCGTCCCCCATGACATCAACTACTAAAATTAATTTCTGGAGCCCACTGGTGCTCACATTCCGTCATTTGGTTCTTCTTACAGGCAGACATCCTCTCCATGGAAACATGGTCTGGTGAATTTGCGAGATTTGTTTGCTTCTATATCGCTGTTAGTAAGATCACCAGGCAGGCAGAGTGTAGGTGAGGCAGGAATACGGTGCTCTAGGTTTGTTGTTCAAATTTCACTAATCTGCTGCCAGAACTCCCTGACTGGTGTGCAGTGCCACAGAGCATGCAGGTAGTTATCAGGTGTTTTATTTTCACAAGTTATACATCTGTTAGTGTTCCAGTTCATCCTAAAGGCGTTATATGAGGTTGAGGGCAGGGCTCTGTAAAGGCCAGGCAAGTTTGTCCACACTGAACTCATCCAGCCATGTCTTTATGGAGCTCGCTTTGTACACTGGGGCACAGTCCTGCTGGAATAGAAAAGGTTCTTCCCCTTTGTGTCCACAAAGTTGAAAGCATGGCGTCTGCTTATGTCTTGGTCTGCTGAAGTAAGTAAGGAAACTAGCCCAAACCTGAAATACAGTGTCCCAGGAGTGTAGATTGACAAAAACAACACCAAGTCAAGCCCATGCAATAGAAGGAAGGACAATGGACAGTCAGGGACAATGTACAGTTCTCATATTGGACCAAAGATTACTTTATAGATGAGCTAGTATCAGAAACACCAATTATCATGAAAGATATAGAGTAAATCCTTCAGTGGAACAGGCAGAACAAAGGTCTCATTCGGGCTTCATATATAATGTTCTAATTGAGAACATCTGTACAGTAATATGGGCATAAATTGGACAAAGGGAAAAGTATTCCAATATAAAATTTGTGGAGATATTCAACAGTACACTATTCAAACAATGCCTGAAATGGGAATGACACAAGAGAAATAATTCGGCTGCATATGTATAGCACTGGACAGTCGTCATCTGTCTAATTATGATGCAAGGCAGTCTACAGCTTCACAATGTCCCTCTCTAAGCTGCGGAATAATCATCCTGCTTTTCTCCGTATCAGGTTGCTCCGAGATATGCCCTGTATAAGAAGTGGCTCTCTGACATTCAGGGCCTTGTGTGGGTCTGGCTCCATTCACATGCAAAACCCACACAGACCTTCAGCGGGATTCCAGCATGCCCCACCCACAGTGTGGAAACTCTGCGCTACACTCCAAAGCATTTAACATTTGTTTCTGCTCAATTTCAGTGTCAAAGTTTGCGGAGAAATACTACTTTTGGAAGAGATTACAGTTGTCTGGTAGAACTGATTATAAAGGCAAGCAATATAATGACCATTGGGTCTAGTGTTTAGTGCGAAATATAGCTGTCAGTCTCATTTTTTAACAGAAGAGTTTGACATTTGATTTCGTGCAATGACATCAAACACCACTAAACGTGCTACAACTGATCGAGGTTGTGAGTTACCGCACGGTCTATGGAGCACAAAGCCAGTGTAACTCTGCCCCCTAGTGGAAGGTAATGTTCATTACTGTCCAGTGCAGGTTCATTTATCTCATAACCAGATGATCGTTTCAGGTGAGCATCTGCCACGTTTATGTAAAATAAAAAAACATCAACCACTCAAATTATGTCAGTTTTATTTGATCAACTTTGCTGGATATTTCACCTGGGTCTTGAGAACTCTTCTGGGACTAGAAGAGATTTTTGTTTTTAAAAAAATCTCAAATTGTCTCTTACATTATTAAAAATGGCAATAAAATTCACTAAGCAAATTATGCATAAAAATTTTAAAACAGCTCACAATTCATCTTTATTTTTTTCTGATTTTGAGTCCACCTTTGCTTTGGGTTTTTTGCTTTCTGAGCCACCCGCAGGCTTTTTAGACACCTTTACTGTCTTCTTTTCTCCTGACTTGCTGTTTTTGTCCTTTGTTTTCTCTGTTTTTTTGGTCTTTGCTTTGTCTGTGGTTTTGGCCTTTGCTTTGTCTGCCTCTTTCGTTTTTGTTTTTCCTGCAGGTTTTGCTTTGGTTTGGGTGGTTGTTTTGCCTGTTTTCTCTGCAGTTTTGGTCTTTGGCTGGTCATCTTTATTGACATCCTTGCTGTCAGTCTTTGTCTCCACAGGTCTGTCCTTCTGTCCATCAACTCTGCTGGGTTGTTCCTCCACAGACGTCTTTGTCTCCTCTTTTGTTTTCTCCGCCTTGTCCTGATCAGCCCTTTGCAGTTGTGACTTTGTGTCTGTGATGGTGTCCTGGAAATCTTCATTCACTGGACTGGAGAGCACCTTTAGGAGCTCCTCAGCCTGAATTCGCTCCTGAGGAACCAAAAGAGTCTTAAATGAGTCTTAAATAGATCATACTCGTAAATAATACATTACAGTCTGTTACTACAGTGTTTTGTAATATAATTTGAACATTTATGGTGATATTTTAGCACAAAATCTCCATTCATTTGTCTTAATGACCAGTATTTTAACACTTTTTCGATTTTCCTTTTCTACATTTTCCCATTATACCAAATATTGTCAATACATCCATGACTTTTTTTTTGCACAATAAGTTAAATGATAAACAATCAATTATCACTATGCAAACTGAATCATCACACATTAGTTTGGACAAATAAGTAGCTGAATTACTTCAGATAGACTTATATATGGTTATGTACAGTGTTTGACATATCTTTAAAAGATCAGGAAAGTAAAGATACATTTCCGACTGCTTTCGTTTAGTCAATTTGGTCTAAAGAAAACTGGATCAAGGGCAAAACTACATACCTTTGATTTTTAACTTAAACTACCACTTCAAGATAAACATGACTGAATTACAGTATGATTCTGAAATTCTTGCCTTTTCATTGTGTTTAGGATCCAGAGTGAACCACAGAGCCACAGCACATCGCTGTCCTTTGGTCACCGCCTGTACACCATGGGGATTCTCCTTTCCAGCACCAAAAGCAACAACTCTGCCACACTGTGGCTTCACCACAGCCTGTATGGAACACAGAATCGATTTAATAAACATGCCTTGCCCTCACACACTAAACCTACTTTGTTCCTTAGTGTCTGATAAAAGTGCTAAACAAAAAAAGTTGGTGTGGCTTGGATAATTTAACAGGTCAGTTACACAAAGGGACACTTTCCTGGACAAAAAAATTAATCATTACTGGTGATACACAAATAATACACCATATGGACAAAAGTATTGGGATGCCAGACCATTACACCAACAGGGACTTGGATTTAAATACATGGAACAATATGAAATTGGTCCCACATTTTCGCTATGACAATTTCCCCTCTTCGTGAAAGGCTTCCCACAAGGTCAGGCACTGATGTCGATGAGAAGGCCTGGCTCACAATCTCTGTTCCAGTTCAACCCAAACGTTTTGGATGGTGTTGAGGTCAGGACTCTGTTCAGGTCAGTCAAGATCTTCCACAACTCACTTGTACAACCCTGTCTTTGAGACTGGGACACAGTTACGCTGGAAGACAAAAGGTTCTTCCCTAAACTGTGTCCAGAAGGTTAGAAGCATGATGTTGTTCATAATCTCCTGGCATGCTGAAGCATTAAGATTGTCCTTCAAGTATTCGGACCAAAAAAAGGCGTGTCCCAATACTTTTGTCTATATACCAAAGATGCAACAGTGCCACACACTGGTCACTCAGAGAATTGTGAAAACAAAAATCTTACCGTGAGTGTTTTTGCATCTAGTTCTGTGAAGATGAAATCTCCCCCTTCAAAGTCGTCATTGAGATACAGAATGGCACTAAAAAATAAAACAGCGTGGATTACTGCCTAATATCTGACTGATGCACAGAAATGACTTCACAAACCATTATGTACAGCGTCTCACAAAATAATTGGTCTTACCTGTAGTCCCGAAACGTGTATGCAGGTGGCTCCTTGATGCATTCATTCAGTTCTGAGATAAGCAGACAGTTGTCAGCATGTACAGGGTGGCTCAGGTCCTCTCGGTCTTCTTGTTTTTCTGCACAGAACAAGACTATTAAAACGGATGCTCTATAAAAGCAAATATGCAAGAACAAATATGTGTTTTGAAGAATTATAGTAAAGAAAACAAAACTAAGAGTGACTTCATAGTGTTTCCTCCAAGGAACATCATCCAGCTATGCCATACCTACAGACAAACAAAGTCTAGACTCTTCTCTTCTATGGTTCCCTGCTATTGGAATGAAGAGCAGAACCCTCTATGTTCAAAAAGCTCCTTAAGACTAATCAGAGTACATCTCTTCACCTAATCTATCTTCTTGCACTAGCCTTGCAAAAGGATTTTAACTCTCCTCTGGTTCTAACATTGTCCTGTCCTCATATTGTAATTCGGTTTGGAAACAAACATCTGCTAAATGATAGCAATGTAATGTTTCAAAATATAAAAAAATATTTCTGTAATTTGTTGCAGAAAAAAAAACTGTTAGAAAAAATAAGTAAATGTAGACTATCTCCCTAAATAATTGTTTTATGTCAAAGTAATAAAAAACTGGTGGTAAGAGAAGCTGATAAAAGCAGCAGTGGGCTTTATGTTGGTATAAACGAGATGCGCATCTTGACTGGCAATATAAATGTGATCAAGGTTATACTGAAGGTTTATGATTTAATGATCATCACCCAACATTACATTTGAACATAAAATTTCAAAGTAAGACAGAAAGAATAATTGCCTGGTCAGGATACTGTGATTTCACAACCTACACAACCCTATGGCAGAACCCTGTGCATTTTTGTGCATGGATTTATTGGCAGAAGTCAACTTTGTGTGAGATGTCAAATTATACAGAGGAAATTACATTTACTCTGTAGTGACTGGAGCAACCATGGTGGTTAAAATATTCATTCCCATTAAATGTAGACATTTGGCAAAGTCATCCAAACAGAATCAGCATTTTCTAAACCAATAGCAGGTAGCAAGAGTGGCCAATTATTAAAGTAATTACTGAACGAACTATGCTACTGTAACGACAACAGAAACGGACCCAAACGCAGAAATACAAAAATAAATAGTTTCTTTAATAAAGTCCACAAAGAGAGAGGCAAATTCAAAACGAAGCAATGTGTCAAAAACCAGGAATACAAAGAACAGGCAACCAGAATAAAGTCCACAGGCAAAAAGTATAAATCCAAGAATCCAGAAAAGGGTCAAAAACGGGTAAGGGCAGAACACAGTCAGGTAAGGCTCGGTATCTAGGTAGGGCTAGTATACTTCGCAACTAGGTATGGTGTTTCCATCCTATTTATAGTCCCAGGAACACCTAGTATTCAGGTGAGGAAGATCTCCGCCCTAGAAGACTGGAGTTGTGTTCTGAGGAGGGTTGTGTGGACACCTCTGGCTGGGGTATAACCTCCAACTCTCTACCAGTCCTTACAGCTACTTAATTTGTTCACAAACAAAATGCATGAATAAAGTATATTGACAGTAGTATAGTAGAAGATGGGATGGTCGGCTGTAAAAATCCCAGTGAATTTTTTGTTTTAGCTCGGCATCTGACAAGCTCATCTTACCCTCAATGGCTGCACGGCAGACCAGGTGGGAGTACGAGAAGTAGAGGGGAGACTCCAGACCGAAGTAGGCCTCCACTACTTTACGGACCTTCTCACTGAGGTTGAAGAACAGACGAGCACTCTTTAAAGGCAACACTCCCTCCTGACCAAGCTGTGAGGAAGCAACATGGAGTTCGATTAAGCTTGAAAATGAGTAACCTAAACATGTGCTTCAACAAAAACACGAGGTAGAGAATACGATGTAAAGTTAAGAACTTCCTCACCTTTAGAGCCTTGAGGACAGTGACCCCCTGGAATATCTCACTTGGTGAATGAGGATTCGACTGACCTTTGTAGCCATCCCCTTTCTGTGCTGCAGCCTATAGGAACAGTTCATTAACAGTATTAGGGCTACACAATATATCCGTTCATCATTATTGCAATACTGGTTTCTGCGATACTGATTTCGCACCTCCATGTGAGAGTTACAGGGTGTTTTTATGAATGTAATCCAACCCGAGTCAAATTATTCTGCCTGATCTTTAACCATTAAAGACACTGATTAGTATTTAAGGGCCAATATTCTCCACACTCTTACCAAAATGCTAATTTACTTTGACATGGCCATTTCCCAGCCTCTGTTTATCTCTTAGGATTAAATGTAAGTGTGAAGTGGGCACTTTTGTCCTGTGTTAACACACCACAGCTCAGCACAAGGTGTGAAATTCTTTCTTTAACTTATTCACCAAGTGAAGCAGCAACAGCTGACAACACAGTGCCTGAGGAGCATTCAAACACATGACCTCATGATCAGAGGGTCAACTTCCTATACACTAGACCAGGGGTAGGCAACTCCGGTCCTGGAGGGCCGTAGTCCAACACGTTTTGGTGATTTCCCTCCTCAGATTCACCTGGTTCAACTTGCCAGTCAATTGTCAGCTTTAGTAAATGGGTTTGAGGAAGAATACCATCACACTGTGTAGGACACCGGCCCTCCAGGACCGGAGTTGCCCACCCCTGCACTAGACCACCAGCCGCTATTCAGTATTCAAGGCAGCCTTTAAAATGAGCTGCTATACAGAATCAGAAAACAGACACATTTGAAGCATAACGAGTGGCCATAGTGATTAAATTGTCGTGGTTTTGAATCTCAGATCTGTCAGTAGCACCAAAATACTTTGAGCAAGGTATAATACCTGCACATGGGTTTGAGTTCCTGGAGAGCCAGTGGCACCACTGAGGTTCTCTTAATTAAGGTACCATCCTCACACACTGCTCCCCAGACACCATGTTGCTGGCTGCCCCCAGCTTCACTTGGTGATGGGTTAAATCCCGAGAACAACAGTGTGCTGTTCACTTGTGCTACTTTCTTTTGACATCCCAAAAACTACGATACATTTAGAAGCTTTAACCTGTTACACATTATTTATTCCAGAAAAGTGATGATATGAGCCTATTTATATGATATTTATATGATAAAAAAATATCATAAACACAACATGTGGCAAGATTTTTGAAATACAATTATTTTGTCCAGTCCTAAATTTTTAACAATTAAATATTTAGAAATGAATAATTAATAAAATTGAATCATTAGTCATTTGTGTATTGGGACGTTGGGCACCTACATTGGAAAGCCGGTGTAATTCTCGACATTCGTCGTCTGTGATGACTCCGTCCATCACGACTCTCTGAGAACCGTTCAGAGCCGCGGATGTCATGGTAACCGTGATGTCATCAAACAGCTTGCCAGCCGGAGGAGGCGGTGGACTGTCAGTTTCTACATCTAACATAATCAGTGTCAAGAAGGAACAAACAAAACCCGTCACAAATCTCATTCGCAGTGTTTTTCTGACTCCTCACCTTGTTTAATGACCATGGGAAGGTCTGAGGAGTCCTTGGTCTTCTCTTCCACCAGTGTCTCAATCTCCTTCATCAGATTGCCAATCTCCTCTGTGATCCGTGCGGCTGTCTCTCTATCTGCCCTGTGCAAAACAATGAGTGGTCCAGTCTGAGCTTCTGGTGACTCAGGAAAAAAACATGAAAAATGACAACAATGCAATAACAATTAACTGCAAATAACATGTCCTACTTCTGCTTGTCTCTGAGTTTCTTGGGCATGATATCTGCAGGGGTCCACGTGTCCTGAAAAGAGAGTCAGTCAAATCAGATTGTTTCTTGCTAGCAGACCTTTAACTCTATGGAATTCTATACTAATGGGACTTACTGGGTCGACAAAAGCGATTCCAAAAATTTCATAGCCAAAATAGAGGAGCTCTTTCTCCAGCAATGACTTCTTGATGTACTGCTCAACAGCCTAGGAAGAGAAAAAGAAGAATCATGAAGAGGCCCCAACCACAAGATGAGTGTGGATTATCACAGGTTTCTTGGACATTAATCTTCTACTCATACATATTCCCTTTTCTCATGACTACTTAAATACACTTGACCTTATTAGAATAATCAACAAACAGATCATGCTGTGTACAACTGCTAAATACATTGTGTGTAGGTCACACATTATGTTTTATGTCTATTGCTTTTCTACAAGTAGCCAAAATGTCATCAAATCATTATCAGGTGAAACCACTGATTAGTGGTAGCATCTTCAGAATTCCACAGCTACTATTTGCCAGATTTGATGACATTTGTTTTTCAGTGAATTAATTGCTAAATAGTCAAAAGCTATGTTGAATTTAATTTAAATTAAAAGACCATTCTGCACAGATCTTATAGCAATACTGGATCAAACAAAAATACATTTGGTACTAAGGGGCAAAGTCTTCCAGCACCCTCTGAGCATCTTCTGGCCTTTTTTTGGCCACTTCACTGTTTATTGTTTACCACTTTAGCTGGGTTAATGCAAATGGAATGAAACTTCCCATGGGTCTGGAGTTATTTTAGATCTTTACATTTTTAACTTCAACTCAGTTAAAAAAACAATAATAAACTCCATACATCAAATAGTCACACTCAGCGCCCTCGCGGCCATTTTTGGTCAATTGAAACCCATTAAAACTACGCTTTTTAATTCCTTGTTATTTACATTTTAAAATCATACAATTAGGCTTAAAATGCTTTCATTCTAAACTCAACACTTGAAAAATGTAGTTTTTTATGTTTTCTGATGTTGTCTGATAAATAAAGTTTATGTAATTTATCCATTTTTGGCCATCAGGATGCTGAAAGTGTAGCAAAAACGAGGACAGCCAGAGGGTTAACAAAAGCATGATTGTGTGGTAGTTTGAAAAGCACCTCTATGGGCAAAACGTCCACAGCCTTGTCCTCGCCGAGCACAGCAGAGTAGTATGCCAAGTTCTGCTTCATGACCTCATCTTCAGGGTGGAACAGAAGGTAGGTTTTGGCACTTTCAATGGCCTTCTCATAATTCTCACCTGAGAGAGAAGCACACAGGGGCAGAGACATATGGAAAGGGTGAGCTTACACTGCGTTCCTTCTGGAGGTCTAATATTACTTGTAGTTTCCATCAGAAATCTAGGTTTGACACAATCAGACTTACATTAATTTCAGTCAGGAGCTGCTCATGGAAATTCACAAATTCAAAATACATCTGGAGAAACTGAGGGGAAATCTGGAACCAAACCTTTGTTGTCCTCACCAGCTCACACAATATAACTACTTTTTACAAACAAAACAAATATTGTCACTTTTTATTGCTATATTTTATATTTATTCTAATGTTAACTTTGCAAGCAGAAAGACAATATCACATGTCACATCACATAAAAAGGAAAAGTATAAAAACACTGTAATCAACACTCTCCTCTCACAATGAGATCAGTTGGAGGGTTAAACACTACTAGAGGTTAAAGGTAACTACTGCCATTTTGTTTTAGAGCGAACAACAGATTTATTTCCATTACATTTTTCAAGTTCTGTAAACGCTGCATCATTTCTCTCTTTTGATATTTTGTCATTTCTATTAAAATCATGTCTTAAAAAGCAGAATTTGTGTTTGGAAATATGGAGAAATGTTGTAATATATAAAAGATAAAACCTGAGATCCTGTACATTCTTGCAGCTGTCTCATTTTTTAACTAACCTGTATGATTGACATGGCAGTGTCAAATCTATTCAGTATAAAGAGGCAAGAAAGTAAC
>JBBKCR010000128.1:8452577-8479956 GCA_037577295.1 Ladigesia roloffi | reverse complement strand
TCCAGGGAGACTGTCCCCTGTAGTTAGGGAATGGAAGTCGCTTTGGATAAAAGGTATCTGCTAAATGCCGTAAATGTGAATGTGTTTAATTAGTAGAGATATATTAATTTGGTAACTATTTAGCACTAAAATGCATGAATAAATTCATGAATATATTGACACGAAACAAGCAAAAAGCAATTTGCGGTTAACTGCAAACATACTTTTTGACCAATATGAATGCGTTCTTAGATTTAAACATTTTAACATGGCATTTCCAATTTATAGGTGCTAGACTGGATCAGTCTGAGGGAAGGAGAGTGGTGCTCTGCATGTCAATCCTCCTCTCTAATTACACATCTACAAGGCACCTATTAGGGTCTCAAAAAAGGGATAATAAACAATCTGCCTAATCTTTTCACAACTTTTAATACGACAAATGTATTTTTAGTAGCGTCACTAACAATACATCAGTATTGATAAGCAGTATAAGTATCGATAATGATTAGCATCTCTAATCTTTAGCTAAAAGATTCTTCATTAAATGTAGTATTAAGACATGTCTGATAAATAAAGTTAATGAATAACCAAAGTCCATTTGTACACACGTTATTAAACCTATAGTGTTATGAATATATGAGTTTTGGCATGGGATTTCTTGGAGGTTTCTATCTATCCCATCATAACCATAGCTTTGCTATTTCAAAGTGCTTCTCGCTATAATGCCTGAAATCATTCAGTGTATTCCTGTTCACTTACTACCACACTGCAACTTGGCTTAGAGATTTACTCCCTCATAGAAACCTTTAGGCACAACTTTAGCCATCATTTCATGGTTTTCTCACATGACCGTTATGTTAGTTGTCTACAACCTGACACACATACAAAAAAAGTCCCTTATGTGTGTAAAAACTTGTGTACTTGTTGACTGTGACTGTTCTATCAATGACGTGGCAGTTAGGGACAGCTGTACAACATTCTTTCGATCCCTCATCCATAGCATTAAAATCTTACCATGTGGGGTCTGGCCTCTAGGTCCTTGAAGTCTACATCTTGCACACCAGCCATCAGACCGTAGTACTCCAGGTTCTGCCTCATCTCCATATGATCTGGGTTTGCAACGTAGAAGGTGTTCGCAGCAGCAACGGCCTTGTCAAGCTTATTTATCTGTGTTTACAGGAAGATGAATTTCATGTTAAAAAAGCTTCAAAGATCACACCCAGAACACATGCTAACATGTGTGCACAACATCTAATTTGCTAATTTAGCTACCGGTACTTTATAGGTGCATTCCTTGCCGATACAGGTAGCTGCACAAACAGCTTGTGTATTCTCCATAGAAAAACATCACTAATGGAACGGAACAGCTGCACATGAGCCTAAGATGTCCATACCCATGGCCAAAAGTCAGCTAGAGGAGCGTAAAGCCTATGGGGCAGCACCTAGCGATAGCACTACATCCAGTACCTAAAATAGTCAAACGTTTTGGGACACACCTCTTAATTATTGAATTCAGGTGGCCCCTTACTTCTAGTGAAGGACATTCTTCAACATACCAAGATATTTTGGAGAATGCCATGCCTCCAACACCGGGATGAACCGGAACGGATCATGACTGATCTCATTAATGGACACAAATTCCCACAGAAAATCCAAATTCTTGTGGAAAGCCTTCCAAAAAAAGTTTAGCTTTTTCGGCTGCAAAATTGGGACAACCTCCATTTTGAAATATATGTACTCGAAAGCAATGTCATAAAAGATCCTGTTGGTGTAACTGTAAGGCTTCCCAAATACTTCTGTCCATATAGTGTACATCTAAACTAATGAACGCACATGTACTATAGAACATAACATATGCTATTATACATGTTTAATACATTATTTGTAATAAAATATTTATCTGCGTTATAAATATTATATCCAGTCTTTGAATGTGAATGAATATATCCTCAGGCCTGCAGAAAGTGTTTAAATAAGCACAAAGCCTCCATTCAGTTGAGACTTCTTGTGTGATCGGAGGATGCTTTTCAATTGTAATTTCTCCTAGAAGCCATCGATTTGGTCTAATTCGCATGAATGTGTGTTTTCACGTCTACAGATGTGTCTCAGCTTGACTTCTATGGTAATGTTACTCCACCTAAAGACGTGGCACTTAAGCCTCAGTTTGGGGGGGCTGGTAGGGGGAGGGGGATCTTGAATTCATCAAAACGGGCAAGAAACTGCTCCAATGGCCATTTACTAGTAATAAAATATGAACATTTTAATATTTCCACAGAGTAAAAGGCAAGATATGTCCTGGAGGAGATACATATTTGCATGTCGAGCGTGTATGATGGCAAATGTTCCCACCAGACCGCCCCCCACCCCCCAAGTGTGCCGCAGGCTGGCTAAATTGGAGCCCACGTTTTTTAAGTATTTTACCTTAAAATAAGCCACTTGCAGGTAATTATAAGGGGTCCTCTTCCTGAACTCCAACTCAACCTCCTCACCAACTTTGTGCAGAGAAGGTGGTCCCAGTTTCTCAGTCTCGCAGGCGCTCACACAATCCGCCCGCTTTAAGATTCTCCGGAAAAACTCCAAATCCTCCACGGCTCCAGCCCCGGGGATGGGCACCCCGATCCCGGGAGCAGCCTCCTCGAAGCCGGTGCTGTTGGCACAGGCAAGACGGCAGTGTGTCCGGACCTTCCGGACCATTCCTTTATTCTTCAGAGCTCGCTCCATGTTCAGGATCACAGACAGCCAGTCTTGTTTGTAATACGCTTCCACTGCATTATCAAATAGCAGGTCGTATGGCTCCAAAACTCCATTCACCTGCAAATCACCTGAGCCATAGTCTAGTACTGATAAAGTTAAAGTCGCCAGAAGCACCGTGACCCACATGCTGAAGATCAAGTAGCAGACTGACGCTACCACATCCACAGTTCTGGCCTGGAGGCACAAACTTTTCTGGATGGAGGTGGAGCTACTTTGGAAGCTGAAACTTTTCAGCTCCATCTACTGTATGGGTTCCACATCAGGCTGCATTTCAGGCCGTGGATTAGTTGATTAGACCGTAAAGATAATTGGATTCAAAACTGGACATTTTCTGTTTATGCCTTAAAATGTAAACTCTACAGTTCATCACACAGTGTGTACAGTGTGAAATTATTTCCCTGCATTTAACCCATTCACCAAGTGAAGAACTTTCTACACTGAGTAGAAATGGTCCTGTTAGTGGCAGAAATTATTTATTGCTTTACACATCTACTGCTGAAATACAGTAATAATACTATTCATTCAGACTAGTACTGTTATTGCTTCTTTTGAGTTCACTGTGTATTGTCTTATCATGTAAATTATTGTACTATTGTTTTATTTTTTTACCCTCTCTTTAGGCTGGCCTTTTTGCACTCATTTTTGTCTGGCCTGTCTGGACATGTGTAGTCTTGTGGTGTTCTGTCTTTGTTCTTTGTGCTGCTCCATGGTCCTAGAGGAATGCTATTTGATTTTATTGCATATTGTGTATGTGGTTGAAATGATAATTAACACCAATTTGACTTGACCCACCGTCTACTTGTCACTGCCCCCACCCATCCAGCAAAGACAAATTCAACTTCTTCTATACTCACTTTCCATAACAAGGAACCAGTCCCCAAAACTGACACCCACCCCAGGAGATCAACCTCTCACACTCACCACATCTACATTGTCCTAGAGTGAATCTAAAAAAGAGGCCCAATGCCAGACCACAATGCTGAGGACAGACCAGTGTCTCCACAATCTGTCTCTGACACAGGCTCCCATCAAATGCAGTTCATTGTGCCAATGCAGAAGATTTTCTGCAGTCTAAATTACGACCATTTTTTGGTCTCACACCCACCATAAGCAAGTGTTTTGAGATGCTCGTTCTAGCGTGCCTGCCCAACCTTGGCCCACACCAGTTTGCTTAACACAAACACAGGTCACCAGAAGACGCCATTTCCTCTACCCCCACACTAACACTAGACTAATAATTCTGTAAGAATGCTATTCATTTCCACAGTCAACCCTCTAAGCTGGCTTCCAAAATCCACACCTTGGGAGTCAGTACCTCTCTCCACAGTAGGTCTCTGGACTTCTTGAACAATCATCCCTAGACTTTTCGGCCACAATGCTACAAGCTGTTTTTCCTTCTCTACTCCCTCTTCACCCACTACTGCATTCCTGTGGAAGACACAAATTCCACTGTCTAGCTTGCAGATGACACCATGGTGGTTGACATGATCTCAGAAAATGATTAATTTTCCTAAAACAAAGAGATCCATCACCTACCAGCATAGTCTGCAGCCAGACACATGATC
This sequence comes from Ladigesia roloffi, assembly GCA_037577295.1. Taxonomy (NCBI): domain Eukaryota; kingdom Metazoa; phylum Chordata; class Actinopteri; order Characiformes; family Alestidae; genus Ladigesia; species Ladigesia roloffi. The sequence continues at coordinate 8,475,658 of JBBKCR010000128.1, read as the reverse complement.
TATCTGTAAATGTCCAACATGTATCATGTACATGACCTCTGATATTCAGCAAATCACTAATTTAAGTGTTTCTGTGTGTGAGATGCACTGGTTATGAAAAGCGCACGTGTGCGTGTGCGAACGCACATTCACTCACGCGCAGACACGCACATATAACTTCTGTTTATATTTATCATATATTTATCTGTCTACGTCAATTTATTTTCCTTCATTAAATCATCCCAATCAAAAGGCCATTTAAAAGTAGCTCTGAGTCCACACGCCTTTTTTTCAGTATCGCGTGTGTTCCCAGCACTCTGTGTTCGTGTGCATATGTCTATGGGTATGTGCGCGCGCGCGCGTGCATGGGGGTTTGTGCATCCGCGCGCACGTGCACTTTTCGTAACCAATCAGAATATTACATAATACCCCACTCTGTTTTAAAGATTAATGGAGAGGAACACAAAACAAAACAGACCCAAGATCAACTTCTTTAATGAATGTTTCTTTATTCATTGGTTTTATTTCTCAAGCAGCTTTGGAAACTTTATTTATTTATTTTGTATTTTGTCGCGGTTCCATCACAGTGCCTACATTTCCCAGACTCCCTCGGTCTTAGTTCACACCCGACTGCCTGATCAGATGTGTTCCGATGAGCTTCTAAATTATAATAATGTACAATTATGTCGATTTTTAAATATATAAAACATGTATGACAACACGTACCAGTGTTATATTTCAAAGGGACAAGATATTTACAATACATTTGATAATATAGTCACATGTGTATTTTATTATTTATTATTCTACTGGCGTTATAATAGATAGAGACGGTGGGATTTAAGCTACGGTGTTCAGACCAGTTGTTATGAAACTCCAGTAAGAAGGAGAAGCTGAGTTGGGCTTCACAGCTGTTTTGTCAGGTCCAGGGTGTTTACTCGGCAGTAAAATGGATAAAATTGTCAGTTTGCCTGATCAGCCTGATAAGTCCACCACAGGTAAGGCTGAAGACTGCTGTGTTGTAAAATGAAGTTTAAGTTCATTCTTGTCAGTCTAAGACTTAGGACTGTTTTAGCACGTGTTATTTAGCAAGTTGCTTACGTATTTGGTGAATAAGTAAATAAATGTTGTTTATTTGTCATATCGTTTGTAGATAGCATATTATAGCATACGTAGGACATTATAATATTATCTTACATGGAAAGTAATTCATTGTGCTTTACAGGAATATAATACAATACATTAAAATAAAAAACATCAGTTTCAGTTTATTTCGTTTTATTCTACTGTTTGAACAATCCTTATCCAGATCCAGAACAAATGGCGATCCAGTTAAAGTTTTACAGAAGTGATCTGTTTTCTTACTTTAAAGGAGCTTAAACAAGTTTGGAAAATAACTGTAGTATCAATAACAGGCAAAGTTCAAAACTTGATAAGACAAATGATACCAAATAGTTTTTTACTAATACAATAACTAAAATTACTAGAGGTGGAAGGGTAGCATTTTGTTGAACAAATATAATTTTACAAACATAAAGTCAGTAGTAATATCAGTAGAAGTGGAATGGTGTTAGGTTGTTTGAGAGATGTACTTTTACAAAAATGTTTGTGTATCAGTAGTAGTGAAAGTGTAATTTCACCACTTATTAATAAATTGTGGTTTTTATAGCTATAAAGAAAAAAGGAGCAATAAAAAAATTGAGAAGCAACTGGTAATATTATGTTAAAAGTTCTAACATGTTTATAAAGGGTTATCTTATCTTTAATCCTTAGAATCAGTTTTAGAAGCTGCATGTTTTCATAGCCACAAATATCCAGCATAGATCACATGTTGCAGTTACATGTACAGACCAGTTTCCTCATCATGAGGGATTGGTTTAATTAAAAGCTTTGGGAAATCTATACAGTATTACACATGTATATTCTGATACTTAATATGTAGAAAAAGACACTACGTATATCTAAATTAGCATGTCATGGTAGTATATTATTTAATTGCAGAGGGTTACAAATGTAGTAAAGTGTCATGCTGGAATTTCTGTGTCATATTTTGATATTCCAGTCACTTTGGTGGAAACCAGCAGCAATCCAAATGGAGTGGTTTTGGTGAGCACCTACCAGACCAACCGCGTTGGAGATCCTATGGACCTTGTTGCTTTGGCCCAGCAAGTTCAAAAGGTAAGCTGGGTTTTATACATGAGGCCTCCATAGTCATGCTACTTTGAGGCTGTTGTTCATTGCTTTGTTTTTTTGTTTTTTTCCAGGGAGATGAATTTGTCAGAGCAAATGCTTGCAACAGGTTGACCGTTATTGCTGACCAAATTAGGTATCTGCAGGAACAAGCAAGAAAGGTAGGCTCATATGGCACATGTAGGAAAAGACACTACATCAACCTGAAATAGCATTACAGGGAAATATAATTTAATTGCAGAGGGTAACTAATGTAGTAAAGCATTAAAATTAATACGGCATATAATACTTTCCTGGTTTTTGAATAACACTTTGTTTTAATACACACTCTTAAATTCCAAAATTAAAGTAGGTGTGGCTTAAATGCTGAGGAAGAATGTTGTGCTGTTCACACTGTTTGCTTTGGTGTGTTCACATATGACAAAATAGTCACTTTCCCTTAAATCAGGGCAACAAGTATAGGTCACCATATTTGTTCACAATATTACATTATTAGTTTGCTCCAACATCTAATAAGCTAGAATAAACTGAAAAGAACCAGTCCATATTTAAAAAAACACCATAGAGATGTTCAAAGATTTTACTCACAGTGCTTCATCTGATCAATTAATGAGTAATATTATGCTCTTTATAATGCAACATGCATTTGAACATGTCCTCATACATTATAGTACATAATCACCACATTGCCCAGCCCTAAGTTGAACAAATTAGTTTGAGATGCTAGTGGGTTTTCACTGACCAGAATACATCAGTCACTTGAGATGGATAATTTAGACAACCATATAGCAGTCTAGGTTTTGAAACAAGCATATTTATTAGCTGAAGAGTACTTATGTCATTTAGTTGGATGAATTTCCATTTCCTGTAGGTTTGACTTAATATGTTAGTGCCGTCAAAGTATTATAATTCGATACTCAACGGTGTAACGGTGCGAGAATAAAAACCTTTTCTTCATTCTAGGTGTTAGTGGATGCCAAGAGAGATGCTGATCTCCACCATGCTGCCTGCAATGTTGTTAAGAAGCCAGGAAACATGTACTACCTGTATATGCGTGAATCTGGACAGCGCTACTTCTCTATTCTGTCTCCACAGGTAGAAATTTTACATGTTCATGAGGCAATTAAAACAGAATTAAGGGTTTCTGGGTCCGAAGTGTGTACATATCCTTGAAAGTGTGTCAGCTTGAGCTGTTATTACTAGTGATCGACCGATATTGATTTTTTATTACCGATACCAATACCAATTATTTGCATGTTTATGTGCCCGATAACTGATATTCAGAACTGATATATATTTACTATTATGCTTCTGTTTTTGACATAATTATTACAACACCACTGAACTGAAAAAACTGTTATTTATAATAATCACTCCCTCCTTGCATACAAATCAAAACTAGGGGTCTAAAAGTGCAAAAAATACTAAAAAAAAACAAAAAAACCCCGAAAAATTTTAAAAGGGCACTGTTACTAAAGTCTTCAATGGTGCATAAACATATCAGTCATTTATGTAACACATCTAATGTGTGCATTAATAGCTGTTATGTTTAAAAAAGTTTACTAAATATAGGAAAGCAAGTAAGTATACTTTACCTCTGCACACAGTTTCCCCCTCAGACATCTGCTGCTATGGTGATCATACGTGTAATTTTCAAAATGCCCACCAGATGGCGGTGTTTATCGGTAAACCCGATATTCCAAAACCGATTATGGTAAAATGTTTAAATATAGGGAAAAATATAGGTAAATCGATATATCAGTAAATCTCTAGTTATTACATAGAAGCAGTGTCACAATATTCTACAACTGTCCAGTCCTGTGTAAGACTTTTTAAAATATGTAAAGCTGTACAGTGTCCACTTCTAGAAAATGATTAAAAACTGTTCTTAATCATTTGTAGGAATGGGGTGCCAGCTGTCCACACAAGTTCCTTGGCGCATACAAACTGCAGCATGATATGTCTTGGACTCCAGTGGAAGAGGTTGAAAAGAGGGATGCTGAAATCAGTATAATGGACAAGCTCCTGAACAGTCAGGCAGCTCTGCCTGCATGCACAGGGCCCAACTTTGAGGGTCTTTCAAAGTGAGAGAACACTGATCAGGGACCATGTATTACGGCCTTTCAAAAAGGCCACTGGTCTTACATAAATGAAAACGGGTTTTTTCACTAAAGTGTTTATAATTAATTTACTCTAGATGCAACACAACTAATTATCTGGAAAATGCCTTGAAACTGCAGTTTTCACATGCTGGACATACAAAAATGTGTGTATATTCATAATTACTTGTTTAAAATAAACAGACCCACTGTTTACTGATCACTTTGCTGACTGTGAAAAGATGTCAATGATCTGATTAAAAAATGTTACATTTGAGCTAGTGTTATTAAGGTCCACTGAAATGACAATGACATAATTCATAAATACATAATTTATGGATTATTTTATTATACATCACATTCAAATGTACATAGTTGTCCATATGAAATGATACGTGGTACACAATTCATGAAAGACATTGCAAAAGTATCAAAAATATATATTAGTAATTGCAATTAAACTGAAACATGGTTAAAACTGCATTTTCTTTTATTAAAAACACACCGCCATAATGCTAGGAGCAGACGTGACACAACCTAACTAGCAAGAGCTTCTTCAGATTAAAATGTGTTTCAGATGTTCATTGCCTGGTTCCTCAAAACCTGGATTGGTAACCAGTTTCCAAAGAAGCCTTCAGGTTGTCATGCTGTGGTGAGAAGTTATATTTTGGAGGTAAGAATTGATATGAGGCAACAGCTCCCAGTTGTCTGTTGCAATGCTGACCTGGACAGCATCGTCAGCATGTCTGACATTTAACAGGATATGAAACCGAGGTGGAAGGAAAAATAAGACTTTCCTCACAGTATGGTCAGATTCTCCAATCAGGTAACCTTCAAAATGACTCTTAATCAGATCTACTAGTGCGTCAATCCCAGGCTTAAAACAAAACAGGCTGGTTGCTGAACTGCTGGGTTCCCCTGCAGATGTAGCTTTCCAAATATGGTCATACACTTCCTCCCGGAACTCGTGGGAGTTACCCAGTGGAAAAGGTATGGGGAGGAATATTTCTGGGAATGAGACTTTGACATCAGGCAGCTGAGAGTGCCAAGAGAGGCCTTTCTCCGTTGTGAAAACGGCACTAATTCGTAGGCTAGTTGGGTACGGGTTGAAAGGCTTTAGCTTTAGGTTGACTTGAGGAGGTTTCCTGTCTCTGAAGAGGCAGGGGATGTAGATGTCATTCACATCCACATAGTTGGAGTCGCTCAATTCAAAATGCAGGCAAATCGTAAACATTCTGTCGAACATGGGATCTGTCACTTTTGCATGGGCCAAGTTATACCTCAAGGTGATCTCAGATGCGAAGCCAGGAGTTTTGAACTGTCCTTGGTACACATCAAACAAATCCTTTTTGCTTGCAGCTTCCAGGGTATTGGTACTTGTAACTGCACGCTGAAAGCCATCCTCGTGAATTTTTATGAGCTGCAGAATACAGCCCTCAGTCTGATGTACTGTCAAGCAACTGGTGAGACCTTCACTTTCAGCCACAATGGCTGATAATGATCTGACTTTGGCCTGTCCACCTTCAGGTCCTATGGCAAGGATTCCATTGAGCTTTTCCCACGACAGGTTGGTCAGCAGGGTATAATAGAACCGCGCATGGTCTTGAATGTCTGTGTCCTCGTAGTGCCTGGTCATGTACTGCAGGAGGTCTGCCACATCAATGAACATCTGGCTCAAGGTGGGATGCTGAAGTAAGTTACGACAAACTGCTAGAATGGCATTGCCAACCTGCCAGTTCTTCCTTTCACAAAGGTTGGAATTGATGAGGACATTGAGAAGGAGGCAGACCGTATTCCTCTGGACAATCTGACTCTCCTGCGCCACTCGTCCCAAGACTTTAAGATGCCAGCTCAAATTCTGGAGGGTCAGCTGCAATGGAGGCTTCTCCACAATGCACTTTTGAAGAGCCTTCAACAACTGCACGGACCACAGTGAATCTTCTAAGCTAACCTGGATTTGGTCTACAAGGTTGATCAGATTTGGAGCGAGACGACAGTGTCGGGAGTACAGGCCGCATAAGCTGTTGACAAGTTTCTGGGAGAGTTTTTCCATGTAGCTGAAGTGCATGAGAAAAATGTAGGTTGCTCTGAAAAAGGTTACCACCATCTCTCTGCTCCCCTGATTGTCCACAATGTTAAGCAGAGCCTGTAGGTGATCAAATAAGTAGGCCAGTCCTTTGCCTTCTTCTTCCTCATCAGCTTCTAGATGCACCAAGCAGAGGAGGTTGAGTCTACAAAGCATGGTGGCACTGTCATTAAACACAGTAGGGAGGAGAGATAAAGTGAGTCGAGGAGTTACAAGCACGGGCAAGCCTTCTTCTCCACTGCTCGAGATAGGTCTATTCTCAGGGAAGTGAAGAATGCAGTCCATGTAAAAGAGTTTCTCTGGTGTTCTCAATAGTGGATGCTGGGCCATGCCCACGAGGCGCTTGAGCAAGAAATGCTCGTCCTCCGCCGTGAAGAGGCTATCTGTGAACGTTCCTTTCATCAGCAACGTCACATGCATCAGCTCGACCTCAGCCGTTCCAAAAAGTCGCAACAGTTGAGATTTGAAAATAACCGGAGAGATGGCTGGTACCATGGCAACCGTCTCTACAAGTTCTCGAAGCAAGGCAGCCTGTGAGATGGGAGTCATCAGGTAAGACTCCTCCAATATCAAGGACAATGTAGACTTCAGCTCTTTGCAATCCAGTACCGTTGGCAACTGTGGAACCTGCGTCATCATGCAAAACGGTAATGGCAATTCACTACTCTTCCACGAGAATCCTTCATTTCCACTTAACATACTTTTCAGCTTTGCACTATCAACATCTTTTGCTTGAGTCAGGAGACGAATTGCATTCTTGAGGCTTTCAGTGTACAACATGCAATAAGACTGATGGAGAACAGTGGTTTCTTGTTGCTTTAGGTAGTACAGAGCTTCCAGTTTTTGTGAGAGAAGACCAGGCTTGCAGAACTCCATTTCTCTCAGACAATCACAGGCAGTGGCCCTGAGAGGGTGGAGAGCCAACCCACCAGTGTTATCATTTGTGTCTTGAATCGTTTTGAACAGAAAGTCCAAAAAATCCTCTGCAACCTTTGTTCGGTTCTCCAGGCAGGATGTGCATATTAATACATTGGTAATAGCAAGCATAATGCAACATTTGAGACTGACAGATTTCTGTGGAGTAAAGGAGAGAATTGATATGAGCTCCTGTGCTGTTGCCTCTCCTACTGAGGTCTTTGGGCAGAGGACAGTAGGTTGTTCCATAAACGCTGACAGTAGAAGTACCTATCAGGAACAGAAACAATGTATAATTCATACTGTTATAACTAAACTGAATTTTGCATAATATGTCCCCTTTAATGGAAAAACAAGAAATTCCAAAAAGACAGTTCAATGGCCAATGGATGATATTCTGAAATTTGGGCATGATCATTGGGTAATGCATGGAGAAGAAAAAAAAATCTAACCACTATATATGATCTAAGGCAGGGGTCACCAACACAGTGTCACAAAGAGAGTATACCCGATGACAAACATAAACCTGTGGACCTGTACATTTAATTTTATCCTGTTGCTATTCTTCTTTAATCCCATTTGCATTTATATATTTGAAAATGGCAATATCTGTATAAAAAATATACTAAAAAAATATATAAAAAAACATATACAAAATATTAAAATATGTTTATTATACATGAGGTTTAGGTAATTTAGGTAAACGCTCATTTAGTGCATCAAACTGTTAGCCTTTCGTATGGCTTAGTACCAGTGAAGTAGCTCTCAGTTTAAAAAGGATGGTGACCCCTGTTTAATACACTTTCCGAAAGGGTGATAAAACTGTATGATGTTGGTTAATGCTCTACAGAATGAATGGGCACCAATTTCCACAGAAATATTCACCCTGTGTAAAGCCTTAAAAAAAGAATGTAAGCTGTTGAAGCTGCAAAGGGGGTGACCAAGTCCATATTAAAGTTAATGTATTTTAATACAATGTGATTAAAGTCACTGTTGGTGTAATAATAAGATATCACAATATTAGTGTAAGTACATGCCGTCAGTTATGTTTTACTACCTGTTTTAGTACCTGAATTCAGTGAAGTGTGTTAGAACACATTTATTTAGTTAGTTATTGCCAGTTTCTGCATATATGCATCCATTACAATTACCTTTCTACTGTCATTTGCCTTGTCATCCCTCAGCTGGTCTAGAAGCTCTTCTAGAAAATTGTCAGGGGTGGTGCAGGACAGAAACTGTGAGGGGCTCAGTAAAAAAGCAGAGATCCTTTCATCCCAAGAGCCCATGGTGATGATTACACTGCTCTGCTACCAAGAAGAGCAGATTAAGGCTGTGGTGAAATAAGAAGAATCAAGTTAGACACAAAAATAGGAAGGAGGACACAGTACAAATAAAGCAACGTAGTTATAAAAGCTTTCTACTCACATTTACAATTTAAAAACACTAATGAAACATATGTTTTAAAGGCTGAACTTAACTAACAGCACATTTTCCCCACGAAGCTTCCCAAAACATATTCATGTCATGTGTTCCCAACATGTCACGTGAGACGAAGTGGTTCATGCATTTTAAAATAAAAGACCGTGCACACAATTGCATTTACTACTTTCAGGTATACGACATTATTAATTCAATAACATATTTTTTGTATAAAAGACAGAACGTGGGTGTCATATGTTAAATGACCTAAAGTATTGGAACATTTCTGTTTTTCGGGGTTTGAGCTAGACAATTTAGACCCTGGTGAAGGACAATCTTAATACTTCAGCATTCCAAAACATTTCAGACAACGCCATGCTTCCAAATTTGTGGACACAGTTTGGGGAAGAACCTTTTCTAATAACGCATGACTGTGCTGCACAAAGCAACTTCTCTTCCAAAATCAGTTTCTTGTTTAATAAATGCAAAAAAGCATAAGGAATGGAAAAAAAATATCATGCCAACTCTATAATCTTGGAGAAAGCCTTTCAAAAAAGTTGAAGCTGTTAAAGGATAGGCCAGATGGATATTAAAGTCTATGTAATTATACACAATGTCATTTAGTCACTGCTGTTGTTACGGTCAGGCGTCCAACTACTTTTGTTCATATTGTGTAGCGGTTAGAAATAAGTTCTACAGGGCAGACTTTTATTTTGATTCTAGTTACTGACCCTTTTTCTGAACATGTCGCCACACTGCCTTGGTCTGTTTACTAGGAGAAGTAGGTCAAAAATCAGCTTGATGGAACTATTAGAAAATAAGCATTGTGTGGATCAACAGTTATAGTTTTTTTTTTTGCCATACTTTTTCAGCCTTGTTATATAATATGGTTAAATATACATAACATTTTGAGCGATATTTAAGAATAAAAAATCTTAATTAAAGTGTAAAACTGTACACATTAAATGTGAGTATCGATAAAGTAGTGAGTCTATTGACTGTTTTGTTATTAGAGTTTTTTTTTATGTAGGGCAAAAAGAACAATACCAAACGTCTTCATTATAAAGTGTAAAACTGTACGAATGAGAAATATGCGGATAGATAAATTATTGATTAATGCTTTATAGCAATCAAAAAATATTAATAGAAATATAATTTGATTGTCATTTTTTGTGTATGCACATGATGTAGTTAAATAACAGCACAAAAATGTGAGCAAAAGTTAATAATACCAAACGTTTATGAGTAAAGATGTCATCATCAAGGACCCAATACTTTAAACCCAAGAACCTCGTACGCCTGCATAGCCCAACTAAAACAGATTCAAACTTCTGAACTCACAGCACTCAGTCCCCCAGAACACTACATTACATGCTGCACTACATTACATTTACTTTAGCCATTGGATTTCAACATACTGTCAACCTCCCCGTACCATCAAAGCGTAGTGCATAACCAATATTTTTGTTCATTTCACTTTTGTGCAATGCATATTTATATATTTATATTCAGCTAAAATATTAAAAACAATGTGGACATATTCCATATTCCATCAACCTAATAACTTTCTTTCTAAACAACATGTACAGTCTGTATACATACATATATACTAATATCTATGTATATAATATATACAGAATATACATGTAGTGCATGTAATTCTAATTTATTTATAATTGTATACTTCTATTATTATCTGTGTATTTGCTGCACATATAAAGACAATTAAAGCTATCTATCCATCTCTCTATTTATCTATCTGACAATAAATTATTGATTATTGTTTTTTAGCTGGGTTTTTTTTTTAGCCCCTGCACTTCTCACTGTGAAACCCCGCGCGAGGAGCTGCCAACGCCCGGCACAGAGAAACAAACAGAGAGGATCCGGTGAGTGGGGCTGAATATTTACCAAAATGTAGGATTTTGTTAATTCCTTTTGTACATATACGCTAATATGTAGACTAGCCTTCACATAGAGTTAATCGTTTATCTAAATATGTAAAATGGGCTTTCAATTTTTAACAAAGCGTCTCAAATGACATCCGTAAGACAGTTAGCAAGTGTGCTATCGAGTTTTCTTTTGATAAACCTTAAAATACAGGAGTTCAGTTTGTTTACCGATTTGAAACATAACATTTACATGTTGCAGTTTGATGGCCGATTCAAAATAGCTTTAAAAGTAACAGATGTTAGCCCCCTCCCTGTTGAATTCATTAGGATTTAAGTGATCAGCTGCGGAGCTAATGCTAACGAAGCTAACTAACCGGTCTAAAAAAACGTAACTAATTTGTGTCTGTCAGTATGTGGGTGCGAACTAAACTGTAATATTCAATGACCACTGTTTAAGATCTGCTATTAGTGTGCTATGGTCGTTTTGTTTCCTTAACGTTTGCCGTTAACGAGCAGTCAGGGCTAACTTCTCTAACTCGTTTTTATTACAAGCTACTGATTTACGATTCGACTTTAAATCGGATTATTGACATTTCTTTTTTTGTCAAGATTAGAGTCAGCATCGAAAATAAATGTTTCGGACAATTTTCGGGCAGTGAGCAACATCCTGTTGCATCGGAATATATTCTTATGATGTATATTGAAGCATATGTAAAGTGTGTCATGAACACTACGACCAATTTCTGATGGGAGAATTGTCTATGAAGACATAAAATGTCATTCAGGGATCAAATATTTGTACATGCATACATACAAAGATTTATATATACACATCATTTTATTATACAATATAGTGCATATACTATGGTACATAAACTGTTTTTTATTCTTGGTTTTTGTGCCTCTACTTTCTTCTTTTGCCTGCTTTGCTCTTGTAAGGATGCATATTTAATCTTATATTTAATCTGATATTATCTCATCATTTAGTGCTTAATTTTAACTTAAAACTGGACAAAACACATTTTTAAATTTCAGGGGTCAATTATTGTGTATGCCACTTGCTAATAATTTCTGACTGTGTTAAATTGTGTAATGTAAAAGTCACCTTTCTTTTAAAAGCAAAAGTGGGGTTACACTGTAAAGCTATGATGACCAAACACAGTCTGTCCACACATGGTCATTAAAACAAATTTGCTTGGCTCCTGCATTACACAGCTGTGTAAGGTTGTGATTTTGGTCTCTGGTGATGCCACAGCCGTCTATGTCCTACAAGAAAACTGTCGTTTTTGGGCAGGCAACATGCCCGCAGTTTGGGGGTCTGCATATTGCATGCTCACATATCTCCATGCATGTTAAGGGGCTTCTTAGGCATTGTGCTGGTGCCAGTTTGAAAAGATGGGACTAGCTTCACATGACCTGGAGGAAGTGTGGTGGTGTATTGTTTTAGACAGAGTCCTAGCTAGAGGGTGGAATCGGAGATGACTAAATTGGGCAGAAAAAAAGTCAATTGCTGTCCCAGAACATCTAGAAAGAAAAGGGATTTTTTTTGTTTCTGACCCAGTTTTCACTAAGGGCCTACAAAAGTGGGCCTAGGAGAATAATATTCACATTATTTCCATCCATGCTAGTTTACTGACTAGTTCGTGGCGATGCAGTGGGATTTGTCCATTATGTTACACCTGCTGAATTGATTCAGTGTGAATCTCATCTTCATTGCTTGCTTAACTCCCTTTGCTAGAACTCAGGACATAATTTTAATGCTGCAACGCATGAATTTTCTGAACTTGTGACAGCTGAAGTTGGTTTTAAGTTTCTCTTAATTGTATTGAATATTTTAAAGAATTCAAATGTTAATTTATCCTTATGAGTGTTTTGGTTGGGGAGATGTGCTTTTGGTGACTGCTCTGTAGCACACTGAGTAAGATGTCAAAGACGTATGGTAGTAGTGTCCATGTACTGTTTTTTTTTTAAGTTTACTCTCTTCATTCACACATGAATTGCCTGCCCACATATTAAATGGAACAACCTAGAATGTGAATTTGTCATGCATTGCTTGTCACAAAAGATATTTTTGTTGTTTTTCTCCAGTCATTTACAGGCTTAAGGTTTAGGCTGTAGCTACTAAAACGGATAAGAGTTGCTTTCTTTTGTTGCACTAATGAGAATGTGCACTCATTGTGGATTTGACTGCCCCGTACACAAGACCCTGTTTAAGTACATGAGATTAGTATACCTAATTCGGCTTTTAGGCTGCCAGACATAGCTGAATTATAGCCCATATTTTTTAAGTTGTGAGTTTTTAGGACACCGCTGTAAAAACAATATATTTAAAATCCTGTTCTGAGAATTTTATTGTAATGAATTAGAATTATATTGTGAGCTTATTGCTGCAAGCATCATACAGAATCATATGCATATGTATCATATGCATTCAGCCAGCTGAATAATCAGGGTTTTAAGATAAGACTGTAAAAGTGGACATGCCAGAAAGTACCAGAATGTCTTTTACAAAATGCGTGTAATTAAAAATATTAGGTATCTCAAGTTAAGAAAAAAACAAAACAAAAGTACAGACACAACAAAAGTGTGCAAGAAAAAAAACAAGCATAACAATATAATTAGACTAGACAACAGTCAGTGCAAACAACAAAAGCTACAGTTTGAATGAATGTCTTATTTTGACTAGGAGGTTTTCATAAAAAATACGAGTGTAGAATGTTCTCTTTAAATGTTCTCATTTAAATTTCAAAAGTAATTAGGACTACATAGGTACTGATTGAGAATTAATGAGAATTGTACTCTGATGTTTTTGTGTGATTGAGTGTGAGATGGCTCTAAACAGTCCCCTTTTGTGGTGCCATGTGTGGACAGTGTCGAGTGGGCGTACTCTCTACTGGAACAGTGGGATGAGGTCAGCTTTGACTTCCGCAGATTGCTGTGCATGCAGGGAAGGAAACGGACGGGCCGGGCTCCGTCCCCTCCCTGCCCCAGTCTGTTAGGTTGTGTCCGTGTCTGCTACCTCGCTCCCTCTCTGCTCAATACTGCAGAGCTCTGCAGAGGCTTAGCCACCACCAAGGTGCCATGGCAAGCGGCAGGAAAACGTCTGACTCGCATTTCCTCTGCCCAGCCTTGCTTCTTCTCATTATGAGGGGATCTCAAGTGTTGTCCCTGCCTCTCTGTGCCTGTTACAGACTTGAGACGACTGAATGGAGTTCAGATCATGACTGCACTGTCCCTCTACCAGCATGCATGTGTGATTGCGGCTGAACAGATGACGTTATGCTGGAGCTTAAAGCCGCAGTGACCTACAATCAGAAACGGGGGATGGGATGGCTAGTCTCTGATGTGCAGTTAGGAGACCAGAATTGTTGTTTTTTTTGTATTTCGGTCTTGTCCAGATTTTGTCAAAATGAGAGAGAGACAACTGGGTTAGAGTGGTCCGTATGTAAAGTTCATACGTCCCTTTTAGCCCTAATTTTCAAGGTCGTCATTTAGTAGGTATAACTACGCAGATTTCTCATGAAAAACATAAGTCCGCTAACAATTTAGTATTTAATTAAATTAACCCAGTTTCTAGAACATTGAATGACAGAATTCTTTTTGGCAGCTATTTCAACAACAGAATTGCAAAGCAGTTTTATTTTTCTCTAATTGGGATGCAAACGGTATGTCATTTATATATTTTTATTTACCTGATGTTCCAAACAGCTTTCAGTTAAAAAAAAAACATTTTTTCAGAGTGGGGAAGAAGTGTGAAATGTGTGACGTGTTTTCTTTGGTGAACTTTAAAACATTAATTTGCATCATCATCATCATCTTACACTGCGTCCTTTTTAGAGTGGCACTTGAGGTCCAAAATCGTGTTAATTTTTACAATGTTTTTTTTTTTTCTTAAATCCCCCTGACCTAGCAATGAATGAATGAGGAGTGAGGAGACATGCCACTCAGTTGAGAAGTGGATTAGACACTGGATTTATTTTGTATTTTTAATGTTTATGGTACCTCTGACAGTTTCCTGATTCCAGCCGTGAAATTGTGAGCCACAGGTGAAATAATGTGAGGGCAGTGATTTAAATAGACATACACAAGTATGATGTTTTGAAATATGTTTTCATTGTATTTGAAGAGCCAGTGGCCCAGGGATTAGAAGGTTAAGGGTTCAAGTCACAGGACTGCCAGTGGTACCATGACCTAGTGGTTAAGGAGATGCACCTATGATCAGGAATGTGTGCGTATGAATTCCATGCTAGTGGCACCATTGAGGTATCCTTGTGCAAGGTACGGTCCCCAAACATGGCCCCTCTGGCGCTGTGTTCCTGACTGCCCACTGCTTCACGTGGTTAAAAGCAGTAAAAGAATTTCACATTGTTAACACTATGTTCTGTGATGTGTTCACACATGCTATAAGGGGTGGCGGGCTTTGCTGAATTGTAAGATAAAATGTCCCATGACCTGCAATTTGCTGGAGGTTCATTTGGGGTGAGCTACATGAACAATTGAAAATAGTGTCACGTAATCTTGAAAGAAAATTGAAATAACTGACTCAGATTTATGGTAAATAATTTATGTAATGGTTCTTGAGGCCAGTCTGTTCCATCTGTCTCCTCCATCTTTTCAGTGGTGGCTTATTATCCCTTGCTACTGTAAAGCAATAGCACAAGCCTCCACAATGACATTTTACCCTTGTTAAGCAGTGTGAGGTTTTTGCTGGTGGCTGTGGGAAGGGCCTGAATACACTGCGTTTTACATGGCAGGGAGGAAGGAAAAGGAAACAGATGCCAAAAAATTATTTCAGCTACTTAGTGTATCTGAGTAATCAAAGCCTGAAATCTCATTCGTAAGAATGAAGGTCATGAGTTTGCTGAACTGAATGAAAATCAAAGGACTGCCTCGGGTCAGCCCTACAGAGCTCTCCTGACAGGTTGTTAATTAGTACGATTCTGTCAACATTGACACATTTTCTTTTTAGGATTTCTTTTTTTATTGTTATTTTCAAGCTGGTGCTGAATATTGGGAGCTCTCTAATATTAAGGCATCAG
Source organism: Ladigesia roloffi (assembly GCA_037577295.1). NCBI lineage: Eukaryota > Metazoa > Chordata > Actinopteri > Characiformes > Alestidae > Ladigesia > Ladigesia roloffi. The sequence goes on along the minus strand of JBBKCR010000128.1, from coordinate 8,460,042 downwards.
TTAGTATCTGCTGCTGTGCACTTGTATAAAACTTCGATTGATTGATCAGGGGCAGACTGTTGATTAGTGTTGTTTTTGGCGGCCTATTTTAGTTTTAGTCTCATTTTAGTCCGAATTATCCACGACTATTTTCGTCTAGTTTTAGTCGATGAAAACTGTGTTTGTCATTTTTATCCATGCAAGTCAATGTAGTATAATTACTTCATAGAATAGACAAAATGTAAAATTTCAGCAAAGCTTATTTTAAAATTCAATTAAGGTTATCTGATTACCTTGTTGGCTCAAGAATACTGTACATCCATTCCAGGCATGGAAGACGCTCTGATTTGAATTTCCGACATTTGTTTTGCCAACTGTTAGATCAAAATTTTTAATAAAATAAATGAATAACATCCCATCACTAAAAATTGCAAGTATAATGGGAAATGTGTGTGTGTCTGTTGCCATAAAACCCACATTTGTAAAACTGGTAAAAGTCTTCACCTTCAGTATGTGGGCCTGAATATTTTTTTAAAATCCTGAACAAATATAGTATTCACAACCAAATCACAACAAGGATCAGTCCTTTTGCATGAATATGGGAAAGGCTGCTTATAAAAATGCTGCGTGTGAGAGACTTTGAAATGTATCTAGAGTGAACAAAAGTTTTGTGACACATTCACATTAGAGCTTAGATCAGGTCTAAAAAATGCAACCCGGCCCGAGCCCGATTTAAATGGACAAAAGTATTGGGATGTAACTCTTGAGCGTCCTTTACCTTTTTCTCCCCTCCCTATCGTACAGGAAATAACTTCTCGTCGCCTTTTATGCAAAAAAAATCAAGAGACATTTTAACATATTTTTTTATCTTGTAAACCACATTCATTCTCGTTCTTATTTGTCAACAAAACTACATTATTTAATTTCGTTATTGTCACATGACCAGCATTTACGTCGCATCTTGTCTCGTTTTTGAACCATGAAAAATGTTCGTTGGCAAAGATATTTAGTCATAATTTTCATTGACGAAAACAACACTTGTTGATCATTTAAAACCTCGTTGGGAGACAGCGGTCGAGAGCAGTTTAGCACCCTAAAGCTCAGGTTAGTTATCTAAAAACAGGAGTGTCACTATTGGGTTAAGTAAAAATACTCCGCCCATAAATTTGGCTACGCATTCACCTATACCCATAAAAGATGAGACAGCACCCAGAGAATGCTTTGCCCCTTAAACCAATGTTTGTATGTCTCCAAACATGCTTTCATGCGGAAATACTTTTTCCAATTACATATTAATATTTGGACCGCACCACGCACGCTAAGTAAAATCTTAGCGGTTGTTAATATAACAAAACGGTTTTGACATCTGCAGGGCTTAAAGTATTCCGGCACCGTGCCAGATCTCCCGCGTGCGACCGTGAAGGAAAACAAATATTTTTGAGCCTGCTCATGCGAGCCAATTTATTTCACCTACCAATCATATGAGAGGAACGCAGCTTTAACTAACGTTACAAGCCTATCAGAAGCAGAGAAGGGCGGGTCCTTGCAACACAGTGTGATTGACACCCATACATCAATGTCACGTTAGCGTTGTTGGAAAAAAAATGGAGGGCAATTTTATGAAGCCTGGGGATGATGTCCTAGCAACAGATAAAGGACTCAAAAATAAATGGCGCTGGACATGGATTGAAGAAAGTAGAGATGGCGAGCGTTTTGGCAGTTGGTGCAAGAAACTGAGAGAGCCCGGGGCTTGTTTCTCGAGGGAGCTAGCTGTAAGAAAGTGCTTGCTCGTCATGATTTAGACTCCGGTCATAGAGCCGCTGCCCGTGCACTCAAACTTACCACGACGTTGCCGGGAGCAACTGTTACAGCTGACACACCATTGTCTATGACTGACTGACCATGTCTGCAATTTAAAACTAAGTTTGTGCACATTTATAGCAGAACATGATTTGTTGCTTACAACCCAGAAAAAATAAGTGATAATGGCCTTGATTTCGCTTCTAATCTTCAGTTTAGCAGTTCAGTCCTTTAGCACTTTGAGCACTTGTTATTTAAGCACTTTAAGCACTTGCTATTGTTTAGCATTTTTTAAGCACTTTAAGCTCTTGTTACTTTATTTTTGTTATTATTGTCAAATAAAAAAGTTCAAATAAAAAAGTTCCCCCCCAAAAAAGTTCAGGCTCCGGATTTTTTTTTACTTTAACCCATGCATCTGTCTGTGTAGAACAATATGTTTTGATCATTTTGCGAATATGTATTGAGAACACTGTCCAGCTGCATGAGTCATTAAAAATGAGCCAAATGAAGGCTCAGAGAAGATAAACACCATTAAATGTTTGTCTCATGTTGCAGTTTTTTTTCGCAGTACTGCCCATCCTTAGTAAACTTTCTTGTTGTGGTATTAATTTGCATTACTTTGGATTTGCTTAAGCTAGCAACTGACTATCGGTGCAAATGGAGTTTTTCAATGTAATGTAGTGAAAGCTTTCTTTCTGCCTACATGTTTATTTTTAAAGACGAAATATCTGTTTCTCTTCTTTGTTTTTTAGATCTTGAATGAGAAGTGTGGATTGTTAAAAAAGCACAGCTATGCAGACGATCAAGTGCGTTGTGGTCGGTGATGGTGCCGTTGGTAAAACCTGTCTATTAATCTCCTACACAACTAACAAATTCCCTTCTGAATATGTACCAACGGTGAGTACGGAGGTTTTCTTCTTTTTCCCAGTCATAAAATTGTTTAGAATTTCAACTATGAAAAGTGTTTATCAACAACTTTATTTTCCACAGCTTTTAGTTAAACCGAGGCTCTGTTTTTTTCTTTTTATCTTTGTCTGTTATGTTCTATTTTTTTATTCAGCTCTTTAATATAGTTTGTGATATTTTGCCTCTGTAAAGAACATTGAGTGATCTCTGTGTATGATAATGTGCCAAATAAATAAACTTGCCTTGCCTTGAATAGTACCTTGATCTTAAGTTCTGTACAGGTTTGCATTAATTCAATTCAATTCAAGGAACTTTATTTGCCCTCCAAGGGGTAATTTAAAAGGCACAATGGAATTACTCAGAAATTGGCATTGGCATGTTTTTCAACAGATATTTTTGATCTAACGGTGATTAGACACCTCCTTTGAACAGAGCTTGAAAACAATCATAGCATTTTAAGCTACAGCATGGCAGGAGAAAGAGGACTTCATCCCTCAAAAATGTGAAGTGCCCCTGAGTATAATTTCTCACCCAACATTGAAAAAGGAAAATGTGCTCCATCAGGAATATATGAATATATGTATTTCAAAACGTTCAGACATAAAAACAAACAAATGTTCCAAATTCAGTCTTTCTGAAGCTTAGTTTAACAGATAACTATTTTTAGAATTTCATTATATTTACTAAATGAAACTAGTTTCAAAATGAATATCTATTACAAGCTGCGTGTGTCCAGGGCTTGACCTAATGGAAAATCTCATTCACACTGGTGTTATCAGTGCAGCATGTTTTGTTGCATAAAGGCTATTAATATGCAGGATGTTCAGTGCAATTCAAGTAGTGTGAATCATGGTGGGACTTTTGCTGCAGAATACAGTTTCTAACTGCAGGTAGTTTTAATGGAGGCACATCAATATGTGGACGAATGTTTGTTTTGAATAAATGTTCTGGGAATAAACATTGCCTACAAATTGAGCAGCCAGCTTCTTAAAGTGTATAAAGGTTGTATTGGGTAAATTCTACTAAAAATTTGGTAAGTAGAAGTAGTCTATGTATTTTTAAGAACTGTGTTGGTTTTAGTTGGTATTCTAATGTGTCGGTGGCTGTTTTCAGGTTTTTGATAACTATGCAGTAACTGTTATGATCGGTGGGGAACCTTACACCCTTGGACTGTTTGACACTGCAGGTACTGTATGTTTCCACTTTTATTTCCAACCAGGTTTAAAAAAAAAATAAATAAATAAATAAATTGATGAATATAAATGGGTTCATAGAGCCAGCTTTATAATTGTCACCCCTTACAAAGATGGTTTGGGGGAGGTCATTAACAGTCCCACAAGTGGGAAATTAGTAAAAGTGTGTTTAATTACTTGAATTTTTCCCTGATAATGTTAGGAAATTATGCAACAATTAATTGTAGTAATACATTAAAGGAAAACAAAAATTGGATGAGAGATAATTGGCAGTAAATTAGCAGTCTGAATGGTTTTGAGAAGGGCTACATTTGTGGCCGGTCAGTTGGTTTTGTGGGGTGTTTGTGTTATGCAGTGTTTAATATCCACCAAAAGTTTATCAAAAAAGGACAATCAGTGAAACAGGGACTGTGGCCCTTCTGTCAGTAGGAGCTGCTACTGTGGTAAATACTCAGAGTAACCATCTTTGTTTTTACACTAGTCGCCTTGAGTAGTTATCAGAATGCTCTATTTTTGTCCTGTCTGGCATTAGAAGCCCATACTAGCACACCCTACAAGTAGTTTATATCCGCAGAGAACTTACCAGTATCTGTGAGTCTTAAGACACATTTACTGAACATACTTTTGACTAAAAGGACACAAATTCATCTTTTAACCTTAATGTTTAAGAATTATTAAATGAATTTGACTCTTTTAACATGCTTACACTACTAAAACTGGTAGTCATGACTGAGAATGATTATCCCAAATAATCAGGACTTTTTTTTAATAGCAAGTAAATAATACATTTGAATATATAATTGTTATGACTGCATTTACAACGTATAAAAGTTTGATTTTTTTCCCCAATATATTTTCATTGTGGCATTGAGCTAATTTACTTATGGACCTTTTTAGGAAAACTTTCCACACCAGGGTGCCAATAGTTTTGGAACTGACTGTATGCTTACTTGGCCTTTGTTCAAGTCAGGATTACTTGATATTGATGACGAGAATCCTGTCATCATCATTGTTGAAGGCATAGATGCACAGTGCTTTGCTGCATTCCAGACATTCTTGTGGAGGGTGGTTGAGCTTTGTATGCATTTTTGGATGGGTGTGGATTCAGAGTCTTTTCCCTGCATGTGCTATAATGAACCGGCAGTTAAATGGCCATCTGGATTGTGTTAGCCACTGCATGATGCTATTAAACTTTGTGATTTAAAATGATAGGTTATACTTTAAAATTATGCTTTTGTAGTTGTTTATCCCAGGCATTATATTATGTTATAGATGAAACATTAAATTCGTATGGGTCCTGCTATTGTCACCAGTACTGATGAGCAGCTGCTTGTTTAATTGTTTTGAAAGCATTTTGTTTTTTAAATGGGACACAGAGGAGTTACCTTGTGTATTCAAGCTTAATACTTAGAAAAAGTACACATATTGCGAATCATGACATATTTTTTATTATTCATGCTATACCTCCAGCCAATACTTTGAAATTGTTAGCTCCCCTCTTTAAAAAATACACTATGCTTTAATGCTGTGTATCTAATGTGCTGTTATTGGGTGTTTAAATTCTCTCAACAGGTCAGGAAGATTATGATCGGTTACGACCTCTGAGCTACCCCCAAACAGATGTCTTCTTAGTCTGTTTCTCAGTCGTGTCCCCCTCTTCATTTGAAAATGTCAAAGAAAAGGTGGGTGTCACTGTCTTATAAACAATGTCAGCTCTTTGTTTTGTTTCTTATAATGAATGAATAAGTAATCTTTCATGATGGGCTCTTTGTTTTTTGTCTCACTCTTTTAGTGGGTTCCTGAGATCACCCACCACTGTCCAAAGACTCCCTTCCTGCTGGTGGGGACGCAGATTGATCTGAGAGATGACCCCTCCACTATTGAGAAGCTTGCAAAGAACAAACAAAAACCAATCACTCCAGAGACGGCTGAGAAACTGGCCCGTGACTTGAAGGCTGTCAAATATGTGGAGTGCTCCGCTCTTACGCAGGTGGGTGAAGTCTGTTATTTCACAAGTACAGACACCAGTGTTTCCTTGCACAAAAAAGAGTATTTCAGTGTTTCTTCAAAAATGTTTGTCACACACTCCTTCATATTTAATCAGATGATGAGGAGAAGACATTAAAAAAGTGTTATGTAAATGTTTATATAAAGTCTCTTATAAAAAATGTGAGGTTTTGAGTACATCTTTACATCCACTTATCATTTTAGGGAGTTTTATTGTATTTGTCATAAGTACTGGCAACAAACACTTGACAGATTGTCATTGCATAACAAGCTGTAGGTGTTACAGAATGCCCACATGAATAATTATGATGGCCCATAGCTACATTGGTCCATTTCAGTACAGTACAAATGCAGCTCTATCTACTAATGCGTTGATAAAATTAGACAAATTGTGGAAATAAATTGCACATTATGCCCACTGGAAGGTAAGTGGTTTCATGAAATGTTGCATTTAAACGAAGTGGATGCTTTTTCAGAGGCTCAGAGGCACATTTGGCTCATTTCATTGTGCCATTTTTGTCATGCAGTCAGGGATATCTTCATTGTAGATGGCTAAGCTCTTTCCCCTTGGAATTGCAGCTTTGACTTGTTAAGGATTCACCACTCATCGTCACATTGACCATTTTTTTGTTTTAGTTTTGAGGTTTTCTTTTATGCATAATAAATAGATATTTGGAAATGGGAAAGTATAGGTTTTACATTTCTACTGCAAGAACAGTCCCTTACCCACCAGTGATGAAAAATATACAACTGTAAAATATCCCAACTCCATCACACTGGACAGTATTGAGATTGAGTAATAAATGACACTGTTGTGAATGCTGCTGTTAAATTTGTTAGTCTCTTGCAGTGGTGCAAGGCCTTTCTTGTAAGCTTCCCTATGTCATTTACCTCCTGTGGTTTGTTTGGTTTCCTTCCTCTTCATGGAGGAAACGTTTAGCTGTAGCTTTAAAAACTGCAGTAGTACCTTACTAGTGCTTTCTTCTTCTGTTGTATTTGCACTGTTCTGCACTCTGCTGTCATCCTTTTCTTTTTCATTCTCTCTCTTTTCTGAAGTCTGTTTTCTGTAACTGCTAACCTTACTGCTTGTCTTTCCTCCCCCTCTGTCTTTGTAGAGAGGTCTGAAGAATGTATTTGATGAAGCTATCCTAGCTGCCCTTGAACCCCCTGAAACACAGCGAAAACGGAAGTGCTGTATATTCTAAAGTCTCGTTTTCACTTTCTAATGTCCAGCTTCTCCCCCAGATGTTTGCTGCTTCCTATAGTTTACCTCTTGATCCAAAAAAAGAGAAATGTTTCCTTACTGCTAACGAACAACGCCAGTGTCTTATGATTTCTTGCTTCATAATACTGAAGTGTTTGTGTGTGCCATTCTTTTCTTTTATTTGTTGTTTGTTTTTTTGTTTTGGTTTTTTTTTCTTTGGTTTTCTGCCCTTTTGGACTGCTGTTACAGTATAGCCTCTTGGATTAAATGGGATTGTTTTGTCCTCTCCAGTTTTGGAGAATTATTATTATTATTATTATTATTATTATTATTATTATTGTTATTATTATTATTATTATTATTATTATTATTATTA
>JBBKCR010000128.1:8439437-8452477 GCA_037577295.1 Ladigesia roloffi | reverse complement strand
ATTATTATTATTATTATTATTATTATTATTATTATTATTATTATTATTATTATTATTATTATTATTATTATTACAATTGCCAAGTTTTTCATGATTTTACACTTGCTTGATTCCAAGGGGTTTAACCGTTTGTAATGCAGGTTTAGTTGTACATTTTTCATGTTAATTATTTTAAATGTTGCAGTAGACATTTGTATGATCCTTAAGTACTAATTCCTTTTATTTCTACTGTTTGAGAAGGGGGCAATATCAAAGAGGTACAACGATCAAGAAGCTCAAGCAGCATTACTATAACGAACAAGATCTTCTACATTCATTCCTTATTTCAGTGTATTATTTTGTACTACAAGCATTGTATCATAGAAATTAAATTCTGAGCATAATATAAGGCTACAATTTGCAATTGGGTGTCGTTGATAACCCATCTTGGGAATTAAACAATCTTACCATAATCTTGTGAAATGATTTGTGTCATTAATAAAGGACAGCTTAAATTGCCCTTGGATATGTGTCTCATCAATTGTGACTGAGAAATGATTACTGCAGCGGTTGTGGAGTCAATGATTATTTATTTTTTTTAAACACTACCAGATCTCCATGTCAGGTTTTGTATGAGTATGAAGGTGTGTGTGTGTGTGTGCGCACACACCCACCATGCTAGTCCTTGCAGCCTCTCAGAAGAGAAGAGATTCAATTGTGTAGGAACTCCTGTTAATCCAAGCATACACCCAAAAAGGCATGGCACATGCATTCTCATCTGGCGTCTGCTAAGACCGTTCTGCAAGCTGTTTTCACAACATAGTGTTCATTTGAAAGCTGTTTTGAAATTGCACCTACAAGGGCAGACTCCTGACACAATGGAGCGATACCCCGTTAATAGATTCTGCTCGTCACAGGTCGTGTCTTTGACTCCATTTGCTTTACCCCAGTGGCTTGAGTTTGAGTTTTGCATCCCTCTCATCTCACCAGCCCTTGTGTCTCTGAGCCTGTGTTCACATCCACTTCCTTGTTTCACGCCATTTATGTCAGAGTTGACCAATCAGCACGTCCGGGTTTTTTGGTCATATAAAAATTGTTGCACTTTTGAAACCTGCAGGAGATCCCTGATGTTTTTTGTTTTTTTTGGTCATGTGATGCTGTTACTTACTCGTTTTGCAAATGTCAGGACTCCCTCTAGCATGTACTGCCCCCTTTTTTACACCCTCCATTTTGTCTTTTATTTCCTAGTGCATCAGCTCCAGTTTTTCGTTCACATGTTCGAATCCTCTGTGTTTTTCTCTTTGTTGTGTTTTATGTTATCCCCCAGACCCCTCATTGATTTTTTTTCCCCTTTGTGTCTGTGTTAACCCATATTGAGTCTCCATTTCTTCCCTGCTTTGTGTTCACAGAAAGGCCTAAAGAATGTATTTGACGAGGCGATTTTGGCAGCCCTGGAACCCCCTGAGCTCAAGAAGCCGCGTAAATGTGTGCTGCTATGAGCACCCTTTCCGTCTCTCCCCTCCTTGCTCTGCTAAGGCTGGCCAACAGCTTTGTACTCTAAAAAGCAATGTATGAAAGAAGTGAGTTTAAAATTTTTGCTCTGCAATAAATATAAAGACTACCCTGTACACACACACACACACACAAGCACATGCACACACAATGTAGTCACACAACGAGTCAAATCTAATATGGGTTCCCTATCAGCAGTTATTAATCTAAATCTAGAGGGCCTTTTTGTAGTTTAGAAATAAAACGTTCTAAATCTGTACATCATGGTGAGCTGCGGAGACGCTACCTTGATTTCAGAATTTGTCATGTTAATCAAGTTCTAACTGCTGCTTTCTCTTGGACGGTGGTTCAAGTGGTTAGTTGACCAAGCGATGGACTTGCTTCTGCTTGTAGTTTTGTGAATCACCTAGCTGGAGTTGGCCCTCACCCCTGCTTCACCCTAGGACATCACCAGAAGTGCTTGGAAAAATCAGCCCCTTTTTCTTTGCCAAGATCCCCCACATGATAGACGGTTGAGTCAGTAACCATGTAAATAGTAGTGGTATTGTGATAATGAATGGTGGCAAGATTTGGTCGTCTCAAGCAGGGAACTTTTAACAGTGTTAGCAGAACAAGTGGCGAGTCCTTACCAGGGACCACTGAAGCATTTCGCAAACTTGTTTTAATGCATGTAGGTAAGCCTCTGGTTTGCAACAGATAGGTTAACTTTAATTAATAATAATGTAAGCTGACAAGTTGTTGTAGACTCCACTTGTTTTTACCAAAACATGTTTCTTTTTCATTTTTTATTGTGATGTTTTTGGGTTTTTTTTGCTCCTTTTTTCCTTTTTTTTTTTTTTTTTTTTTTTTTGATGGTTCGTCAGTTTGTCTTTACTTAAGGTCTGGACCCCGGCAACGCGCTGATCCACCTGTGATATAGACTCCTAAAAAAAAAAAGTCAGTGAAAACTGGCTGCTCATTAACAGAACCAAGTTTACGATTTGTGTTGCACAGGTGGATCAAGGTTGGTCTGATTTCCAGTCATTATCACCCATTTTTGTGTTTTTTTGTTTTGGTGTAAAACCAAATGCTATGTATGAGGTCTGTCCTTTGTACTATATATGCATTCTTTTAAAAATTATTAAACTTGTACCTTAATTGCCTTTATATTGTTTTACTCTGGTGTATCCAGTACTCATGGTTCTGAAAACGTGCAACATCCCATTTTTCTCTTCACTTTTTTACCCTGTCTGACTAGAATCAATTTAAACTCCCAGAGTGTACATTAAAGTGAACTGATTTATTTTTATTTATTTGCATGTAATAACCCCAATACCATGTTCTGCCAGCAGAGGGAGCTGTGTGATCACAGCTCAAAAAAGGTTTCAAGGAGAGCTTTGTGGCACTGTGGATTTAGCTATACAGGTGAATTGTCAATAACGGCACAGAAACTTGGTTTTCACACTTTCAACAAAAGTACCACCAACTACAACTGGAATGTTGGCGATGCATCTACTTGTCTTTTTTGAGGTTTGAAAAAGGTTGCAAAGGTTAATATTCATATCCACAATTGAGAAGGAAGTCACAGGCTGGCTTTCAGGGTACAGATGAATCTTGTTTCGTGTTGGTCTAAATTTGTCATGAATAGTTCCAGTGAAAGATGATGCTGGTGGTCTAGGAGTTCTTTTTTCATTCTTTTAATGGTTCATAGGGTATGTTGTTCATCTGTACACAAGTGTATGACCATGTCTCCAAGCTTAAACAAGTGTGCACCATTTATGCAATCGGTGGCCTTCATTTTAGATTTCTTGCAATCGCATCTGTGTAACAAAATCATCTGTGTTAGTTTTGTTTAAAACACTAAGTGGTTTCAGCTATACAGTAAAACCACACTTGGCTGTGATTGATGAGAGATACCTTGGTGAGGTGTCCTGGATCAACATTCCTACCCTGAAGAGTTGATAGATTGCCTGTCTTTGGAGAAGAGATTGTATTTTGTCATTTCACCTTGTTCTCTATGGGTCCTAGATTCCAATTCATTCTGTATGATGTACTGTTATGAGAATTGTGGGCCAGTGCCAGTAGATTTTCTTTTGGCCTCTATAATCTTGGCAGAGATGTAGAATAAAATTATATCAAGATAAACTCATAGTATAAGCAGGTTGTTTTTTCATTACTTATTTATGTCTCTGGTACGGGAAGTGTTAATAAGGCTATTGGGATGCTCTAACATATTAGAAAATCTTTTTCTTTGATTTGTTACACAGTAATTTGTTGCTCATATGGAGTGTTTAGGCAGGTGTGTGTCTCAAGTACTAAATGAGCCTGTATTGTAAGCCACATTGCATCTCAAAAAAATTCTGTAGTCTGAAGTAGAGAAAATAGAAGCATACTAGCACATCCAAGCACATAAAATATATTCAGATTATAGTATACTTTGAAAGCCTGTTTTAACTTTTAAATTTTGTGTACGACTTTTATACCCAACCTCTCAGAGACTTTACCCAAGAACAGCCAATTTGTTAGTTTAGTTTAACACTTACTTAGAAAACACTTGCCCAGATTGGCTACACTGTTGATGGTACACATATATTTTAGGAGTTTTTAGGGGGGTGAAGTCCTGCCTATTGTTCAGACCGCAACTCTAACGCAACTCTAACGGGGGATGAGGTGTGAGTTTGCCTGTACTCGGTTCTTGACACATTCTTCTAGACTTCTTCCTGTGATGTCTGTCAGCAAGCACTTGCACTAAATAGCTCCAGAATGCGATTAATTATGACAAACGTGGAAAGCCAGGTATTCTCGCATTTTGGTCGGTGGGGGTGACCACCTGCAGGGAAATGCTGGTTATCAGCAGCACCATTACAATACAGACTGGTACCATTGACAGTTTTGCCAGAAAGGCCAGCATGAAGTCAAGTTCCTTCCATCCACCCATGGTTGAGCAAACATCGCCAACTATGCTGTCATCACACGAACTGTCTGTACACCCTGATTTATGAATGTAGTTCTTAATGCTGTGACGTAAATATGGACTGTTTTTGTTCAGATTTTTTCTTCCCTTCTTGCTCAAGAGAGCAAGTCTGACATCCAAAGGCTGTAAAGGTGTCTCAGAGACTTTATCGCTATTTACTGTCTCCTGTCATTCAAGTAGTAAAATGGAGATCCATGGTGCCCATCCATGTGTAGCCCTTTTCCTTCAAACTGTTCAGCCATCTGCACTCAAAGTTCTACATGCGTGCTTGAATAAAGTGGAATTGATACTGTGCTGGTTTATCTCAGAGTGGTTCCATGCATCTGTTCGCTTAACTCCCAAAGGACTTCTTTAAAAGTCAGATTTATGGGAGAAAACGGGCTCTCCGTCATCTTGGACCCAGTCTAACAGATCGTCCGAGCTGTCTGATGTGGCTACTCCCGGCTCTCCTTGGCCTTTATTGGGGGAACGGAAGGGCTGATCCAATTCCAAAGCAAACACTCCGCTTGATGCTGCCTCATTGCTCAGCCGGGTTGAACCTGTGTTGAGTGCTGCGATTTCTCCCTAAGGATGGCATTTCTCTTCATCATGCCTCAAGGCCTTGTTTTAACCAGAGCCCCTGAGAGGCCCAATTAGGGCCAAAGGCTAATCCCTGAGCACTAGAGGAATCAGCAAAAGCTTGATAAGCTCGTAAATATTAGAGGTAGAAGGGACAAACGTTCCCCCAGCCTATGCTTAATGGTGTTGTCACTGACGTGTCAGGAGTAAGTCAGCACGGTGGGAGATGAAGCGTATATAAGCCCCTTGTGCTTGGAAAAGGGCTGTGGGAAGCCTCAGATACCGTACGCCAGTCAAAGCCAAACATGCTTGGGATTTGTTGAAAAGCTCGCCTGTGGACTGAGACAACTATGCGCGATGAAATATCGCAGAGTCATAAATCAAAAAGCCCACATCTCATGGCCCCGCCTTCCCTCCAACCCTTTGGCCATCTGTGCCATGGCAATGTGTGGAGCTTGAACCCAGCGACTTGCATACCTACCGTGGCTGCATTGTAAGAACACGCTGGCTGTCTTTATATTGGATCAGCCAAGGGAATGTGTTGCGTTTGCCTCCTAACTCTGCTTCTCATTTTCTCTTCATTTTTTTTTGTTGCACTATTTATAACATTACTACTCTCTTTCCCAGCTTTGCAGGTAGAAGCTTACTTTCAGTATTTACATTTACGGCATTTAGCAGACGCCTTTTATCCAAAGCGACTTCCATTCCTAACTACAGGGACAGTCTCCCTGGAGCAACTTGGGGTTAAGGGTCTTGCTCAGGGACCCAGTGGTGGTGCTGGGGGTAGGATTCGAACCCAGGACCTAATGGTCCAGAGGCAAGTGTCTTACCCACTGAGCTATCTCCAGCCCAGAGGAGTTCTGCAAAGCTGTAGTCTAAATTTCACTTGGGGATCATCTTTCCTCTGTAGGTAGTTGTCACATAGTGTTCATGAAAACCAAACTTAAACAAATTATCATCGTGTTGAGGAGCTTAGACGTTTGGTAAAATATTTCCTGATTGCTGATGGTCTTCTGTGTCATACGGTGCTTTTTGGTTTTAGGTTAACCGTGTTACATGTTTTTTAAACAAAATAGCTAGTTAAATGCCTGTTCTGCATCTTACATAAGCAATATATTGCAATTTAAACGGTTTGGTAGAATTTAGAACATGGTGGTTTTGAATGTAAAGAGGCAGACACAGAGCTGGGCCTGCTTAGTGCATTTCTCACCCTTTCAGCACATGGCTGCGTGCCAACTTCAGCATGAGCGCCCTCAGCGCAAGAGCGATGTTTAAACAGCAGGGAAGCCAACAGTGACGGTTGCCATGCCTCTGCTCAGCTTATTATGACACAGTAACTCACTTTGCGGCTTTTGGATACATGTGTTTCATCCACGGGCCGTCTCCTTCGAGCACTGCCCTACAAATTAGACACCCTACAGGTGTGCAAGGTGTCCGACCCAGAACTGCTGCTCTCTTGTTGACAGATGGTCCCGCCTACTAAGCCGCTGCGCTCGCCGGCTGTGGACGCAGAACAACCGTGTCCAAACTTAGCCGTGCCAAGATGGATTCGCAGTTCGGGTTATGGAATGGTTCTAGCGCGAATGGAATCCCAGGTGATGTACTCGCAAACACCTTTGCTGTTCTTTTCTCGCAGTCACACGAGTTGTACCGTTTTGGTTCTTGGGTAATGTTATCATAATATTCTCCACACCTGTGTCCTCAGATTCCTCAGTGCCTCAGTCGGACTGTGCGATATTAGGTTGCATGGAAAACTCCCCCACCTTTACCAATTTAGCAGTTGCATCACTGGTAAGATATGTGGCTACAAATTTAGATTCCTGACTGGCCAAGCCAGAGCACATGCATCGGACTAGGCCTCGCATATCAGTTAGTTACGGATGAGACGTTGCCGAAGAATTCTTGTGCCTCGTACCTCTAACAATGCCCTGCATTGAAATACTGCTCAATCTTTTTTAGAAGATCTTGACAGGAAGCGCACTTCACAAATTTCTAACATACTGATGAGCTCTGAGAACTTGTACACCCAAATCTATTAGATATGTGTTGTTTACTAGCACTCAGAAACACTAGAGGTAAGGTAGGCTTTCCACACTAGGACAGAAACTCCACACCAGCATCCATTTGGGAAGGGATCCAGCAGGAAAGGTTGTCGAGAACCTAGGAGGATTAATGGTGTCGTTTGCCATAGACATGCGCTGGCTCCTTTGGTCCTCTAGCACTACCTGACGTTTATAAAGAAATAACCTTTGGTTTGGGTAGAGCTGGGCTCACCTGGACACTCCAGGGCGAGGAAGGGTGGAGGGATTTCAGGGAAGAAATCCACATCATCCACAAACAAGCTTGACCTTTACAACAAACGCCAGCCTTCATCGCTCGGCCTCTTTCCACGGATACGTTTGGTGTTGGGTAGTGGTTCTCTGAGGGCCTCTCTTGTGTGTTGCACAACCTGGTGCATTGCGAAGGGAAAAAAAAAAGCATGGGGGGAGGGGGAGGGGGGTATTGCAACTGTCATCACAAACAAGAAACATCTGTCTCATTTGTGTAACTTGTTTTCTTTTAATATGAGAAGTATGTTGGTGGAGATCTGTGAGTTCTGAAGCAGGCTTGAGAGAAGAGAAAGGAGCACTTTAGGTCTCCTTATCCTTCTTCCTTTTGTGTTTGAGGCCAGGTATTGCCCATCCCAATCTGGAGCCACCTTAACCCTTCCACCCCACACGCTTTTACAGAAACAGTTCATCAAACATGCACCACGACAACTTTCTCCTCACCTTCAATGCAATCAATTGACTTTACCAGGTTAACATGATTGTAACAAAGGATTGCATGCGTGATGAATTTACCGGGTACAAAAAGCTGACATGCTAATCGCTAATGTGTTTAATGTGTCCCCCTTTTGTTAGCGGTTTCTGACAAATGAAAATACACAGATGTTGTGTCCCCGAGGTTTGAAAGAGCAAGGAAGACATTTACCATGATTCACAGAGGCTCTGAAAGCCAGCTGAGTTCATGTTGTATTGATTTTGCTCCTCAAATACCTGTCAGACATTTTGGTGCGGACATGCTCATCGCAGTATTTTTGATTACGGCCCATCGTCAACACGGACCTGAGGAATTCCGGAATAGCTTTGAGGAAAAAAAAAAGCACGCCTCAACAGCCAGCCAGTTGCTGTCCGCTTTCATGTCCTCGCCTAATCAAACAAAGGTTTCAGTGCTGACTCCAGAGACCAAAGTCATATTAAAAGTAGCTGAAAGGCTAAAGCCCCTGCTCTCTGAGCCCCTTTATTGAATTGTAGCTTGATAATTATGTTATGTCCCAGGAAAAGCCTCTACAAATATTAAATTACTGTGTGGTATTTCCATCAAAGAGGCGGTGACAGGGCCATTCTGTTGACGGGATTGGATTTCTCGAAGTGAAGGCTCCCTCTAGTGCTTTTTGGGTCTGTACATATACACACACTCGTGCATGCTTACTTTCCAGCATTCATTTACAGAGGGTCATCAAACTCTCAGCAGTAAAACCAGTTTCTGGTCACGTTCGAGCAGCTGTTTCACCTGCATTTTTCCTCATAAGTGAGTTGACCTTGGCCGAATGCGATAGAGCGAACAACAATCTCGCAATAACAGTCCTGGCTGCGTCTCTCTCAATTATTTAGCCGTCTGGAGACAGCAGCGCCGGACTAAAGCAGTGGTGTTTGGGCCCCCAATATCAGGACTTCCACAAACACAGGATGTGCCGGTATTTGGAGGATTTCTCTGTGATTTTCCCAGCCTGGGTCCACAGAAATGCCCCTGTTTTAATTTTGCCGTCCAAATAACAGACAACGGCCGCCTCCTTCCAAACCACCCATCCCCCTCCCGTAATCCCAAGCATCATTGCAGCTTATTAGAGCCAGGCCTTCGGCAGGAAAACAACCTATAAAAAACTTCTGGAAACCATATGCTCTTGAGCTCATCCTAAATATGAATTTAAGAGTTAGTCAAGGATATATGTTTGAAAACACAGTATGGAGGATTAAATAAAATATGCCTAATGTTTTATACAGGATGAGTGAAAGCGCCCGAGGCAGTTTGATGACCTGTAGTCCATAAATCTCACAAGTGGCAATTTAGCAGATAGATTCCACCCTCTGGCATTCTGTCTGCTCCACATTTGCCATTAGCACAATTAGGCATTTACACACACACTCTCTCGTGATGATGCTGACGAAGTGTGTTTAGCAGGGTTTTGTGGCATAGGGGTCTGCATTTAGATCAAATGTTTCTTCAAAATGAAAATTACTTTTCGTGGCTTCCTTTACTGAGAGTTATTATGATGAAATACCTACTTGTTCAGCTCGGGTACATGTTGCACCACTCTCGGCTTCATACTCCACAAAGTGTCTTCCTTGGCCTAAAGCAGGTTTTGGTTAAACAATGGTTTGACATGTTTCTTTCCATAACTATTGTTAGAAGCACTCATTAAAACTTGTTTGTTCTGAAGGTTTTTTTTTTCCTCAAAATGAACCTGGTGTGGATCTCTCAATAAATCACAAACATATGCACAAACATACCGTATACACAGATATACACACACACACACACACACACACACACACACACTATATATATGTATATATATAGTGTGTGTGTGTGTGTGTGTGTGTATGTAATACACAGAAAATGGTATTTGGAGGATTGCAGATTTGAACAGGTACATGGCATTTTGGTTCACTTTTATAGACATTTCCATTCCTATTTCGAACTATCACATTCTGGATTATTCAAACAAATAATATTATGGTCCGATCTGGTTTTGCTACGTTGCTACCTGTCTCTATAAACAGAGATGGGTAACCTAACATTAATGTGAGGTAATGGCATTAGGCTGTACTGATTATAATTTGAGATCCAACTTACTGTATCACCTTAAGCCACCTTCTTTTCACTTTTTCTGAGGTAAAAAGTGGCAAAAGATTATTCTGCTTTCACAACACGGTACACCGTACTAGTTTGGACCCACAAGTGGCATGATGACGTAGCAACTAGCCATCCCAGACAATGCTGGTGTTTTTTTGTTTTGTTTTGGGTTTTTTTTGGTTGTTTTCTTTTTTAGGGGGGGGCCCTCGCGAACGTTTTGCCCAGGGCCCCACAACCCATAATCCAGCCCTGGGTTTTGCATACTATATAGCAGGGAAGTTTGCAATTTCGGATGCAGCGCAGGACTCCTGGAGCACTGCTGCCCACCATATTTTGGTGTTTCCTTCTCTAACATATTTTCTATTCCTGGTCCTGGAAGCCACTGCCCTACTTATCTAAGTGCCTTCCCTACTTTAACAAACTAGGAGCTGAGTAGTTGGATCAGGTGTGCTGGGAGCAGTGAAAACACTCAGCAGGAGCAGGACACTTCTAAATAACCAATTTCTTCTCAACATCTCGTTAACTAGTTCTGTGTTGGAAGCAGGATTGCTGTAACACCAGGGGATTATCAACCCTCTTCCTGGAGATGCACTTTCTATAACACAAATGAATCTGAACCAGCCACTTAAGGTCTTCAGAAGAACATGAGCTGGGACAGTTGCATCAATTGGTCCCCTGGGATGCTGAACTCCAAAGACCACTCTAAAAGACTTCTAGGTCATCAGCAGGTGTGAACACGTACAGAGTTTGATTATATGTTTCCCAATGGACCATGGTGCAACATATATCAATATTCAATGTTTTCCAGTTCCTGGGGCACACTTCCCTGAACATCTGAGCTTTTTCACTGCTCCAGCACCTGTGATCCAACTGATCAGTTGGTTATCAAGCCATTACTGTGATGAAGAGGGTTTGGTGAAGAAGAGAAGGCACTATAAGGACCAGGAATGGGGGAAACAAGTGCTACAGTGTGTTATTCGATAAAATCACTAGAACTCAGTTCCTGAACAAACAGGCTTATAAATGAGATATGAGGGTGAAAAACTTTTTAAGGTTTAAGGAAGTTTATAACAGGTCATTTACTAGGTTATGGATTATTCACAGATACATTATTGAGGGTCAAATTCACTGATGTATCTTTTTTACAAAAGTGGTTCTCTAAATAACAGTCGACTGAAATGTTCTTTGGGGATGCCAGAAAAGTTCTGTGGCTTCTGTGAGTTTATACAACATAAAATGTATTGTTAAAAAGGCTTCTTATATGTACTGAACTCAGCGTAGTCTGAAATGAATAAGTATGACCCACAAAATGACCAGTGTGTGTACTTGGTAAATTTTGAAGCAAATCAACATTGCTTTTGAGTCAAACACATGATGATGCCATAAAAACAGGTTTACAATACAAATGGGATTGGCAAGAAACTCACTGATGATCCACCAGCTGAAACCAAGCTGCTGCAGAAAATGTTCTAATGAAAGTTGCACTATAATCTTTACCTCCACCACCACTGATCTTATCCAGAGCTCATAATATCATTGTTCTCTTCAGCCCATCCAAGTCTTCACTAATTAAATCCAAGCAGCACTAATTAACCTGATAATTGTATATGGGTTAAATTAACAGTCCGTTAGCAATTTCCTCCAGAATGAAATAAAGAGTCTTCCGATTATATTGTTCCTACTCTGGTTTTAACCGGGATCACTTATATATCTCATAACAAAGCCTGTTTTTCCAATGCTAAAAAGTAACATATTGGCATCTTCTACCCAGCTTCAAGACAACCCCCCCCCAAAAGCTTGGTCTTTGTGAGGCTTGGTAAAGTCCTTACCCCTAATACTGGAGGATGATGGTTCAAATCTTGACTAGCAACTTTAATGCTCCTTGAAAGAACAAACATTTAAGACAGTAAACAAACTTAATCACCAAAACCAAACTAGCTATTTTGTTAGTTCCTACTGTCTCAAAAATTCAGTGCCACTTTTCGCACAGCAAACGCCCCTTGGGTCTCTGGTTTCATCGCTCAGGAGCCCAGGGGCGGCCAACAAATGAGTCCCCCCTCTTTCTTAGGTTTTGGTGTTTGTGGAGAGCCCTGCCGAGGATTTGAATCCATGACCTCCCAATCTTGGAGGCATCACTCTTCCCAATGATCCACAGGATTCCACAGCTTGCGCGCCTTTTTAGGAGGTTTGACATTTAGATAAAAGCTGCTGTTCAAGATATCAAGCTAAGTAGAATGTCCCTGTTGGTGGAATGGTCCGGTGTCCTAATACTTTTGTCCATAATATGAACATAGCTAATGGGATGCCTGCCCAGTCCTAATATATGCACATACAAACAGTAACTCCCTGCACAACACAGGGGTTACATCCAAAACACTAATGGTGTGGCAAAAAAATGCCTAAAAATGCCTACTTTTTTGTTTAAACCCTAATTATGCCCCAAATTTGCTCTTAAAATACTTAAAATAAACTATTAAAACTCCACTCAATACACACCCTTAAATGAAATGTAAAGGTAAATCCGTATCTATACTGTACAATTTACAGTGAACAAGCAAGGAGAAACAAATAACTTCTCGGCTTGATTATTTTCAACCCTCCCGTACATGAGTACAGTGGTATTTCACCATTCTAACTGCCGCACCCAAACATAAACAACCTGCATGCATTAATATTTTTAACGCAATTAATCCTGCCACTAGTTGGCAGACATGTGGTACTTCAAAAAATGTTCACAAATCACTGAGAGCACAGTTCAGCTCACAGCGTGCGAGGAATTGTGTGAGATTTGAAAAAAAAAAAAAAGCCAAAATGGCTAACAAACAGTTGTCCAATGAATTCTTGTGAATGTTTTTTGCCGATTCTGACTCTGAAGGGCAATATTTTCCTTTAGGAAAAGACGCTTTTGTGTCTTCCGGTTAAGCTTTGGAGCGCAGATTCAGTGCTGTGGCCGGAGTGTGTGTTTGTGTGTGAGAGAGCTGGGAGACGTAGTTTATCAAAACTTACAACTGTCAAATACTGTAACCTAATTCATAGGTTTAGTTCAGTCAGTGATAAAAATGTCATGACCATTGTAGCCTAAGTTATAGATCTATATACAATAATAAATGGTAAAAAAAATCTGCTTCTTGTAAGTCTG
>JBBKCR010000128.1:8420228-8430921 GCA_037577295.1 Ladigesia roloffi | reverse complement strand
TTTTTGGCTGTGGGAGGAAACCGGAGCTCCCGGAGGTCACAGGGAGAACATGCAAACTCCACACAGAAAGACCCTGCGCCCGACCCGGGAGTCGACCCCAGGACCTTCTTGCTGTGAGGCAACAGCGCTAACCCCTGCGCCACCGTGCTAGATTAGCAGGTTTTGCTAATCAAGCTAAATTTAGCCTTAGTTAGTTCTGAATCTGGATTTTATCCCGCATGACTCACTTTTTTACCACGTTACATTACAATAGCAACTCATCCTGCTCTAGCTGCAGCAAAGGCTAAGTTCAAGATTTCTGATTATTTCAGAGCCAACCTTCTGATGAAGGTAGATCACCTCATTCCTTTTTGGGGCCTTTTCTGCCTGCTGCATCAATTACATTAAAAATATAAAACAGATTGCATTTTATCATGGCATAGCATATCTAGACCGGTAATGCAAAAATAAAAAACAAAGAACAGCTGCATTTGTTAGGTTTTGTGAATCCCCTCTAAGTTGAACAGGCTTTGATCATCACATTCATAGATGAAAGGTCCAGAGAAAGACGAGCCCCGGAGAAGCAGGCCGCTCTGTGCACCTTTTTCGAGTTTTATTGGATCATCAAACTTATGTCTGTTTACATTTCCTGTCTGGTGAAAAAAATATCAGCAGTAAATAGGTGGGGGTAAATAGAAAACTTGCCAGAGCTGCTTACAGCAAATAGAGCTGCGCGTGCAGCACAGAGCGAAGCCCCACGTTGCCTGTGTTTATAACAATATTTGATATTTACATATTTTTCAGCTTTGCACCCCTGAGTACTCAGGACTGTGTGTTGAAAGCTTGTTTATCTGGAGTAATTTCACCATCCTACGGGACACGTTTAGGGGAACTGATGCATTCAGCAACCCCCACCCCCACCCACCACCCTCACTTCCTCCATTCCTTACTTATTCTCTTTATTGGCTAGTGGGAAAACTTCCATCGTCCATTACACATAGTGGTTTGTCCTTAAATTCACAATTCTCTTAATGCTGTATGAAGATAAAGAAGATGGACCAGAAAATCTCAATTCAAACAGATTTGTTGATGAAGTTTCCAGTTACTACATGACAAATAAATTCAGGCTATTATTGTTATTATGATATCATTACCATAAAATGAATAATGTCTCTGCTGCAAAGGGAACTATATGGTGAATCGGCTGGAATGACAGATTGTTGTTCCATACTGTAAAAACCGAACTGAAGATAAGCAGACAGTCTTTACCAGCTTCTATCCACTTAAGTATAAAAGAGCCAAGAGGAATCAAGAGGGGTTCTTTGACACAATACCTTCCAGTTCTTTAAAAGAACCTATGAGTGGATGTGTTTATAAATAACCATTTTTGCCAATGGGTCATGTGGGGGAAGAGCCTTTCAAAGTTCAAACAGCTCGCACAAAATATAAAGGTTCTACACCAATTAAACCATGCCAACATCCAAACCAAAAGCCTTTCAGGATGCTCTATTGAAGAGCACACTGCTTTTCACAAACATGTCTTTCTGCTTTCTCAGGAATGAAAGTGATATTCTGTAAACCTCTCACACTTACACATCTGTCCAGGTTTTAGACTGATCAAAAACAAATGCATTCGGTTTCAGGACCACTCCGAACCAGGATGAACCCAACTGCCCTCAAATCATTATGGGTCTCTTTTTAACTCTAGAGGGCAGTGTTATCTCAGTTTCTCCCTGGAGCATTACTGGAAGAACATTGTGTTTTCAATTACCTTAAACACATATATATATATATATATATGGCCTCCTTTCCAAGTTCAAACGTCTACCGAAACGCATGACCTGAAAATGTGTGAAAGTTAAATATTGGAACTAGTTAACCCAGTAGTCCTCTCTTGGTTAAAAATGAATCATTAGTGAAACCGATATCTGACCTTTCTCTGGACCATCTTAGACAATGAACCCTTCACATTTGTAATCATGTTTTTACCCTTGTTCATGTAATGTTCACACCATTATACTTGGAATCCTCAGCCCAGAATTGGAAAGTTGTGTGTAGAAGTCTACAGCATCATGGTGGAACCCGCGTCCACTTGGACCATGACAGCCCAAACAGATCAATGCATCTACTGCACCCATCTTCTAAACAAGCTGCAAATCATTATTCTTTTCAGCACTTCTAGGCCTTAATAATAGATCAGGTATATAGAGACCAGGTATATCATTTACAAGACATGTATTCAACTGTTTGAAAGTTTGTAAACAAATGAGACAAACTAATCTGCCAAAACATTTGAAAAGGCTTTTAAAACTATTAAGTACCTGGATTTTTAAAATTGATTTGACTATTTGAAAGAAGAAAATGAAACAATTTGTAAATATACATAAAAAAATAAGACAGTAGCATAATGAGCTACTTCACACACTGGTTGTTGGTGTTTCCAGGATCACTTTAACTGATTAAAGCCTCTAGACATACTGACATTCTCCAGACTATACTCAGAATCACATTCTGTGGCATAATGTATCGCAACAGTGATAACATACAATCATGCTGCTCACCATTATTAGCCTAATCTCGCTCTAGATCTTCTGCCAACTTAGGAAGCAGTCCTTGGCTCTTCACTTTAAGATTTTGCAATCTACGGAGAACTGCAACACGTATCACTTCCATAACTCTAAAGCATTTGGAGGTTTGAATGTATTTCTTGGGGATGAAGTCTGGCTCCTGAGCCCAGCGGTGTTAAATGCCACATCCTGGCGATGCCTTGTGGTCAGCATGATAAAACACAGATCCTGAAGAGCGACGAGGGATTGAGGAGAAGTCGGGGGAACAGGAATAGAATAGGGAAGCGAGGGAGTTGGGGGCAATTAGCACAATTACTAGAGCTAGCTGGGTGCCGAAAAGGGCCTGAAGGGGTTATTTCCAGCTCTGGCAACCGTTTTATTTTCGGGGGAAATTAACTCAAGTGAAACCAGGCACTTTTTGTGGGCACCATGCAGCACGTAAAAATAATGTGAAGACTGGAAAAACAGCAAAAAAACGAGGGTATTAAAAATTAGTCTCGCATTTGTTTTCATCTGGTGGTCTGGCTGGAGGGAGCATCTCGAAACAGACGTGCTAATAGGCCACTTGACCCTTATCCCTAAAAACAAATGCAGGTCAGTGCAATGCTGGACCGAACTTTTGCAGTCAGATTTTCAGATGGACGATCTGTATCTTCGGGTGGAAGCTTTCACTTTCTCCCAACGAATGAAGGAAGCTCTTGACAGAACAATTTAGAAAAAAGCATTTTAGTAGCCGTCCTGGGGGTCCTTAGAATAGGCCGCTGAAAGACTGAGGGTATGTGATGACACACCTTTCACAGCTTTATTGACCTGTTGTCACTGGTGTTATTTGTGTTAGTGGCGTTAGGCGCCAGGATATATTTCACATTAGGGGTTCCTCTCTTCTCCGGTTGCTCATCAGCTGCCGACTATTTATTGACTGTCCTTTGCAGATGGTTAAACTGCTATTCTTTCCATCCCAGGCAGCGTCGACTTGGAGTCGTCCACTCAACTATGACACATCCGGTATACATGCTCATGATCAAGCGATGGTAGACTCCATGTAAGGGCCTCATAGTCTTTTTAATGAGTAAACATAAAAGTGTATAACATTTTTTTTATAATATTTTTTACCACCTATGTATTGTCCCTAACCAAATAATGGATCCAGATGATGTGTCTGAATGATAGAAGCTTTTCCCTCAAAACCAGGAGAGAAGAAACAATACATAATAAGAGCCCAATGTTAAAATATTTCTGCAGAGTAGAATAAAACAGGGAAGAGATTCGAGACAGAGACATTTATGCTGTATATATCTGGTCAGTTTTCATAACTGGTAAAAGTCTTTTTCTAAAGTTCCATGAGCCTATTAATATTTAAACCCCCTAGACCTAAGGCTAATCTGTGCATGCTTTTTGATCAGGGCCGACTCTTCTCTCGCTTCTCTTTGTGACACAAACAACCTCTTCAAAATGATAAAATAACAAACAACCCATTCAAAAGGGTATTCTTCATTTTGCAACAGTATAAAGCCTACCTGGTGCACAGCATAATAATTAAAGTCCCTCCCCACCCCAGGGCTTATTGAGCCCATTAACCCAGCGTTGCTTATTTGTAGAAGCAGGCAGGTGCAGGTGCAGCACAAAGTGCTCGCTCATAGAACGGCATATAAACTGGAGGTGCTGAAGGACGAACGCACAAACTGCAGCGCACAAATCCCAGCGTGAAAAGACTTTAGCCCATGGCTTGTCGGGTTAAAAGCGAGGTGAAAAACTGTAAAGCGTCAGCTTCACTGTTCTGCTTCAACAGAAGTTTCATTACAGCAAGTTTCATTACGTTATCAAAATGTTTATTTCTTCAACTACATGCATTTCAAAGTCCCTTATTACAGCCTGACAGTCGGCAGGGCAGCAACACTCATTCCTGGCATACGGCTTCCAACCAGACTGTATTCTGTTCTGTACAGTGACTAATAAAGCAATCATAGCCAATGCCTGAATATGAGATGAAATAAAATTAAGGCTAAAAGAATAAGATGGTAATTCTCAAATAAAATGAAATGAATAATAAATAGCCAATAAATAAATATTTAATATTAAATAGCTAGCAGAATAAAAAAGCATCCTTGAATTTACTGTAAACCATGAACGATGACAGCGAGGCAGTGAAATAATCAAAATTTTAGGCCGATTTTAGGCTTTTAGCTTAGTTTTAAGTTTACTGCCGTTCCAGCTGTGGATTCAGGTAGGTTTTAAACCAGTCGTCACTCATAAAAGTCCAGAGACAAAATCTGCACGTCTGTGTGCAATGAAACAGTACCATTACAAACAAAAAATATTAACAAAGTGATTATTAACATGATTACCGCATACCTGATCTTCTGAAATGACACTGCACAAAGTTAACGCCTTTTTAAAAGTTTGACAGGATCTTTTGTCCCTAAATTTTATTCTAATCTTTTGAATTCATTGTGTTCATTATTGAATCTGAGGGGCTGTTCTTAATGGATACACTGCTCTGATCTTTTTAACACTTTCAGACTACCTTGACATGCCTGGCTGTTCATTTTTATCCTGTTGTCTTTGATCAATTGAATGGATTTGAATTTTAACCAGCCCTTATCTTTATTTCAGTTTGTCAGACTTTTTTCAACTGTTTTTTTAACCCAACAGTGCCATTCAATATTAGATTGACAGATTCTGACCTACAAAATGACTACTCCTGCATTTCATGATCTATCTGCACATATATCTTTATGGTGTACTCTTCGACTGAAATTCCAAACCTGTTCTTAAGGAATGCACGCCAGAAAAACTGGAAACAACACGTATATTTTTGTCTGTTTTCCGCCATTGGCCTTGGCTGCCTGCTAATACGTGTCCTGCGATGGGGGTGGACGGGCTCATGTTCGGATTTACTCTGTCAGAAAAATCATATTTTGCAGACAGGTGAGAGGGATTTTTTTCCTCCTCAGGTGCGCGGCGTGCCCGTGCCTGCCCTGGACCTGCTGCTGCTTCCACCACACCTACAGCCGCTCCACAAGCCACCAACAAGCACTAATAGTGTTTGCATAGCCAAATCTCCAAGCTGAATTAACCCTTACAGTGTTGAAGTAACACTTTCAGCTTAAGAACCCGCTCATCTCGTGGTGAAGAAACACCTAGGGTACAAGCATTTACTCTTACAGGGAATGACGAGCACCTCCAGCATTGAATTCACACCTAAGAGTTCATCTGGGTCCACTCACTGTAAGCATTCATTCAACACTGCAGGTTTGGCCATGGGGCACATTTCATCCAGGAGCTAAAAATACAGCCGGAATGGGATGTTTCTGAATGCCTGTTCTATATCAGACATTTCTGCATTAGTAAAAAAAAGACTTCTTAGTTTTTGTCCTTTCACAAGTCAGTTTAGATTCTCAGAGTATCTCAGACACCATCATCTTCTGGGTTTTTACCTACATTTGCCTGCTTTTGGACTTTTCAGGAGGTGCATTGATCTCTTTTAAACTTTTTAAAAATTATATATATTGATACCTAATTGCTTGTCAAACAGAGTTGCCTGGTAACTTTGCTCAAGCCAGAGATAAAGTTATTTTTGCCAATTCTTTAATAGTTTTGAAGTATATTCAATACAACTGCAATTACTCCATAAAACTTTGATTTTTTTGCGATTTGTATTCCACTCCAGGGATGCCTGGTGTTAACATGCCTACATGCTAAAGGGTAACATTTACAAGGAATTTAGCATGCAGAAGGTCTGTGGTGGCTTTAATTGTAAAAAAAAAAAATCCCACAAATTTCACCACAGGAATGGACACAGACGAGGCCGCACTGGAGGACACCGCCTCAGGTGAGGCTGATGTGTAGGAGTAGGTTTGCTCAACAACTGGCGGGTTGAGCAGCTAAACCGTGTTCAAGAGGAGGTTTTATTACTTCAGAAATAAAGTCAGAGTTAAAAAAGCTTGCTAAATAAACTAGCTTAAAATAAATAAGTAAATGCTGAATTACCTGCAAAGGGACTGTTCGACATACAGCATCTAAAAACACAACTAAGCTTAAAGATGTTTATTTAAAAAAAAATTTAGGATGCTTTCGTTTACAATAAAAGTTTAAAGCTAAAAGGAATAGCTGCCCATTAGCGGTCACCCAGAAATAATGTGAAATTAAACCCAAAGCGAGTGTAATGTGTAAGAAAATACAGTAACAAGTGTTTCAAATCTGCTTGAGCAAAGATAAATTGGCATAAATATGCTAAAAAAACGTTGATAACTGTATTTTTTGTTTCAGAACATGAACCTGACTGAAGGCAAGACCACTAAACACCGAGTAAAACTTTGTACTCTGGTTAGCAACACACACATTTTACACTTCCCACACGAATTTTTACTAACAAGTGAATGACACAAAAAAGGAAAAGTTTCTCCACTTACAGCCAGTTGCTAGCGTTGGCCGAGAACAGAGCCAGAAACAGCATCAGCATGGACTTTAACAAATGTTCCGAAGACATCTTGAAAATGATGCTAAAGAAGACGAATCAAATCGACGTACAATCCACAGGAGATGAGTCTGAGGTGGGTTTGTGTCAGTTTATCACTTCTGAAGAGCAGCTAATCCATCATCAGGTCCTGGGTGCTTCTTCTTCTCTCGTTCCTCTCAGACAGAGAGATGGAGTGATTTGGAACAGAAGTGTGGGTGAAGGAGCTTCCTTAGTTGCTCTCTCTCTCTGTGCTTCATGCTCGTGTCCTGTCTCTCTGGGGGTCTCCTGGGTGGAGGGCTGAGGATGCGGAGCTGCAGTGTGTGAGCTAAGTGCGTGTGTGTGTTTGTGTGGTGCTGCTGCGGTGTGCGTGGTGGTACTGAGCTCAGCGTGGAGCTCCCACCTCACTTTAGTTCCTCCTGAAAGGGCTGTGCAGGGGCGGTGCGAGACCAGGGGGAGGTTTTGGTGCGCGTGTTTGTGTGTATATATGCATGTATGCGCTCGTGCGGTTGCAAGTAAGCGTTTTCATATTCACACACACACACGCGCGCACATGTATGATGTAATGTAGTACATTAACCCATTTGTATTTTCCAACTGACTCATATATATGCACACACATATATATATATATATATATGAGAGAGAGAGAGAGAGAGAGATATTTTATTATAAAGAATTGAATACTTGTCTAGACTTTAAGGCCACATCCTTATACTGTGTAACCTATAACAACAAGTGGGATGTGGTGTGTGTATGTGTCTATAAAGGTGTGTTATATGTGCCAGACGGACAGGCGGATTTACAGCGCTCCAAGTGGATTCAGTGCTGCTCGAAGTACAACTTTTCTGGCAGCATGTTTCCTCCTGGCATCAGTGCCCCCAAACGCAAGTGCTTCGCGATGAAGATGCTATTTAGAGGTTGTCTTGTGCTATCTTATCTTTGAAAAACCTACATTTGGACTGAATGTATTCGACCGCACATTTCTGACTTTTTATAATGGCAAAAAACTGGACTGCTGTAATGCACTCATGGTTAAAGTTGTTGATCTTTGTACTCTATATAGTACCACTATTATTACAATTACCTAGTTAGATTCTTGCCCTAAAAAAGCAAAAGTGTCCTGGGCTTGCATGAGTGTAAAATTAATGTTGGACAGTGGTAACTTCAAGACAGTTGATTGTTTCTCTTCTTCAAGTTCGGTAATGCTTAGTGTGCAAAATAAGTGCACAAGATGCTGATGTGAGACACTATATTGAAACAAATCGAATCTTGGATTGCCACTCATGATCATTATAACTCAGGCATTGCACTGACCAACAGAGGGAGAGAGTGAGTAAATCTGAATGATGCTCTGGTCAAGCAAAACATGTCATTTCATTTAATAAAACTGTACAATGAGTCAGCCTATTTGAAAAACACTGCCATAATGGGTGAAACGATGAGAGTGATGCTGTTACAGGAGGGTAATGGCCGGTAGGGAGCATTATTATTTGTATTTTCATACTCATTATCACTGTTTAACCCAATAAGTGGGGAAAATGTGTGCTTTATGATGGGCTTTAAGGATTGTTTTGAGAACCACTGCCTACATGGGATAAACAGTGATGAAGACGGTAATGGTGGTGATAAGGACGATGATGATAATGATGATAATGATGATCTTCATTATCGTCATTATAATCATCACTACTTAAGCTCTTAAAGAGGAAAGATGTGGAGTGTCGGAGCCCTGACGACCAGTTTAATAACTCAAATAAACTGGTCTACCTTAATGAATTGGCTGCATCTGTAGCATATTTTTGATTAACACAAATAATAGTTTTACCACCAGGAATCCTTTTGGACTCACATACAGTAAAAACCAGTGGGCAGATTTAGAGAAGTTTGCTCATATAGCTTCTTCATCGCATTTGGTGATTCATTTCTATATTTTCCACAGAATACTGTTATCAAAGGGTCTCAGGACTTAACTAGTTAGTAAGTGCTGGTATTTTAATTCTAGTGCAATGTTCTTTGTGAAATTCCCACCAAGTCCAACACAATTTTTTTTTCTTGTCAAATTTTTCAATCAGAGAGCTAATTTCTTTGGCCTGGCCTGAACCTCCATGGCCCTGGGCTTCTAGCAGCCACTTCTCTTGCCCTCAGCACCCACTGGTGTTGATTTACTGGGCTTTGGCTGCTCTACAATCCCGCACTTACAAAAGGGGTGCGATCCGTTATCCCCACAGACGCCTGGGCCAATGATGATGCCGGCTACAAGACTCTCTGGAGCCAAGTAGATGGGGTTTTGGCCTGAGGACAACCTGGATGACAGTGGGCTGTCTTTCTTTATCACTCTGCGTACACTTTTCTGCCCTCCTTTTTCCATTTAAACGGAGCATCAGTCTTGGAACCACAAACAATAGAGGCAGCTTCGCCTGCGCAGGCTGCTCGGAGTCGCAGTGCTCGTTTAGTGTGCGGTTGGGTGTGACTCTCTCTTGGTGGCTGTGGCTGTTGGCTTCTCCCACTGGTCTCGACAGTCTTGTAATATTTGGGTGTCGCTCATACCTTCCTCCTTCGCCTCTTGCGGACAAACCCGCTCACAATTCTTCTGTGACAGCTGTGGAAAACTGGCCTGAACGCGGCGGTGGTAGCATACGTGATGCTATGCAGCAAAACTAAATTGACCTAGGAGAAATTACTATCCGGCCACCAAATTCAGTGTTACTTTTAGCCATCTTCTTTGCTGTGTTTGAAACAGCCCTTTTAATCACGAGAACAGTCTATAGAACTAGGGGCGTAGTGATGTGGAATTTCTGGGCCAGTAGTGATAACGATAACATCGAATTGTTACCGATACCGATATTGTAAGTCAAATCAAGTCAACTAGAGCTTTATTGTCATCCCAGCCACGTACATATAGTAAACAGTGAGAAAACCTATCCTCCTTCTGGACAGAAGATGCAACAAAACAGGACAGCAGCACACTTTAAAAGTGAGGGTATAAAAGGGGGGATTTCAATTCAATTATGGATCTATAAATATACCTGAGTTGACAATATTTCATCCAAAAAAAGAAAATACCATGGGGGACACAGTGGTGAATGGGTTAAATGTAGAGGAAGAATTTCATGCTGCTTACACTGTGTGCAGTGTTTATTTACGATACAATATTTACTTCATATATATAAAGGTTTAAATATTTATTCTGCAGTTCTGTATGCAATACTGTATTGTTATTGCCTCCCTACTGTGTAACCCCCATAATATAGTAAGGAAGAAGATAGCATTTAAATGAAAGTTCACACTGTAATTTATGTGTGATGTGCAGTGAGTATAAAAAACGTGAATTTTTCGACATCACACTCGTAGGGTTGTTGTTTTGTTGCCTATGATCTGGTGAGTTTGCAACGTGCACAAAAGCACAACAGGAAGGCCAGATGGAATTAAAAGGATAGTTCACCCTAAAATGAAAATTAGATTTTTATTTATTTGCTTACCCCCGAGGGCATCCAAGTCGAAGGTGACATTTTTTCCTCAGCAAAACACAAACACAGATTTTTAGCTTTAGCCGTAGCAGTCTGGTAGTCATATAATGGAAGTGGATGCGCGTCAGACCTTTCCAAGGACAAAAACATGCACAGAGAAATCGAAATTACATCCTGTGGCTCGTGACGACACATTGATGTCTTAAGACATGAAACGATCG
>JBBKCR010000128.1:8396320-8416858 GCA_037577295.1 Ladigesia roloffi | reverse complement strand
GGATATTAGACACATTCAAATACTGTACTTTAGTTTTTAATTTTAATAGAGTATTACCATTTTCTGCTTCAAAGCATTACTTTTCAGAATATTGTATATCTTGTGATCTTTACAAACCACCCAGCAGTATGTAAAGTCAAATTATAAAATAAAATAAGTAAATAACAATTGCACACCAGAATGTCAATATGATGAACACACTAATCCATCAATAATTACTATTTAATACGTTCATTCGATACTTATAATAACGTAACATTTTGTATGTAGAATGTTTAGTTTTGACAAAGCACACTGCTTAGGTAAATGATCTGACTACCTATTCATCACTGCGCAATTTATTAATATATATATTTCTAAAACAGAGAAAGTCTCATTATTATGCTCTACTTCAAAACAATAATTTTCAGTGATCCATGTGTATCTAGGTAGACAAAGCCAAGTGAGCTGTCCCACTGGTCATATGTAAGGCCTCTTGTCCTGACAAGGTACAATGCAAACTCAGTGTCCCTGTTTGTGTCCCTGTTTGTGTATGTATGTGTGTGAGTTGCATGCGTGGGGGTTCATGTCTGTCCTTTGTCAAAGGGAAATCCTCACTGCCTCAGTGAGCCTCAGTGAAAGTGTTTGCATGTCTCTTATCTCAGATCTGCGTTTGCTCTCTCCCTGGCCCATCCCCTCAAATATCAGGCCGATTCTCTCTCAGCACCACACAAATATTGACTAGACTGTAGGTAATGATTGGGGGGGTTTGTCTCCAGCTTCCACAAATGTTACAAACATTGGTGTAGAGCAGAGTTCGGCCCACATTGTCCATAATAAAGCGGTTAGGCCATATTACTGCATTTGAACCCTACTGGGATGGGGGGAAATATCTATAGGACTGGAAATATGAGAACATCACTACTCCAGGTTTTGATAAAATGAAGTGTTCTTCACAGCTGGTTGAGATGGATTCTGCTGAAACAGTGCCACATCTGACCCTGACCAAATCTGTCTCTGAGGCTGACCCTGGGCTAACTTGTGCTAACATTCACCCTAGGCCATGCACTCCAGGTCACTTTCGTCTAAAGTGGACAGGCGATAAGGACAGCATCCTGACGAGATAAGATACAGGTGTGATGTTGTTCTCTGGTAAAGAGACCCTGAAGTGTTTGCTCATCCCAACCTTACCTCATCCCAACCTGATACTTTATGCAAACATGTGCAGATAGTCACAGGAAAATGGGAAATTCATGCGTGTAAGTGGGACTTTCAAAATGCTTAAATGGTAATTAATATGCGCCCTCTTCACCCCAACTATACTACAACTCAGTCTATGATGTCTTGTTAGATTTTATTGCTATCTTTGGGAAAATTATTGCTTATGTTGTAATTGCATGTAATTACAACCCAAACATAAACAACAATATATTCAACAAAAGTCCTACAATACATCACAAACATATATACAGATAACAGTGCTGACACTGTATACATATCGAGAACCTAATCATACAATTACCCCTTTTATATTTTCCACTGATTAACCAAAGCAAGTGAATAAGAACCTCTTATACTAGTAGTCTGACCAAAAAGGCTGCATGTGTAAACCTGACGAGTCTGATATGGCAACTGACACGAATCTTCATTACAATGTATATAGGATTATTCTAATAAGCAGGATGACAATGAATGATATTCATGTTCTAGCCAATTTCAGCCTGTTCTGAACTGACAGGATCATATTTCTTTCCAACATATGAAGTAGGTGTGCATTTTATAGGCCATCCAGCTTTTTAGCGGGAAACCAAGAGAGCTGGAAGTGAAAGAGTGATTGATAAACACAGAGAAAGAAGGGAATTACGACAAGTTTGCAGTAGGGAATAGCTTTAGGTAATAAGATCGTTACTTTCACAGTCTGGGTCTAATCCTTCGCTGGCCCACTACCCTGCTGAGAGAGAAAAAGAGAGGGAGAGAGTTACTGAGTAACCCAGCACACTGACTATCATCAGTATTCTCACTCCAAACACTGACCTCAGAGTGCCCTGCTTTCTCATTCTCCTCGTCTCACTCTCTCACACACTTACACACACATTACAGTCCAATTTCCAGAAACTTCTTAAAATGTTTTACCTTTTTTTAAATTTAAAAGAAAATAAATTGGAATGCCTCCAGCACATTTAGTGTCTCCTGATGGTCTAGATGGCGCTACACTCTTAAGTAAAAGTGCCAAAACCAAATAAAGAAGATGTAATAGATCATTGCTGGTTCTGCAAAGAACATTTCAGCGCATGGTTCTCTAAGGAAAATGATGAAACAGGTTTTGTGAGTGTTTCTGGATGCTGTGGAGTGCTGTGGGGAGGAGAAGGTGACGAGGTTGAGGGGTTAGGCCCTGAAATGAACAGCTGAGTTATCTTATTTAGTCTGTATAAAAGCTGCCCAACTGTCATAACAAAGGGGGCTGGACAGCAGGCCCCTTTGGCAGACAATGGGGAGTCAATGGCTCCAAAGAGCATCCTGAATGCAGCGATTCAGTGAAAAGGGGCGCCGCTTGAATGGGACGGAGGGATGCCCATAACAAAGCTTAGATCCTAACTTAATTGGGGGCATCAATCAGATGGTTCACAACCTTGCAGTCCCACTGGTCACTTGGTGGGAATTCAGTTAAATGGGAATTCAGAGTCTATTCCAGTCTAAGTAGTGTGGATTTGGACTACACAATGACTAGCGCATTTCTGGTATTAACCCTGTCTTACCAAACGTCTCGTCAGCTATTCACTCTGGGTCTTTGTCTTTGGCCATTTTAAACCTAATAAAATCTGCCCTGGGAGTAGTTTGGCGGTCTGGATGTTCACACTGCCCATAGTACAATAGATCAGTGTGTGGAATTGGAGATTTCTGTATGTTTTCTTTATTTCAAAGAAAACTGCATTCTGCTTGAATTGTTGGATCTACTGCTAAGAGTCTACTGCTAACATTCAGTGCGCAGTTGAAATCACTATGGTATTTATTGTTGGCTTACCATTAGAACAATGTAAAAGTCATTGACGTGAAATCAATGATTTGCATTTGTTTATTTTACTAATTTGTGAGAGCAGCAAAACTGAATTGTATGACAATTATAAATGACAAACATATGACAACAGCATTGAGACATCACACTTTTAAGGATGAGGAGATCTTAAAGAAGAGTGGCCATCTTTTGCCATTAAAGGCTTAACCATTCACCAGCTATTCGCATTAGCTAAGAAGAATGAAAGACACTAGGGCCTCTGATAGTAATGTAAGTCCTCACAGTTGTGTCTGTATTTGCAGCAAAGCTGAAATTACTGCCATGCTTTTTGTTTCAGCTGAATGGATCTCATTCGGTGAAGGCTTGTAATAATATTGAGTCCAGTTTAAGTTAAGCCAGATCCAAGCCTCATGCTGTGCTTTGTGTCAGGAGCCGGTTTATTACGGCAAATGGGCAGATGTCAGACGGTGGGCTAACCTGCAGTTTCTTACCATACGTTGGGGAGAAGAATAGAGCAGCTTTCCTCAGTAGGGCAGACCTAACAGGATTTGGCTCGAGTCATGACCCTGGGCTTTGTCGCATTGTCTGCACATCTTTCAAAAAGCAGTGAATTCAGATTCAGATTTCCTTAAATCCATGGAAAATCTGCCTTTGTTTTATATTTAAATGCCGAGGGCTTATGAGAGAAATTTTCCCACACATGTACTTGCAGCTATAAACACAAAATGTTACTCTTTGACTGCATTTAAATAGCTGTTCTTGGTTCACTTTGGTCTGTTGTTGTCTGCTGTCATGTGCGATAACTGAATCCCATGAACTGGTTAAAACAGTGTCCCTGCTTGGCAATTGATTGTTTATAGTTAAACAGTTTGTCTAGGAGCATCACTTAAATGTGTAACCAGAACAATAATAGAAACGCTGGTCAAGCGTGATGTCAGCAGAGCACCAGTGCAGGTTGCCTCACACACCAACCCAATTAATGATTAAGAAGAGGTGGGAGCCCATGCAGGTTTTATGCAGCTGTTTCAGAAACACCGAGAACCATCAGTTATCTCTGATACTCCCATACATCCCAGATATCTCCTCCTCTTTTGTCCCAAGATTCAAAGCAGTCTTGGTATGTAACACAGTGAGAGCTGACTTATTAACACATTCCTGAGCTCTATTCTGAGCTAAGACTCCTTCTTAATGTTGTTCGCTTATTATTTCCATCACTAATAAAACCATTAACCCATTAGAGTGGGTACACACGGTGAAACTTGCTTGAAACTTTCATGAAATTAATGAAGTTTCATGAAACTTCTTTTGCAACCCTAACCCTAACTACTGCAAAATCTAACACTGCTGGGAATCAAATATTTTTTCACTCAACAGTGGAAGATCACTATTGCTTTACTGTGCTGCCCAAATACATGTAAGGAATTTTCCGAAAAGTCAGCGAAAATTTGCTTGCAACTTAGCTGTCCTGAGGTGTTTTAAAAGTTTCCTGAAACAGGTAAACAAAATTCACACAAACTTTAGGGCTGGTTATTGTTGCCGATTTCCTGAATCGTTTCGCTTCCGATTCACAAGTTCTTGATCCGAGTAAATTCTCGATTCCGATTTCTTTGTGTTAATTCTAATTCGGCATGGTTATAATTTGACTTGAGTGGAGGATATCCCTACGTTGACTGACTGTACTGCAATACTACCTGTGGACAGTAGCCTTTGCCAATAAGTGGTATAATTCTTCCAATCCAACATTATAGTGTTGTATATTTAAATTTCAAAGCATCTTCTGCCCATGAATAACATGAATAACTGTAACTGTTGACAGGAACTGTGTTTATGTGTGTGTATACGGAGAAGAGAGAGAGGGAGTGTCAAGAATTTAGGAGGAAAAGAACATCCAGGTTTTGTATAAATTCTTACTTTCATAACAATGGGTTAGTAGTCCTGTTTTGAAAATGTCTATATGACAAAATGGTTGAACAACTGTAACCATAAATTTGGTTGATTAAAATACCAATGACATGGAAAGAAATTATCAAGAGAAGTAGTGCACAGTTGACAGGAAAAGATCGATCCCTCGATATCGTAATTTTTGAACGAGAATCGTTTTTGATTGGTAAATCAATTTTTTGATCCCTGCCCTAACAGACATACTATCAAACATGTAATAAACAAATCCGTCAATGGTAAAATAAAACAGAGAATATTACTTGTTTGCTGGTAGTTGCTCAAGTGGTGAGTTAAACTGACGGTTTACCAGTTTACCAGTGACCGCATTTGTTAGACTTCAGTAGGCTGCTGTGTTGTGATATATTTGTCTAGGTTAGGGACTTTCTTCTGTCCTGGACTGGAAGTGAACAGTAATGCTTAATAATATCATATATTGTCACTGTTTAGAAACGCAAAAAATAATAGCAGGAAACGGAATATTTCTAGCTTGTAATTAAAATTCACATGAAATTATTTTTTGAAACAGTTGTTTTCAAATCGTGTAAATGAATTTTTCATTTTTAATGAGTGTGATGATATTTAAAATACAAGGTAGTTTTCAAACGTTTTTTTTCATGAGACTTTTTATTAAGTGCTGTGTGTTAAGCTGCATGTAGTTACTGAACAAAATGCCTAGCAGTGTGGACATAGAAAGGAGCTTAAAGGGTTAAAATGCCCCAAAGTGTGTGTACATGTCATAAAAGTCACATATACGCAGGCCTACTTGGAAATGTGACATTATAAAGAGAGTTCCCGTTACTTCCACAGGGCCGACCTGAGCCTTCTGAAGCGGAGGAACATCCATTAATTACACTGCGAGCTTAGAGTGATCAGGGAGGCAACAGGTGCTGCTTGTCTGTGTCTGAGAGAGCAGCGTGCCCTCACTGCCCCCCTCCTACTGTTACCTCCCCCAAATACCCCGCCAAAACCCCCTCCCACGACGAGCCGAGGGATTCTGATTTCGATTTTTCTGAGATTGCATCCAGCTGTGGATCGCACCTCATCATTTCTAACCTCCTCTTTATCTCTTATTTAGGAGCCCGAGTCAGTACAGTAGCACTCCAGGAATGTGGGGGCCTGTTTTATTGTGGAAATAACAATGAGCTATTTGTGGAGAGTGTACGTGAAAAAAGTCAAATGTTTTGAGGTCAAAGTAAGTGATTAGTGAATTAAGGACCACCTCTGGTGCTCAGGAAGGGAAAAGCTGCGAAGACAGATGGATGAAATCACTTGTTTTCCCGGTTCCTGCTCTGTGGGTCGAAATTATAGCAAGAAGGTTAAGTGGAAGAAGAAGCACTCCAGTGAGAATGAGGAAAATTTGTTTGGTTTCCAGACTATTGTGAGCATTAAGTGTCTGGTCAAACAAAGCAATTTCGACATTTGTCTTTTTATTGGGTTGTGTGCATGGCGAAAAACAGCTGGACTCAATTTTGGTGATTTTTTTTTCTTCTCCTGGGGGCTGAACCGAGTCACTGCCTTCTGACACTGCACTGAATGAGATGGATTTATAACACCCTCTCTCTCTTGCATGCTCTCTCTCTTTCTCTCTCTCTCTCTTGGAATTTGATGAGTGGCACTTCCACAAGCTGAAGGAAAGGAATGAGTTGCTACTTTTACAGACCTTGTGGTGAGACCTCGGAGCCGAGCTTTCCTCCTCACCACATTCTGCCATTGTTTATCATTTAAAACGTGTCATATTATACACACATGTACAGAGACTGGAGCTACACTGTTTTGATATGTGGCACATACTGTGGTATCGAAACCATTTTCTGTTCTGGCTTGTTTTGGGGTTTGGGATGTGGGGGGTCTGGGTTGAATTCAATCTTCAGCTAGTGAAATATTAGCTTGATGTAGTTCAGGTCGGGTGACGGACTTGGCCAGTCGAGAACGTTCCTCTTCTTGGTCATAAAATATTGTAGAGTTCAGTTCATGTGCTTTGTAGCAATGGCCTTCTGCAAGATGTGCTTCTTGCAGATTTATCTGATCATTTACTTGGATCTAAGATTCAAGACAGCCAATTCTACTGGAAGCCATATATGCCCAAGTCACGACACTACCTTGTTTCATAAATGAGATGGCATTGACATTTTGGCAAACTGCAATGTGGCCTACACTGGAGTATATTGTAATAAACCCTCGGAGATCATTGGTGGTGCACTGGTTCAAATGTGCTTATATCCTAGATAGTATTCTTGATCTTTTCAATGTTTTTTCATGAGTGGACATGTATCATTAACTGCTATTGCAGACACTTTCTATCGTTCTTTAAACACCAAAGCATTTTTTGACCGTGTCTGACTGATTGGTCGTCATGTTTGGAAACAAAATTGTAGATTCCATTTGCAAATGCCACATGCAGATTCAGCCCAATGTTCTCTTATGAAGTGAAGATGGACAATTTTAAAAGCTATTCCTGAATGTTTTGGCTAATATAGATTTAAATTCGTTCACATTCCACATTATAGTCATTTTTTCATTTGACATTCTGGAGTAAAAAGTGCATTTGCATAGAAAGAAACGAAATTTTAAGGCAATGTATTAATCTTGCATCCTAAATTTAAAAGTGGATTTTAATTTTCATGACTAGCTCACATTTACAGTTATTGCACACCGCAGTGTGCTCTGCTTCACTCTCACCCAGCCTTAATATGGCACAGTAGATTGATCGCAATCTCTCAGGCATTAGATCATAGCTCTGGAATCCCCAGTGGAATTGAAGTTCTGTGCATATGTGCCACGTCTCAGCGCGTTCGCCCACCCTATTAACGTGACCATGGGACAGAGGTTCAAAGCGATACCCACCCCCCCACCCCCCGAACAATACCTCCTTCCAAACCACCCTCCTCCCTGCAAACCAGCAGACAATGAGGTTACAAATACCCTCAGCCTTCGGAACCCGAACCCACCGCAGGCCCCCCAAAATAGGCAGCTGGAGGCCTTTTAACGGAGCCTGCCAGGGGAGGTGGGAGACCTGCGTTCAGGGGAAAGATTAAGATACCATCAGTGAGAGGTGCCAGGGGGGATCAGGGTGGAATGGGCTTCGGGATGAGTGGGTGGACGCCGGAGCCACACCACCCCGTCCACATAAGAGTCAAACCTTCTGAGGTGCCACTCAGAGACACAGCCGTGATGGACAGTCCCGGTACACATGGATGGCTTTGAATTGCAAAGAATTGCACTGCGTTTCAAAGTAGAACTATTTTTAGAAGGCATCAAGAGTTGGGGTTTCAAATGAATCGAGAAGAGTCTGGGTATGACATCAAGACTTGTGTATTTAAGCAACAGAACAACATTGGGGATGTGTCCTTGGGAAAAACAACATAACAGTGATTTGATTGCTGGAGAATTCCACAAAACATTGAGTTGTTCATCATAACATGTAATTGTGGGTGTTTTATGGTTCAATTAAACATTTGAAATAAAATATAAAGCAGTTGGTGGGTGTTTTCATGTTATAAGTGGTCAAATTAAATTATTGTATCATATACAGCAGAAAAAGTGTCTTGAGAACTGGATTTCTCTTGCCTTCTGCTACCCTGTACCTTCAGAACAGTCTGGCTGAACACTTTGAATTCACGGCAGACCTGGGCAGAGGCTCCGCATGTAACACACATTGATGGGACGTTCTGGTGCATATCTCCGGGACACAAATATACACTTGAACGCTTAGCAAGACCACACACCACAGCAGTGACAAAACAAAGGCTATTCCTTGTGCCCTGAATGCACTTTGTTCACCACTTCCCTTGACAACACCACTATGTCTATTTCAGGCATTGCTACCTAATCCAGACTCCGATCTTCACCATGACTGAATTAGAGGAAGCAAAATAAATAAGTGACTGAAAACACGGCCATGGAATAGAGACAAGAAGTTGACTTGAAACCAATGTGGTGCCAGCGACAAAAGCCTTGTCATGCTCCAGCAGGGTCCTGCCTCTAATCCGGAGGGCTTTGGAGTGAGCAGACATTGGCTTGTTGTTCTTCATCAGGGATGGCTAGGCGCTAAGCAGTCGAGAGAGCTACTGGCGACAGGTCCGGCCAGGGAGATGACTCCCTAATCCTAATCACGCTCGAGAATGTTGTCTGGGTCACATGACCTTTCACTAGCTGTAATGGGAAGGATCATGATTGGGATTTATGGCGAGAGAGACTGCCTGCAGGAGCGGTGCCAGCCCCAGGGTCCTGGATGTCTGACTGGCCAGCCATGACTCATCGAGACAGTAATAGACAGGAAGACACGTGGTGAAAGGCCACACACTGCCACATAGAGATGTAGATACAGATTTACACCTATTGCCAGCTTTAAGAGGGATGGATGGTTTTCTTTGCTTTAGATAACGTTAGCCCAGTGTACAATAATGAATGAATGGGACATTTAGTTGCATTTGAGACAGTTGCTTTTGAATGCAACAAAACTTTTCTTGTATTTTTATACAGAAAAGCGAAGGCTGATGCTGTCATTCTGGCGTTGTTGCAGCTGTGCTCAGTTAACATGAGGACTCTCGTTAAGAAGTAGCTGCAGAATTAAAGAGTGTTGGTAAGGCTTTTTTAGAAAGTCCCCTTCAACAAGAGGGTTCTTCTTTGTTTCTGGTGCGAGTCTATTCAGGGTGTCTTAATCCTGTTAACAAGATCCCTGACTGTGGGGTGTCTGGGAAGTTGGATCAATATCAAATTCTCTCTTTTCACTGCTTTCCTCAGGCGACTGATAGGCCTGCTTAAGAGGCTCTGGCAAAGAGCTGCATAGGAAGGACTGGGACTTTGCCATACCAACACACATTCGTGTGGATTTGTTTCATTGTCTAAACTTGTTATGTTCTACTACATTCAGATGTTTTATTTGAATCCCTTGCTGATTTTCTTCATTTGTGCCTAAATTTTTGTGTCCATTTATGTTGGTCAGCTTACTTCGCTTAGTTCCCATAGTTGGTCAGTGTCTAGTATCAGAAGTACAGGTTAGGTGAGATCTTTTATATTGGACTTGAATCTGTTATCTGGTAATTCTTGCACGGTTTTATACATTTGCAACATCTTACCTTACCTGAGGACACTTGCAAAACCTTACTTCAAGTCTGCCCTGTCAACATATGCTCAATTAATCACTGCTAAGGTAACCTGATCCTTGATTGTACCTGGTCCCGGCCAGAGTGGCCGGATAACCCAGGGTAGCTCTGTGTTCTTGAATTTCTGGTGACTAATGTACCAGTAAATGATTCTACGTATAAGTAAAAAGGGCCGACCCAAGCCAAGTGGAACTTAATTACCTCTGACAGTGCTTTTGTGAAGCTTCAGTGGTGAAAAATGTCTGAGAAGGGCCCGGATAACACATCCAAAGATTGCGTGACAGTCATCCCCGAGTCCGATGGAGTAGACAATGCAAACCAGATGCATCATATCTTTAACCAATTATTTGTTGTGGTTTGAACTTACAGTCAGTTCCCATCTTCTCTGCATGTGATTAATCCTGCATTACTGGCAACCCATTGACTTCAGCTTCGACTGCTACCAAACAACAGTTTTTCGTTATCAGAGTCATTCTGTATGTGGCCGGGGAAGGATGACACACAGTAAAGGAGCCGAGTGATTGGCCTGAATAGAATGACCCACACAGACTCCCGGGTCTTCGACTTGTCACTCTTAGCTTGCAGCTCTCCTGGGGTTTGGTGTTTTTTCTGCATCTGGAAGAAATCTTTGACTGGAGCTCTGTCCAAGACACTTACACAATGCCCTCTGAATCTTCATCCATATCTTTAATTTGAGACTGAGAGATTCAGTTTCAGTTCAGATGTATGTAAAATTGTGTTAACTAAATGGCACATGGCAGCATGTTATTTTGAACAAAGACAATCCAGGAACTTGAAACATGATTTTGCCATCCTTGGTCCACCTTCCACATTAATGTTAACAAACCTCCTCCCAGCCTCCTCCCTTGTCCTCGTCCTTCAGGAAATGTTGAAAATTCATTTTGGATTAGCTTGGTTTCTCGATGGGAATTTTGGCTGAGGTCCAGAGGGTCCTGCTCTTAAATGGCACTTAAATTCTTTCAAATTGCTCCTGACATGCCCACGGGAGTCTTGGCTGTGCTAATTGTTCTGCTTATTTTTATCTGTCCTTTCACACTCATTTTCCTTTCAACGCTGAACAGAGGAGCATTTTATCTCAGAAGCCAACTCAAACCGTGTCCAAAAACACACTCTACGTGTGGGCTAATTTTCACATCTGCTCGGGTGTGAGGCTTAAAACAACAATCACTTAAGATAACAAGACTATATAAATTACAGAAGCAATGAATTTAACTAGCAAAGCTCTTAAACACTCAATATTCTGAGTGTTCCAAGTTCTCTGCTCTGAGCAACCCAATGAGTAATGGCTGACTCATATAACGTGGCACGCGCTCAAATATCTGCTCCATAAGAACAGGTTGTGGAGTGTAGGTGAAACCATATTCACATTATTTGACTTGGAACAAACAATATCTGCATTCCTGACCCACTACTGGACCTTCAGGGATAAGTCCTGGCAGGGGATGTTCAATTGCCTTCCTCAATTTAATTTAAAATGTCCTAAGTACTGACTAGAGGTTAATAAATAGCATATTTCTTTAGATTAGTATTCATTTGAATTTCTTTCAGGACACCCACAGCAGAAATCTAGCACTGGGACCTATGTAGCACTGGACTGGCAACTCATTATAAATAAATTATATATGTATACATTATATATATATCTGTGAGTGTGTGTGTGTGTGTGTGTGTGTGTGATGATGATGGTAGGTGGTCTAAAAAGGAAATCGATATGTTTTGGGGTCATTATCTATGTCCCACATGGAACCCTCTACTTCTCGTTCTGTGACAGCACCCTCAGGCACTATCGCTCGAAAATAGGATCTATAGGGTCACTGGTGTTTTGACTACAAGGTGTCCATCTTAATAGGCCCCCTAACATGGCTGAGAGCAAATTGCCAAGGCTTATTTCCCAGTATTTGCGTTTTCTTTAGCTTAACACGCCGTCATAGTCTCATACTGTACAGTCGTTGTAGCTATAAACTGAATTCTTCTAGGTAGCATTCTGGAGAGCTTTCTGGAAAACACAGTTGTGGTGAACATTCTTGGTCATCCACCCAATTTAAGAGTTTTTCCCGACACAGCACCCACATCATTATCATGGGCCGAGGAAGCAAGTGATGAATTGTGGGAAATGTGGTTTCGACGAACACTAAGTTGCATCGGGGGGGGAAAACGGACCATTGTTATTTTGACTTTAATGAGCAAAACACATTCTTAACAGCATCCTTTGGGGCTTCCATGAGGCAAGAACCCCATAAAGCATGAACGCTAAGGCTCCATGCACAGTCCAAACAAAGTCAGGTAAATGATATGGGTGGTCCAGGATATTGATCGACTGTGGCAGGCACTTCCAATGCGCTTCTTTTTCTCAGCTCAGACTGAGAGGCTAATGCATTTCCTCTGCTCAGCAGCTATTGCTCCAGGCCTTGTTTCCATACATCAGCACATTCCCTCATGACACTCCTTTCGCCACTGCCGTTTTACTCCATCTTAAGCCACCCAGGACGCTGAAAACATCTTCAGTAACATCCTCGGGCCACGGTTATTGGGACAGCCTGTTTGGGGTTGCTCCTGCAGCTTCCTTTACTCCTCTTTTGTTAACCATTAGGGATGGCCTCCTCTTTTGTATCTCTTGTCTATGGGATTCCAATCGGCCCAGTCTGTTTTGGGC
The DNA here is from genome assembly GCA_037577295.1 of Ladigesia roloffi. NCBI lineage: Eukaryota > Metazoa > Chordata > Actinopteri > Characiformes > Alestidae > Ladigesia > Ladigesia roloffi. The sequence continues at coordinate 8,404,146 of JBBKCR010000128.1, read as the reverse complement.
CTGCAGGCACATCATCAGACATGACTGATTTGTCGGGAGGGAGGCTTGATAGATGTAAGGCACGGGGAGTATATCTGTTGCTCTCATGCTGGTCGGTTCCAGGTTCCACTTCGGCCAAACAGCCAAACAGAGCCTGAGGGTTTTACCCCCTTTTCAGTTGTGGGATGACATGATCCTGTTTAGTCAACAAAGTGAGAAGGCAGAAGCTGATCAATGCATTTTGGCTTGGGTTAAGTCGTTTTTCTAACTGTTTAAAAAGACACTGGGCCCTAAAGAGGTGTGTTATACATAGAAACCACTAAATGCCACAGTCAGATTAGACTTACTCACTTGAAATATGGTATATGGCGTGTGTGTAACACCACTGGTTATGTTACTACACGTTGAGGGACAATTTGCTGGTATATAACATGACAAACTAGACCCGCCTTTTGCATTCATATGAACATCCACCCATCAACAAGTGGGTTTTTGAAGAGAAAATATTCAGACCCTCCAAGGTGGTCACTGTCAAGCAGGTATGTACACCTTGTCACTTGAAAAATGAGTGGGTTGTTTTGTAGCTAGGAATAATTAGCCTGCACAAAGACGGTAGGTTTCCAGCTAACCTCTGGGGGTCGACTGGTTCACATGCGTTAGGAGTTAACGTGACATTTTTATAGCAGAGTACACCAGTTTAAGTGAGCTCTTGACGGATCATCGTGAGACCTAAATATGGAAGGCAATGTGGAGACTCACAACAAGACCACAGTATGTTAAAAGTACAGTCATGTTATCTCATGCCCCAGTCTCATGAAAATGCAACCAACCATCAGGTTTTATTCTTTTTGAAGAAACTTTTATAATTACTACCTTCTGTCTACCTTTGTGATGACTTCTGTAGCTTCAGTAATATGTTACTTTAGGAAAAGGGCATCTTTTATCAGTTTTCTTCTGGTTTTCTTTCTTCTGCTTCATGATGACAGCATTTATCACAGGAAGCAAAGGAAGAAGTTTGCCACTGCTCAAAAAAGAAAAAAGAAGCAAAACAAACCCTTCAAACACATTTTATAAAGCACAAAACAGAAATGCCTACAAACAGTTCACAAAGCAAGCAGATGTGAAAGAATGCAACCGCATGGCAGACAGAAAGTCGAAAACCAAATATTTTAAAGCCCAGGGCCCAAAAACAAAGAGCTGCGAAATAACATATGCCAATAAGTGGAATTTCAGACAAAGATGAACCAGTGGGAAGAAAACTATGAAGTTGTGGGAAGACACCACAACAAAATTATGACCCTGAGATCCTAATAATGGGTGGAACACTAAATTGCCCTGACACCCAATTCTTTCATGAAGTAATGATGAGTCCATCCCACAACATCGGAGAAATAATTTTTAAATACTAGACTAAAGTTTACAACATACTAAAACATCTGGGATGATTTACTCACAAATGGTGTGTCTTCACTGCAGTGCTTTTTTAATATGTTGTTGGTGATTCAGATGCTTTGCAGACCTCTTTGTGCCATTTGTGCTCTGCTTATTTGTTTGCACTTGTTATAGTATTTATGTACGGATAAAGCACTTTTGACGTGTACGAGTATCATACGAATAATACCAGTCAATATCTGTGCTCGGATTGAATAAAAATTCTTATTGGGTAGCTGACTGTGAGATGAAAATTCTTGTTCATTACATTTTACATCATAATTGGAACCGCATGTGTTGTATTCATTGTTGCAAAACAATGTTTTGTATATAGATTGTTTGTTATTGTAATCAAAACCACTAATCTAAAGCTAAATGCTGATGCTGTCATGATACATACAGATACAGATAATGCTGTATTCGCTCATCCCTAGTATTTATGTCTGCAACAACAATTAACAATTTTTTTGGACGTCATCAATCCACATTAAAGTTTTGTGGAGTAACACAAAATGCCTGCAGTCCACCAGGCAATATCTTGGGACATCAAGGTTAAAACTCGATACATTTCCATATATCAAGTTTTGCCTGTCTCAATATCTTGTGATGTCAGGACAGGCATATCTACCACATGATTTGGATGCAGGGACCACCTAAACTAAATTTTTGAAATGATCATACTGCATTTGCTCACATGACCTATAACAAATTGGTTCGGGCAACAAAATAACCAATTAACTAGCCAGTACATGCCTGTGTTAATGACCAGTCCTAATCTAACATTATTGGCTCATTCATAATGACACATAAAGGCCATTTACCCAAATTCAAACAGACTAGCAATAAGATGCAATTACAGAGAGCTACAGCATAATTTCCTCTGTTCCTCTGAAATTGTTTGTAATCAATTTGGTCTTTAAATTCCTTCGTAAGGTTAAAACAACTTGTTTTTATGTTTTCCACTCTGTGTTTGCACTTAGTGATTTGTAGCATGGAAGCTATCCCGCCCTATGCTGTGCCTAAAAGGATTTTTGTAGGTAGCCACAATACGCCGCAGGCACATTGCAGCCTGATTTGAAACACACTGAGAGTAGCCCCCCAGGGTAGTACAAACTCAGCTCCAAACAAATGCACTTAAAATGGGTGTAAATTCAGAACAGAACCATACATGAACATTCCACTCTGAGCCAGTGAAGGAGATGTTTTCCCGCTCTAGATTGCCTGCACAAACAAACCGAGCCTTATGTGTGAGGTGGCTATGAGAGAAAGCCACAGGCTGGAAAACGCAATGCATGGCACCCATGTGGATTAAAGCTGTATGTGGAGAAAGAGGCTTTCATGCATGCTTTGATGGGTCTTCTGGATAAATAGTTCACCTGTATGCAGACAGCTTCTTTTGAATGAGTTGAACTCTTCCGCATGTCCTTCTGCAGCCGCATGGAAGTGTCTTTCAACTAAGAGGATAGTTTGGCGCAAAAAAAAAACAGATTGTGACTTTTCTTCTTACAAGTCTGAATTTTGTCCATGTCAGGTTTCTCAACGCTGATGTTTCAACAGCTGTTGGTTTAGATAAACATTGGTTCGCAAAACGTTTGTTGATTGAACGAGCTCAGGGTGCTCACGCTGTATTTGGTCAGGTTCAGATGTCATTTCCCATGTCTGGCTCATTTTCTGAATAAGAATCAGAAAACTTTATTGGTCCCAGATGAAATTGCTTGTGTTATGAATATGCAGAAACACAGAGACACATAAAAAAGAGAAATATAAAATATAAAACTCAAAATAAATCCAATAAAAACTCCTCCTCTATGATATGTGAATATACACTACGATATAAACGCAAATGCTGGGTATAAGTACTAAAGGAAAATAACAGATTAATTATACAAATAGTGCCTCACAGCACCAAAAATTGGGGAAAGGTTGATTGAGCACACTAAATTGCCCCTAGGTGTGACCGTGAGTGTGAATGTGTGTGAGTGTGTGGCCATGTGAGGACGTGCTGGACCTTCTCCCGTAGCAGCTGGTATAGGTAACAGCCCCCCCACCCCTGAGTGCGGGATTAAGGGGTAGAAAATGGATGGATGGATGGATGGATGTAATATTGAAAGGAGAACTCATTCAAATGATAAGACTATTGTCTATAATAGGGAATTTAATTTGATAATATTTTAGCGCACAATAAGAAAATTGCATGATATTGCACATTTCCCAGGTCAGGTTCAGATTTCATGCTTGAGTTCACACAGCCAGGTGCGGCTTTTAATAGATTTCATCCCTCTCTTTAGATGTGCAGCTTACTTGTTCTTCTTCCCCACTTTCCTTGCCTTAAAACAGTTTTAATCCTGCATGCTGGCCCCCACATATGTTAATGGAATTCAGCAGAAAATGGATGCACAGGAAATAAAACAGAGAATCGGGCATCATCAGGGTGTTTAAATAGATTGATTCAGTCAGAAAACTGGTCTGTTTAATATGTAGCATTGCATGTAAAGAGCTTCAGGATTTACTAGGTGAAGGCCTCATTATAGAGTATCAGCACCACACAGCTCTTTCACAGAAGATCTTCGTGGAATACATGGAGTGATCTGCCACGTCCCAGCATTTTGCCTTAAGTTCCCTGTCAAACTTACTTGGCAGCTGCACAGCTAAACATTGGCTCCAGAGCCTCTGATATCTCAGCTACAACAGAGCCTGTTCAGTTGGCATGGAAACCTGATCTGGGACTCACAAGAGCTGGGATTAACACAAATATTTTAGTTCTGCCTTCTTCCCAGGTAAAGACATGGCCACCTGACAACTTTCTGCCCCGTGTTCCAACCTTCACTTCCTAAAACGGCTTAGTTTTGCTCCGGTTCCACAATGAGCGCGGGTGACGCAGCAAAGTCTGACTCCTTACTATGAGTTCGTCCAGGTCTTTATCTAGTCAGGATAGTATCCGAAAACAGGTTCCTGTTGAATCATTAGAAATGAGGGAGGTTATATTAGGGCTGACACTGTAGATTAAATATAATTTATTTGTGACAAAGCAGTTTTATAAGATCCAGGTTTGATCTGGAGTGAGAATGAGGAAAATCTCCAAATAATATCAGCAGGAAGGTACTGTCCAGGAGAATGGGATGTTCTGGAGTGGCCACCCATGAACCTAAGGTCACTATGGTTAATGCTAAGTATCAGATAGGGGAGAGAGGGGCCTAAGCCAATGCAGTTGATTTGTATTCTCTGGAGCAATGGAGTTCTATTCAATACCTTTTGGATAATTTAGGCATCCACACCCCTATATATATGTACAGTACTTTCACTTATTTGGATGTGGTCGACATTGACCCCTAGTCAGCCCCTTCTGTGCCATGCCTGGGAACTTATGAATCCCTCTGGGGCTTTAAGGTTGCTGTTCATTACCTCTTTACAGTATGATTCTGAGATGCGAGGGTGGTTAGGGGTCATGTGGGGTACACTGTGGGAGAGCAGAGATGCCTCAAACTTTCACAGAGGCTGCAGGTTGAATGTGTTCCACAAGTGGCAGTTGCATTCCAGGATACTTCTCAACAGTAATCCATGGTTTATGTATCTCAAGGATTTCCGAGCAGCAGTTCTCAGCTGTAAAAATGTTTACTCGTTTCTTAGTAGAGGTTTAGAGAGAGCGAGAGAGAGAGAGAGAAAGAGAGAGAGAGAAAGAGAGAGAGAGAAAGAGAGAGACAAGTACATTATATGAAGTTTTCTCTCTTAATCTTACTACAGACATCATTGCATTGTTTTCCTCCAATTAATTTCAGAAAAGAAAAAAATCATCCGTTTTGGAAACATTTCGATGGAAGAACTTTGCACCTGAGAAACATGCTGCTATTTCAGCTGTTCCTCATGTTTACATACTATTACAACTTGCAAACAGTGACACGTCTGGGGAACCAGGGTTGGCACTGAACCACACAGAAATCTGATTAACCCCCACCTGTGCCAAAACCACTGCTGGAGGTAGGTAACTGGGAGCTAGTCTTGGATGTCAAAACTGACTTTCATATGATACATTATTTAGGAAAGAGTATAAAGTGGTCGTAATTGTATGTATTTTACATGTCGTAAATTTATATAATGTAAATAATTTTCCAAGAGTACCCACATATAGTAATAATCTGAATTGTTGTGATGTGGTTAAAATGCCTATTTTCTCATGTAAATCCTATCTATGCCCCCAAATATGCACCCACAACAATTTAATTTCATTTAAAACTTAAAGAAAATGTAAAGATACACCTGTATGTGTACTGTACAGTTTACACTGAACTCCCGCAGTGCTATATTGAGGTTACCCCTAGATAGACTGTACTGTAATTAATGCACGGACATAAAAAAAACAAAAAAACAAAAAAGGACCCGGACATCACAAAAACAACAACAAACAAAATGTGGAGGATATCTGAGGTTCTGCATTAGTGCGTGGGTTTCAGCGAACAATGGTTAGTTTGGTTCTCAGGAATAATGTGCTATGGATTGAAACAGCAACTGCTGATCCGTATTAAAGTGGGGATTTACTCTACTTTATTGATCTTGATTTGAGTTCTCTGCATTTAAAACATTCAGCTCAGTGAATCAGTTATTGCAGGGGCAACTTCCAAACCACCAGGCCACCATAAGTCAATTCTATGGCAGCAGTGATATATGAACTGACGTCTCTTCATTTAGGCTCAACATCCTGGGTATTAACCAGTAAAACCAAAAACGTCCAAATCTTAAAATTTTACTGATTTTGCCCTAAGATATTATACACTCAGTGACTGTTTTACTGTGTAACTCTAGAATGGATTTTGTGTTCTGTGGTCTGCCCTTGAAAATTGGCCTGAACATGCCATTGCTTGTAATGTAGTTTTTTGTTTATAATTTTTGATAACATTTTCATCGAGGTGTCCTGTAATATGAGTGCACTTTTCAAGGTAAGGACCTTTTTCTTAAACCTTAATTTTATACGAAGCAAAATGATTTTTTTCCGGTTTATATATCACCTTTGCAAAAGTGGTTCTATAAAAAACTTTAAAGTCCATGGTTTCTCTCTAGAAATTCATTTTTTAACACTTTTATTTTTATGTGTATAATGAAGCCAAAAGCTTTTTAAAGTTGATGCCCCACAATCTCTCTCTCTCTCTCTCTCTCTCTCTCTCTCTCTCTCTCTTTCTCTGACCCTCTCTCTAAGCTTTTCTTGCTTGAATGACTATGATTCAAGCTTCATCTCCTCACTGCTCATCTCTCAGCACTTCAGCCCTTCTCCCTGATCTTATCACGCTCTCTCTCGCTGCTCCGTACACATTCCTGTTCTTCACCAGGAAAATGCACAAAACCAAATTCAGCAGCATCACCTGTTTTAGGGCTGCACATACATAGGAGGTCTGTTGCGGTTAAGTACTTTGAACCTTAATTAATGTGAAGGAGCTGCCTTTCTTCTCATTCTCAGAAAACGACCTGCTTTTGAAAAGACCTGACATTTGTCTTTGGTCTAAAGAAACTGTAATAGACAACAATCTGTCAAACAGCTGTAAAAACCACATCAGCAAGTCTATTTTTCATTCATTCACTACCTAAGCTGTTTATACTAACCAGAGTTACAGGGGGAGCTGGAGCCTATCCCAGCAGGGTGAAAAACAAAGAAACATCACACATTGGGGCAATTTACCACTCATATTCAATTATTTTGGAGTTTTATTCTGAAGACATGCAGCATGTTCCTTATTCAATGTTGAAGACGTCAAGACGTGCATCCATCTATGTCCAGCAGTTCAACAGAGCACAGCTGGGCCCACAACTGGCCTTAGTATGTAGGATGGCCTCCCTGTCACTCAGCATGCTGCTGTTGACAGAAAACTGCTTGACTTGTATAGGAAGCATGTGCTGGTCGTCTCCCTCCCAGCATTGGAGGCATTTATAGAGTCCAAACAAGCAGGTGTTATTAACAGGAGAAAACTGGGCGGTTTTGAGAGGGGGAGAGGTGTTTTGGTTTCATAAATTCTCAGACTTTAGTTTACAAATCTGCCACTGCACTAGTGACTAAAGCCCAACCATACCCCTGTGCTCAGAACTACAATAACACTCCCTCTCACTGGCTATGAATCAATGTGGCTTCCAGAGGCTGGAGAACACGAGCCAGGGGTGGCATATCAATCAGCCTGGAGGATGACAGAGGCATCATGGGAAACGGCCGAAATGGACCTACCAAGGAAAAAAAACACCTGTAGTCTGGGAGTGATCGAGCAGACAGAGAAGCCACCCAGACGGAAGGCCTGCACTTTCAGACACTACCTTTTCCAAACCCACATAAACTTAGTCCTTACAAGATTCAAGATTCAAGGTTTTTATTTGTCACATGCATAGTCATACAGGTACAACACACAGTGAAATGTGTCCTGAACCGCTCCTTTAGACTGTGC